>VCRD01000544.1:240499-252174 GCA_006783055.1 Trinorchestia longiramus
TTTGTTCTAGGGATATAAGTTCAAGGCGTTGAAGACGTCTTTCGACAAATGACATGATCTTGCAGCTGTTGTGTGCTGCAGAAATTGCGAGGTGTTTCAAGCTCATAAAATTGTGATTTTTTTGATCATATGAACATAGTAAACTACTTCGAGTTCATAAAATTGTGAGAAGTTCGAAGCCGAAAATTTTACGAGTTTCTTCGAGGTCATAAAATTGTCAGGTATTTGATCGTATAAATTTGAGGAACTGACGAAATACATTAGAACCAATGATGTTTTGAAGAGCTTCGAACCCAAGAAATTATGAGGTTTTTCGAAACCATAAATTTAAGAAGCCATTATAGGAATAGTGGAGATTCGAGTCGATACGGAACATTTAGCAGCAAAAACTACCATTAAGAACCAGTGGTCATTTCTTTTCAGCTTCGAGGTTGAGCATATATAGTTGTCTGAGGAGAGGAATTTTTCTTGGCGCAACAGATTGGTGCATTCAAATCTTTCTCCTACAACGCAAGATTTGTATCCCAATTTTCTAAAAGTCATCTGTGTGGCCTAGAGAGTACAGAATAGCATATGAGTGATACAAACCTTTGACAATTGTTTCCAATGGGCAATAAGTAATTCAAGTGCTACATTTATCACTGTCCGCTGCATATTGTTTAATAACAAGCATCATTTTTAACGGCTTGTACCTCAGCTCATCTTCAGTTAAGCCAACAAATTCAACGTTTTACGTTGTGTCCACTTCAAAATTAAAATCATTAGATTCAATTTAGTCGTTAAGGGTGAGAAACTGGTTACATCAACTGAAAAAATAAATGCTTCTGGGCTTTGATGAGACTGGTATCGTAAGTCACCAAGTCAGTTTGCCTACCTATGGTAATTTCAACAGTCATCAAGCCAACTTTCAAACCTATGGTTATGTCATTTATGTCATCCCACCTGTCGATGGTAATGTCAGTCATAATAGCTTGCCTGCATGTGGTAATATCAGATGTTTTCTTTTGCTCACGCTATAAACACATTAAAAAATTATCTCGACAAATACTGGATAAGGAACCCTCCAGTATTGTAAAGTACTGATTCTGTCTCCATAACTCCTGGGACCTGTGAATAATGACAGTGCACTTGCGTGAGTAAAGTGATTGTACTTAACTGAAATGGCCTTGCATGATTGAGGTGTACGTGCGTGATTGATGCCTTTACTTTAGACGGCATGGGACTTGGGTAGCAACCCAAGAATGAACCAAACGCCTCGTTCCTGGGGCCTTATTTTATTCTATTATGTTAGTTTGCGTGTTTATGTCTACGCACTTATGAATTCAGTCTGTATTTCTGACCAAATTAAAGACAATGTTTTCGTGAATTTTAGTCGTTTATGAGATAATTACCTGTAATCTCAGATAATTTATTAATAAATTGCAATTGAGCGTGCTACTTAAAACAAAGCATAGAGAATTGTATGATCTAAACTTGTTTTTCAAACTGTTCTTTACGTTTTATATTAAAATAAATGCCAATTTATGTTTTATTCATCTTTGAGTAATCTCCATCTATATAAACATACCTATATGATTTCGTGATCAAGTAATATTTTCAATATAAGATAATAAGTAGGAAACTACTCATACGAAAGTCATACAAAATTGAGTGGAAATCCTCAATTATATCTTACTGTTTTCCAATTGACTTGTGTCCTGGTTACTTTATCTGAACTATGACCTCAGAGGTGCTCGTTATAGTTTAGACATGAACGGACTTCTGTTTCATTTCTCCGTCCGAGGTGTACGCATGATTTTGTGTCGTGTCTAAGAGCTCAACAGACTTACAATACAAACACAAACTACACCTGACAGAAATAATGTACACCAAACTTGATATTCACTAGGGTTTCAACAGCGTAAGTAGAGATTGGTGGTCTGTCACGGAGATATGCGGACAGATATTGTCAACAAACGAGCGGAGATTGCCAATGTGCCACGTAAAGATTGCCAGTACGAAGGACAAAGATTGTCAGTATGCATGCAGAGATTGTCAAAATGAGTTGAGATTGTTGGTACGACGGCAAAGATTGTACGTTTATGGTCATACATAACCTGCATGCAAACATAGATTGTAAATATGCTGGCAAGACTGTCTATATGCCTAGGAGAGAGTGTCAGTATGCGGACATAGACTGTAAGCATGAAGGTAAAAATCTTGAGTATGCTGACAATAATTATCATGATGCAATAGGAAAGTGAAAAATTGCAAACAGGCAGTCTTCTGACAAAGCTACATCATGATAATAGTTTCATTTCTCTTTTACTGCTCAAAATCCTATTGCTTGTAGTTACTTCTCATAATAGGCGAAATGATCACAAAAGCTTGAGTGTTCAGCGTTGTTTTCCTATATTTCCAATACGAATTTTAGGTACAACGCTATTGACAAGTCAACAATACAGCTGAGGTTTATGGCGATAGTCAATCTTCGTAGCACTAATAAAATAGGAGAACTACCTTCTCGAGCCCACATTATCAGTGGAACCAATAAAAATATAAAATTGAATGCATAACTGATTATAAATATTGAATTACTCTCTATACTGTGTTGTGTTCCAAACCCAGATGTTTCTTAAGCCCCAGAGACTTGGAATAACTTTTTTGAATCACCTGAATACCGTATTCGAGTTGACTTCATATTTTTGGTTGGCACTTCGAGGGATTGTGAAGTAAGGAAAGATTAACTGACAGGATAAAAATGGGATGGGAAACACAACTAACGTACATTGATCCTTTACTTAAAGTTGTGTCTCGGCTATGATTTGCATTCTCGAGTCAAGAGGTAGAGAGTTGAAAGCATCACGTGCACGATGATATGACCCTGATTTGTACACTTCTACAGCTAAGAAGAAGAACGATCGTGTAGCAACTCGGTATAGGCTAGGAGAAAGTCAGTTTCCAAAGTACATAGTCTTTGAGGTAAGCTGAGGTAGCAACTGAGCCGGAAGAAGCTCAGAGAGAGAGAGAGAGAGATGTTGACGCTAGGAGTTTGTGAGAGACACGATGAATCAGGGCGTCTCCTTAAACAAGTTTCCTCGGCACGTCTTAATCGGCGATTCTATTGTCGGTTTATGATTGGTTTCGTGTGTGAGCGCACTCTGACATACCTGAGTCAATGCACTTGATAGAAGTGCTGAACCTGATTGGGAGCTCATTATTCAATGGGGGTGCTTTGTCTATTTTATGGTGCCGTAATCTTTTAGCGATTGAAATAGGTGTGTTTGTCCTATGTGTTGCAAGTCTATGATGCACCACGAACGCGTAAGAAGAAACAAGTCCTTTACAAATGACACGAGAGTAGGTCAGGTATTTTTCAGCAATTATAGAACTCTGTTAACTCAGCAATTATATAAAGTTAATTATATAACTCTGTGATCAATTATTTTCTTTTTTCATGAACCTTGGCTTTCTGATAGATATCAAATGGCGCTGTTTGCTCCTCAGATATGTTTGAAGGCTTTCATTTTGAGAAGGATCATGTTACACAGACTTTCTGGCTTAGTTGGAAGCTGTTCCAATTACTGACATTTTTTTGAACGTTAGCTTTCAGATACTGAACAGGAAGGAAACGCTTCTAAAGGTCTAGTTTCACTTCAAATAGTCTTCATTTCTTTTAGGAATCAAATAGCCGAGACGAAGTCTCTAAAATTAAATTTTTGTAGGATGTCTCTCTAGTCGTTTTGAGTCAGAACGACAAACATGTTCTCTTCTGAAATCTTTATTTGTGAATTACAGAGGAATTCTTTGCTCAAATACATGCGCTTACGTATTTTTGGGAACAGTTCTATTTCCTTTGATTTTAGTTGGCTTGTCTATGCATTTTTACGAAAGAAGAAACTTCTATGTTCCTACTTGTTGACAGAGACATGCTCGTAAGAAGTTTCTTGAAGAGCAACTATGCTCTTAATTGAAGGTCAACTATTGTTATTATTAGGTTGTTACAAAAATAATGGTCGCTCGAAGGTCTGGAAGGCTTCTGAAATCGGCCATTATTTTTGTAACAACCTAATATATCGAGTCCATTGATAAATTACGCAGCCTAAATAAAGATAGTTTTTTCAAATTTCATAGTGATATCTTGACTATATATGCCGACAAAGTACGTAACTATAGTTTTGTATGCTTCAATTACGCTTTGTAGGCTAAATATGCTGGCTAAATAACGATACTTTTTGTATATTCTGGTAGTGAAATGCCTGGCGATTGGAAAAAAGTTTCTCTGGCTATGATTTCCAGTGAGTTTTGTAAGTATAATGACGAACCTAGAACAGTAAAAATGAAAGCGTCAGGTTATAACGGGAGTTATAAATAATTCAATATAACAGTTCAACACAAGCAGTTTATTGACAAAGGAATCAGTTTTTGCGCTAGCCAAGGTGCTTCATAAATATTTTAGTAAATGGTTTCCTTTTCTGTTGAAGTCTTTAAACAAATTCTAACGTACAGTTTCAAAATGAAGGGTTTCAAAATTATTCGCCGTATCTTGCTATTCTGCCCGCAAGGTGTTTGCCTAATTAATGTGGGCTCCTCTTGGCTACCGAAACCAGTCATTTAATTTCCGTAGATTTTGAAGCAACACGTCCAATAATATATTCATGTATGCACCAGAGGCCCTACGGAACTCTGGTAGTTGAGGCTCATATATGTTATCTATTTTATATTCAAGAATGTCATATTGGCAGTCGAGCGTAGAAACCTTCAGGGTTGTCAGTGCAAGATAAGTTATTGTAGCCCCATAGTGACGTTCGTTTGCAAGTGCAGTTGTCCAAGTAGCAGTATGTTCTATTTCATGTGCTACTATATAAGCTGATAGAAGTAAAAAAAATGCGCAGGCATTTATGTGAGTTCGATACCTCCTTTACGTTAAAGTGACTTGGCTGATTTTGCGACTAACATTATCGTATAAATTTGTTCAGTAAAACCGATCATGTCGCAATGGCTTAAGTTTTACTAACTTATTTATCAATTGAAGTTATGCTTCACTCAATTTTAATTACATCGTTCCTGACTGTTTTTTGATATCTTTGTACAGTTCTCCATAATTAATTTATAGCTTTCCGGAGATTGTTTTTTTTAAATAAAATTGTATTGCTGCATGTAATTTGAGATTCGTGCTAGCTTTGGGAAAATTTCAATACATCGAAGATATTTTCATGGTAGTGCAGAAACCTTTCGTAGAAAAAATTATATAAAATCGTACTGTAAAAACTCATTACAAAAATAAGGTTTCATGCACACAAGTGATTCCAATGCCTAGACGTCATAATTTGAGGAGAATCCTATTTCAGTTAATGTAAATATTTCAGAAGGAAAAAGTGGAGGACTTGGCAACTTTTGAATTGTACATTAAATTCCAGCCAATCTTAACTTTGATCCGAATCTTGTGAAACTGAAAATGGTTGCCTGCATAAAATTAGCGATTGAGTAGTAGCAGTATAACGCTGCATAAGGCTATTGAAAAAAATAACTTAAAAATTATTACTGTAAGTACTCGGTCTAGATTTTTAAAAGCATTTATTTTACTTCATGTTCCAAACCTAATAATGCGATACAAAAAATGGGACTGTATGCTTAGGATAATATATCGGAAGATGAAAGGAGATACCAACATTTTAGTTCGTATGTTCTTGACGTGCAGGAGTCTTATTTATGCATGACACATACTGGCTAAACAAGTATGATAGAAACAGTGTATAAAGGTAACTACAGACTATAGAATAATGAAAGAAGCATGTGCTGAACAATTTTCTCTATCAGAAAATTATTCCCAGTTTTCTTGCTTCGGGGAACTTACAGTTTGATTACGAAGTTTGAATAGTGGATTCTTTGGTGTTAATTTTGGAAAACACTAGCAGGTATGCAAGAATTGAATCTACATTTTGGTTCACAGTTCCGTCATGGAAAAAGTTTCTTTTACCTTGCAGTCGTCATTGATTAAACATTAAGAATGCGTATGAAAAGTAACAAATAAATTTGAAATTAAGAATCAAGATAATCAATAGTTTTGATCCATTTTTTATTAAAGAGAAGAAGGTTTAGAAGCTTACAGAACATGTAAATATGATAATAGAAATAGCTTTTGTATTATAGTGCATGTGACATAAGAGTTAGGAGTGATGAACGTGGATTGTGGAACGAGACAAGTACTTTTTTAAAAGCTTAGTGGTTTCTAATAAATGGATTTGTGTTGTAAGTGATGGAGGATAGTGATTATATAAGAGCAACGCGCTATATTGGAAAGATTGCTCGTTATCTCAGTTTGTATTAATGAATCTCTCTGATGGCCTCTAGCTGTACGGTTGCCTTCATCAAATGCATCTCTTTGAAAATAGAACTATTATACTTCATCAATACCTTCATTAAGCAAGCAATCAACGCAGCCTCCATGGTTAACGATCCAATAGTTCACAATTTCAGCTACACCCGGACAAACATCACAAAAGAGACCAATAAATTCTTGATCAGAAAAAACGATTGTTCATTTCACTCTAATTATTTGAAAATTAGCGTCTAGTGAAAATGAGGGTACTGTGTTGCTCATTGCTGCTATGTTACATTAATAAGCACAGGGTTATTTCATGATCATGTTTAAAGAGATATGATTGAAAATATTATACTGCAGATTACTGCTTTGCATTTTGTTTCTCACATTTAATGCACGCAAGAATAAAAATCTGTACATCAAAATTGGGTTTTTAAAATATTTTTTAGCATGGTGGCTTTTGTACGGACTATAAACGTCTCCTCGTTTAATAATTTTACTCATTAGGTGCATTGGTTAATATTTGAACCTCAAATGGCAAGGAAGTAGGTATAATACTAAGTTAAATCTCAGTTTTTAAATATCAAATGCATACCAAATCCTTAAATCACGATCTTTGCCCTCGTAAACACTATAGTTAGGTGATCCGTAATTGATAAGAAATCCTTCAATATTGAGCCTACAAAGAAAGTAGTAATAAAGGCTGCGTAAATCAAGGCTCATATGAACATCACCAGCACCAAACTTTACCAATCCTTCATTCTTTCGCTTTGAAAGTTAGGTCATGAGCTGAGGAGGTCGTCAGTGTTCAGCTACTGTTTGAGTCAGTAAATATCTGCTCATGTTTTATTGTCTTGTCAAATTACTGAAAATATCCCCGCAGAGCGTGGCGTACGTTGAAGCATCTCAATATTTGATGGCTCTATTCCGATGTCTGAACAATGGATGGTCTAGAAATAAAGGCTTTCCGAGTTCGATAAATTCACTCATGTTCCAGGGAAGGTCGTCTGTTTGCACGTTCGATTATGGCTAACCATTGAGTCGTCAAACTACATAGTGCTGCATGGACAGATTTACGACGTCGTGGCACATAAGTACAGCCAATTTGGTGAAACGACCCAAGCTGCGTTGTTCATAGACGCTTTGTGTAGCTGTCGAACTGACATACCAAATCCAGTCAACTTCTGGTGTTAGACGACCGTCATCTACTCCAGCATTTATTGTGCCGCCTGAGGTCGACATGAATGAAAAGTAATCGTAGAACTCGAGAGCTCGCAAAAGTGGTTTTGTAGAAGGGAATTCTCCTAAACGAACGCTTGGTAAAACTGATCAGCTCATGATCAAGTTAGTACAGTGTGAATTAGGATATTGATTGATCGCTCGCACCAGCGATACTAACGTTAACTCGCTTGCGAACATTTCGCATGAACCTTGCGATATCTCAGTTATCTTGACGAATATGCCACATGCATGTTTCCTGTGGTATGGATTTATTCAATCACAGTCAAAGGAACCACGCCTCATGTACTGGTTGAAGTGCTTCATAATTTTGAAACTTGATAGAGGCCATACAAAGTTGCAGGAGGCTTCCAGGCTTAAGGTTTTCTTCAATTATTTTCAATGTAATCACACCTTTAGCGCTGACCAAAGTGCTTCATAAATAACAAGCGTGATAGAGGTCATGCAAAGTAGCAGAAAGTTTCAAGATTGTTGAATTAAAATCCTCGGAAACTTCACTGAAATATTATTCACTTGAGCTACAAACGCTGACCCACGAGGCTCGTAACCATAACTCAAAATAAGACCCAAATTGCATGCCTAAATTGTTTGCCTTCATGCACAATTGGAGGGTCACAAACGTCGTGAAAAATGCTAGATATTACAGGCTTCGAGTTTGTTCAGTGCTATGCCAAATGTAAAGCACACATAAAAGAAAAAATCTCATTCGATACATATTGAGACGGTTAATGTAAATCATATACTGGAAAAATTATTTCCAGATTATATGTCATTCTATGAACATGGCAACCATTTTCTCACGCTGCCTTTTTTCAAACATTAACTCTGAAGGTTTTCAGGGTTGAAGATATCATAGTTTGGACGTGAAAAGTAAGATGGTAATCTTTGCCAATAACTTTTACTGCGGTGATGACTTCACAGGAGTTAGTTTTCTAATCTAACTGTTATTGCATTTATATACCAACTACACTATTTTTAAATTTAAGTGTATTCAATACCGACAGTTCCTGCCTACTTCAAGAAATTTGTTACATAATACATTTTTTGAAAAAACAACAGTTCTTCTCAACGTTACCAAAAGCAAGTTCATTCACAGCTACCGTAAAGACGGTCGCGCAAAATTTGTTCTGAGACTCAATCAATTTGTCTTGCTGCTGTGTATTACATGTAACATGTATGAAAAAGTGATCATAATCGATCAGAATCTCAAGCTTATCAGCTTGAGTTTTTGATCAAATCTTAAGCTTTTAACAGTACTCAAACCATAACGAACGTGTTAAATATTTTACAACGTGTTTTAGTACTAAATTTGATGAATATACTAACTACATATTTTAAAAAATTGAAAGAGTTTCATCTTCATTTATTAATCCAAGTTCTTTTGAAGAAATAATTTCCTGAAGAGGAAGTGTAATTTGACCTCTAGCCCCTATGCTGGAGTTGTAACGCATGAGCAAATTTTCAATGAGCCTTCTATAGAACACATGATTGATGAAGTAGCCTATTTTTTCCACTTGCATTTATGATCTATTCTATCGAGAATTTATTCTATCCTATCAGCAGGTAAACGTTGTGGGCAACAGCTACCCTACAATACGTAGTGTCATATTAAATTCCACGGACTTGTGATTCATTGCTTTTTGAATATTCTCTTTCAAATTTGCTAAACTTTATTTGTATTTTACAATTTTAGTTACTTAATTCATATAGTATCACAGAGACACATAGGTTCCAGCTGTTATTTTTCTTAAAACCATTTTGCTATGCATACTTTCTTACTAGAGACTCAGATCCTATTTCTGAAAACTTCATTATTGAAACTGATCCCTGAAACTTTTTGAATATTAAGGTGCAAACGCCGCAGACAACAGCATTTCAATCAAACTTGGTAAATTATTTACAAGATTTGAACGATTAACCAAAGAAAATACGTAAAACTTGTAAAAATCATCTTTTGTGTGAGAAGCAGGGCCGACCATAATCAGGGTTGAAGTATTACAAATCTCGTTTAGCGAAAAGAATATCGGTTCAAGATATTGTTGAGAGTTTCAACAAAAAAGTTTGTTCATACTCAAGTACTCCTTCTGGTCGGAAACACTTGATGCATAACATTTTTCGAGGTGATTTTAAACAGTTGGTGCGGGAAAAATCTAAAATTTAAGTCATGCGTTAAACTCTCAACATTATACATTATACTTTAAAAAATACAAGAAACAAAGATGGAAAAAGAATTTTTCAGATGTTCTCCGGAACATTAGTGCCGGGATGTTTGCCCCACTGTACACCAACTGTTTCCGAGCCGAAGGAAAAGTTTTTATAGGTACAGGAAGAAGAAACTTTTCTCCTTTGGCTACGTACATAGAAACGACTAGGTTCGGCAGTCAGGCAAGCTCCCAAACTTAATTTCCTGCAATGAAAAAATTCCCCTGTTGCAGCTTTTTAATCTCTGGAACGATTGCATATAATCTCGTAGGGAGAACAGGGAGAGTTGGCGAGCAACTTGAGCCAAAGTCAGAATCCAGGCTTTGCTGAGCCAATTCGGAAGAATCTCCAGGTTTTTCTGGTGTCTGAGTGATAATTGACCGGGAAAAAGAGCTTCAATAATATTCTGGAGTCGCCATTGATGCATATGCTAAGTTACATTGGCGTAGATAACCTTGGTCTTTTCAGCAGAATTTAACATTTTCACAGCGGATAAAAAGGAATTTGGGCTAACTACTCCTGTTCCTCAACTCGCTACGGAAAAAAGGCTTCAACTCTTTTCATAAATAAATCCCCTAAAATAGAGCCATTGCGTTTTTGGGAAAGAGGCATCAGCAAAAACCTTATTGCAATTCGAGTCTGAACTCAAATCGTATGGAAGAATAGGCTTAAATTCTTGGACGATTTGAACAAGTTTTTTTCAGAAACACAACTTCTGCTGCTTGCAAGCGCTCGTGTCGGCCATCAAATTTAGCAATTTACTGGAAGAGAAATTTAAGCCGTCTGACTCGATTGAGAGCAGGACTGATACCTGGTGCCGGTTGAACGATTTGTCTTAGAGAAACAGGTAGAAGAGGCGAGTGAATTTTGTGTTTTTACTTCATGACAACTGAAGCCTTTACTGCATGTTAGAAATGAGAACGTTGATATATATTTTTTGTTTCATGTCAATAAATTTTCATGCAGTTTTAGGTTAATTACTATGAACAAAAATTTATGTAGCGCTCGTGTTGAACACAATGAATGACCATCTCTCATGTATGTCTACTTAAAACAAAGAACGACAGACATGTTTCAAATAAAGTACAAAATGAGATTAATAAAACATACATAATTAAAATGATACATAATTAGTGGACAGTGTTTTGTTCAATAAGCGTGCCATTTTTAACACGCGCTTGCGATATTGAAAGTTATGGAAGCAGCTCATTCTAGAACATTGTTTTCGAAGTTAATTTTCCTGCTTACGAGAGAGGCTGTACAGTCGCCAGCGTGTGGTTCTTCTGGAGCCCTTGCACATCATCAGCCTCTGCACCATACATTTTCCCGAAAACAACAAAGAAAACTCAGAAAAATAATAATCCTTATCATGATCTTTACTTTATAAGCGCGTTTCAGAACATGTGGTCTGTATATTCTTCAATGTATAACTGTGGCATGAAGTTGTATGCTGATATAAAAATGTTTTCACCGGTAGATATTATTTACCTTTTGCGTGGGTCAATTTATACATGGAAAGAATCGGTTGAAGAAATTTTAGTCAACTATAGTTTCGAAACTGCTGAAAAACAGTCGAAAGAACTAACGTAATTGTCATATTTTAATTTAAAAACTGTAAATTTTGAGTGAAAGTAGCACTAGAAAATGATAGACGCTACGTATGTAGCTTTTCGTTCAACACTAAATCTTCTCGCCAATGACGATAACTGTTTTGTTTTTAATTAAGCGCTGTTCATAAGAGTTACTTACAAAATTGCCGCAGTAGTATTTTTGGAGCAGCTTCTGAGCAGCACCGCCGAGATTGCGCTCATAGCCAACATTTTGCTTGGAAAATATCAGACGAAGAGATTCACTTGTGCGCTGCGATGGTTTAAGAGGACCAGCGTAATCAGAAGCGACGGTCTGACTTACGAGTGAGACACGGAGGGGT
>VCRD01000545.1:8304-20566 GCA_006783055.1 Trinorchestia longiramus
GACCCCCCGACCCCCTCCCCACACCCCACACAATTCTATGACGTCAAAATTGAATTTCATCCTACTATTCTTTACTGTACTGTGTACTGCGCTGTGTCTTTGCATCATCCTGGAGGGTTGACGAACAGTAATAAAGCAATAAAAAATGAATGAAAATTGTAAAAGTTGAACAATTTTGTGCATGAAATCCTATAGCGGCCGAGGGCATACTCAGACATAGCTCCCCTTCCCGTCCTCTCTTTCCTTCCCCTCCTTCACTAACCCTTTCGATCCTGTCGGGACATATGTCCCAAAAGAGAGCAAAAGCCTTCTTCGCTGTGAGCCTTGAGAGTTCTGCGCGTAATACAGGGGTATTATTTATTGCTGTTGTTTCAGTATGGAATATTTAGTAAATATTTCTTTCCAATGAAACCACCCACACCGGTTGCCTGAGCCTCGCGATGCTGATAGCACGACAGCACACGTCGGTGCCTGACAGTCGCTGGTAATTCTGCGTGGAGGTGGAGTTTGCGCGACAGCTCTCGATGCGATCACTGGAAAGTTTTGTTTTGCTCTGTGACACTGCAGTATCAACTATGAACATTAGCTTCTCTTCCTGCAGTTTATACATTTATCAACGTTAACCTAAATAGGAAGACATGTCTTGTTCAGCAGAGAGAAAGTAAAATAGGTTAACTGAATGGAGGAGAAACTAAATAGAATTTTGGCAACAACGTTCCAAGCTTTTGAAACATGGTTCGTTTTTTTTATTGCCGAGTTGCTGAGCTGAGAGATCTAGTGGTGCTCAAAAAAATTTAGAACTTTTCACTGCAAGAAAAGAGAGTTTCAATGAATGCAGACTCTCATAATCCAAACCTGCTGGCAAAGAATCATGAAAAAGATGTGATGTGCCAGGTATAAAAATGTAAAGGAATTTTAGAAAGTCATCGCACTTCGCTCCACAAATCATCAAAAACATGGGCTACATAACTTTGCTTATGGGCAGCTGGCATCGAAAGTCTCACCCTGACGAACTCTTACGCTGCAGCCCAAGTTGTCTCCCTGCTTGCTTGTGAGCGTCTTGGACAGACGAGCATTGCACTAACAGCTCTCTCGAGTGCTGCAATAACACTCAACGGGCAACCATCACCATCAAGATTCTGTCATCACTACTGCTATTCGGTCATCACTACTGCTATTCGGTCATCACTACTGCTATTCGGTCATCACTACTGCTATTCGGTCATCACTACTGCTATTCGGTCATCACTACTGCTATTCGGTCATCACCACTGCCACTCGGTCATCACCGCTGCCACTCGGTCATCGTGTTCTCCCGAATAAAACATGATCTTGCACCCTCTCCTCGCTCTCTTCCTTATCGCAGGTATCATCAGCACGAGTCAGCATGGAGTGTCATACGCCTCATGCTGACCTGAGCTGTCGGGTGCTCTCAGGTGCGGTGGACGATGTTATCAGCAGCGCTGCGAGTGTAGAGCTGCGGACCAGTCGTCGCTAACGAGCTGTCGAGGATCATCGTCTGACACAGACGCTGCTTGGTGGGGGGCTCAACTTTCTGCCACCTCGTAGGGGGAGCGAAGGTGGTGGGGGAGGAGGAAGAAGAGGTTATATCGTGCGTTTTACTTTTTTGGTACTGGCCAATGCTGGTCAGCGTTGTTCAGTTCCTGTGACCAAACTAATGGTATTTGATCAACTCATAATTTAAGCTATAATGTAGGTCTCTTGTTCGGTACCTTCGATTTTCAGCGTCCGGAATCTCTGTAGATTTTGAAGTTGACACCGTCTTGAAGAATGATGAGAATGACACTCTGTGTCCATGTTTTCAAGGATAAAATCGTGATTTGTTACTTCTTTTCCATTTATTCATATTTGTACTGACTTTATGAGCACTCATCACCTCATGTGCGTCTGATGTTCACTCGTCACGTTGGTGTTGTAGAATTAGTCATTTTATTGTATGGTTCTGCACTGTCATCTACGTCGCGAAAAATCCATGGAGATTTGTCGTCTGCTTTTCATTAGTCCTAAGTGACTTGCCGAGCACGTTAGTTGTTGGGGAAGAGGTTTTATATGTCAACACCAAGGACTACTATAAACGTTTATAGTAG
Organism: Trinorchestia longiramus; assembly: GCA_006783055.1. Lineage (NCBI taxonomy): Eukaryota > Metazoa > Arthropoda > Malacostraca > Amphipoda > Talitridae > Trinorchestia > Trinorchestia longiramus. The sequence goes on from VCRD01000545.1 coordinate 10,413, forward strand.
TCCTTGGTCAACACATAAAACCTCTTCCCCAACAACTAACGTGCTCGGTAAGTCACATAGGCCTAATGAGAAGCAGACGACAAACTTCCATAGATTTTTTTGCGACGTAGGTGATAGTGCAAAAAATATTGTGAGGAAGATGTTTTATGTGTGTTGGATAAGAATACTTCGAGCCTGATTCGCCCTGAATAAAGAATTAGTTAAACTTGATGAAAAGAAGTTGAGAAACTGCTACCTCTAACTGCTCAGATGTGAGCACTGAATGTTGTGGCATCGACAAAAAGTGCTGTCTTTAATCATACTTGTAAATTAATAAATGGCTGCAAGCTCGAGACTAAACCAATTAATTATTCAGTGTCGACCGGCCACAGTACTGCCCACTCACACCACGCGCTGCTGTTCCGCTGGCTGCATTAGGCAAATATTGAATAAATCTACGGTTTCTGGGAACACCAATTCAGCTCGCCTCCCGGAAGATTGTTTCTTTCTCAGTAACGCCTACGATACCTCCGTGCTGCAAAACAGTCCCTAAATGCTTCTTTTTCTCCATAAACTATTGATGCACAAAGTTTGAGGTAATTTTTCATTGATCTAAAGTTAATCATTCTCTGATCAGATGCGAGAAAATGAATTTTTGTTATTTACCGAGACAGGGTAAATCTGCACCTCAGGTTTCAAGTTGTAGATTTGGACTGCTGAGCTGCAGTCTGTACGTTGTGTAACACTGGCAGCGCACGCTGCTTAGCTCCAGTAGTTCAGTTAGTGTTTGATTTTCACAATGACACAGATAAATTAGTCTAACACAGAACTCCAATACATGGTCACTTGGAGTGAGCGGTGACTTTTGATTTTGAGTTTCTTGTTCTGAAATTATGGCAACCAAATTATACAAAATCATGAGGCTGACGGACACGTTCATCAAACACTAAACAGTGTATCGACTTCAGCAGATGTGGAAGAATCTGCAGCAGTTTGTGCAGAACTAGAACCGTGACGGACATGACCACTGTGACAGTAAAAATTAAGTGGCAGCAGCAGCGCAGTTACATTTTCAACGGCATAACCTGTAAGAAGGCGCTTCCCTTTCTCCTTCCCTGCTCCACTCCCCATCCAGACGTGATGCCGCACTCGTCTCGCTCTCTTCGTCATCACAAGGGGATGAGTGCCGCTGCACTTAGCAAATCCAGTCTTGTCACTCGAGTTCAAACTCGACCGCCACTAGGAGGACAAGCCTGGAAGTTTTATTAGCTAAACGTTCCTCTTTATTGAGGTCATCGCTGAGGTCATGGTGGCTTTGTTGCTTCTTTAAGATGCGGGGAACGCGTGACCTCATTCATTTTGTACTTCTGACGACTTTCAAACAAAATTATAAATTTTTCGATATAACGAAAATCTTCACTAGAACTGACGTGTCTTGAACGAGTGCATGAAATGCGCGCGAAATGGAGGCTTTGTTTTGCTCCCTTCAAATCAAAGTCACACGTGTTTGCAGATGCTCGCATAAGTATTTTTTATTTCTCTTTGTCCATCAGTTAATTTATCATCACCTTAGATAGTTTTCATTTTAAATACAATTTGACGGCAGGTTCTAGGGTTATGACACATGAGTTCAATTACAATACTAAGCTTCTGAACCTGAATGCCAGGAGCGCTAAATGAAACGACCAAACTCTGATGATTAATTATTGAAAACGTGAAGTCAGTATTGAACACTGCAGCTCAATGAAGATGTTTCCTCAATGTTGGGGGAATAACATAACGCGACATCCCCAGCTACGGAGGACAGCCTCTCCCCCGCCACATATCCCCTTTCACTGCGCGTAGGGCTCAGACACTTCCCCCAGTCTGTACCTTTATAGTTATGGTCAGGTCAACATTTCTATTTATTAACAGTATTTCTATTAATTTTCGAATATTTAACCAAAGTTTTTCATTTGCTGTGCCCAGTTGCTGGACTCGTACAAATTCGTACAAATTCTCTCTAGAAATTCTTGGTACAGATTTTTGCAAGTTCAGCTGCAGCTCTCGTGCATCAAACTCTAGCTAGCAGGGAGCTAAGAGTCCTCAATTTGTTGATGAAGTAAGTCTCAAACTAGAAGTTGCTCCTGACTCGAAAATGGTTCAAGTTTTTACTCCTGTCTCTCAGTGTGCTGTGTTACTGCACATACAACCAAGTTTAGTTATGAGGATAATTGTTCAGGGTTGTTCTATGTATACACATCCAATAATTATAGACAAACCTTTACTGTCTTTTATTAATAAAAAGATCTCCTATACAAATTTCCAACCCCTGGTCACTTTGAATAGAAATATCCCTAAAATTCTATCTTTAAATCATCGTCAATGTCTCGAAAATGTTATTAGAAAACAAGTAAACGTGTACAATGGCTGGAGTCATGACCCCCAATTAAATATACAAATATCTGAATAACGTGACGAAGACATCAAGGCCACAGAACGATTTGACCCTTCATCAGAAAGATGAGAGGTTAGAGGTCCGGAGGTTATGAGGGTGGAGGATGGTCCAGAGAACGGAGATGGCCTCAAAGTAGTTGCCGAAGTATAAACGCCAGCATGCCAGCTCACGGTTGTCTTCAAGCCCCGGAAAGATGATACCTCGCCTGTGTTGAGAACAAAACAAAAGGCGGCGGAGAGCCACGACTGAAGTTCATCTCGTACGTCCGCCAGCGTTGCTGCTGCGGCCTCCAGGTCTCATTTTATTTCTATGGGGCTGCTGTCCGCTCTCATCGTCGCTTTTGTCCGCTCTTTTTTGCTTCCCGTTGTCAAGTTGCGCGGGCTTTTTGATGTCAACCTCATCTAATGCTGGCGGAGTTGCTCCCAGGCTCTATCCTGCCTTGCTTTGTACCATTGCTTCCTGTTTCTATTCATTCTCTTCCAGTTGTTTTTTCTTCTCTCCTTCCTCCTTTTCTGCCATTCGCTTTTTCTTTTTCTCGTCCCTCTTTTTCCTAATTTTCGCCACTGCAGCCTTACATGTCTTCGCCAGCTGTACGGGACCGTACAGCACCGGCATCTTCTCTGGGAACTCCTGCACGCAGTACGCGCCTGCGTACCCGCCAAGTGTGAACAGCAGGATCTCCACCAACATCACGCTCGGCTCAAATATCAATATTTCGTTAGTATTCTCGCTTCAAAAACTTGTAGATGGTCACCTGAAAGCCGATGTTCCCATAAGTATCACAGGCTCGCACAAACTCAACTTCTAACTTCAACAACTAACGCGATGTTGTCCTAGAAAAGTCAAAAACTGTGGTTATTTTACAGTATTTTTCAATTATTTCGTTTGTTCACCTCAGATACGTTAACGAGCGGTATCCTGGATACCTCTTGCATAGGAAAAGGCTTCACATGCGACCACGTCCAGACTTCGTGAGCATCATTTTGTGTGCGTGAAGAGCTATGGAACTATTTTGAAAGCGCTGAGCCCTTAAATCACGCGAAATACTAAGATTTTCTCTTGAATAAGTTTGGAATGTTCAACTTATTTTTACGACCTCGTGTTTCTCATGTCATTAAGCGGCTTCTTCCAGAGTTTGTGGCAACACGAGTATGGCGAGGGCCATGAGTGCACTGTGTGCTGATCACTGTTGATTCCAAAAATGGCAACTCTTTCGTTTCCAATATCAGTACGCCAAGTTGTTACAGGTTTTGTTACTGGATAGAATTTAATGAAGCTACGCAGTTTATTTTGCTTCAGCAAATTATCAAAGACTTGGGTGTGAGCACTCGTATAGTATCGATAATTGCTTTTTTACGCTGTAGACTTCAGTTATGCACGTGTCGATATGTCTGAAGGGGTCACAGCTATACATACATAGATGTCGTATTCTTCAGAAATGACTAACTTGTTCGGCATAAAAAATAACCAGTTATCTTTTCAAGCTGTTGTGAGTACAGACTTTTGTTTATTAACTATATATCTTTCCAGCTTGTTATAAATATCTTTATCTTTTGGTAGTGCCGTGTCCAGTGACGGTACAGAGTCACATCAGAAGTTCATGTCCCCCTTCCTATCATGCCTCAGTGCCCCCTCTCTGCCCCCCCTACTCTAGTGTGCGTGCAATGCCCACAGGAACAGTCCGGCATTAGTGGCATTTTAATGAGGGTTTGATAGTCTCACCCTCCCCCCTTCCCTTCCCTCTCCTCCTCCTCCTCTGGTGCTGTTATAGCTCCCGTTCTGGTCGTAAGCTGTTGTTGTGGCAGGATTATACATACATATATGGATGTGAATGCTGTGCACATATATAGATGTGAATGCTGTGCACATATATGGATGTGAATGCTGTGCACATATATAGATGTGAATGCTGTGCACATATATGGATGTGAATGCTGTGCACATATATGGATGTGAATGCTGTGCACATATATGGATGTGAATGCTGTGCACATATATGGATGTGAATGCTGTGCACATATATGGATGTGAATGCTGTGCACATATATGGACGTGAATGCTGTGCACATATATGGATGTGAATGCTGTGCACATATATGGATGTGAATGCTGTGCACATATGTAGATGTGAATGCTGTGCACATATGTAGATGTGAATGCTGTGCACATATGTAGATGTGAATGCTGTGCACATGTATAGGTGTATGCTGTGCACATGTATAGGTGTATGCTGTGCACATGTATAGATGTGTATGCCATACAGTCTGTACACCTTCTACTGACGCTACAGAACTAAGTGTTGGGAACAGGGTTTTGCAGCTGCTACTTTTACTGCAACGCTAAACAAAGTTCTTTATTTTACTCGTTAAATACTCAACTCGTTCTCCTGTCAAGTACCCCATCTTTCCCCCTACTGAACTCCTGTCTTGTTGAAGGGTGTTGACATTTTCCGCCTGCGTCACGCTTTTCTGGGCAGGTGAAATGTGATGATAGTAATGATACATTTATGGGTTTATACATTCCAGGCGATGTATGGGATATATGTATTAGGTGTATGTATCTTACGAGGGACAAGGTATCTAGTTTGGAGCAGCGACGGGGCACCAACTCACAAAAATAAACAACCGAGAGGTGAGCTTGAGGACTGTAGGAAACATAAACAGCAGGGTTTGAGAAGGGTCGCGGTGTATAGTTTCGTGGCTAAAGAAAGTGTCATGCACAAACAAATTTATGGTAGAGACCATGTGACTCTCAAGAATTACGTAGTTGTGTAACTCTCAAGTTGATTGAAGAGTTGTCGGGGTATATCACAGACGTTTAGAGACCTATTTCAGACCATTGGATAAATAGGGAGATTAGAAAATGTAAAAGATACGTGGGAGGATCAAAGTTCATAAAAACGGTAGGAAGGATAGATGCAGAGGACTGGGGAACTAGATCTCGACTGCGATGTAGGCTATTGCAGCCAGAGCGACATCTAGGACATAGGTGTAAGTTTAGGGATATGGGTGGAGTAGGTGTAGAAGTGATTGAAAGGAAATTAAACTAATCACACCGACGAATGACAGTAGATTTTACACGTACACCTACCCGTGTATAAAGGGGAAGATTTAATTATGCAATGGCAAGGAATGGAAGGAGAAAAATTAAGCGTTATTACTAAGGTCTTGTAATCGTGAGTGTTAAACATCGAAGCCCATCATCAGCAACGAATCTCCAGTGTGTAAGGGCAAGTTTTAATATTATTGTCAATGTGATCGAGGTTAGCGACAGGGTAGATTTCGTAATCTGATGTGAACGCCCATTGATTTAGCTAAATTGTTCCGTGTGCACACTCAACTATTCAGCTATCAAGTATGTAATTGATCTGTAATGGTGGACTGTTAAATAGGACATTGTGCGCGGTTCATATGCCAAAATGTGGTAGATGACTTACATTTCCCATCCCGTGATGTTTAGAATAACATATATTGAATCTTTTTTGTGTATTATTGTTTTCTCTATTGCCATTGAAAAGAAATATCGGGAGCCTTTCACCATTTTATGTATTCAAAGGATTAGAGTTTCTTTAGTGCGAGTACGTATGTTTCTTGCATATTATTAATTGTGTTATCTACAAGCATTAAATTGAAATATAACGAAAGGACAGCATGCAGAAAACCCTGCATTATAACCAAGATTACGTAAATTATGAGAGAAAATAACTCATCGCCAATATATCAATGTACAATGAAAAGTAGGCAAAAAAGCTTTTCCATTTTTATATACATTAATTAATCAATGAATAACAAATTAGACGTCACAATCACATTTATACGTATCGCCACAGAATGTTAAACTATTGTAGCCTCACCATCAGTTGCCTCAACATCAACGCTGGTCTGCCCACACGACGCTCATTAGGGCACGTGAGTCTTGCATAGAAAGGGGGTCCAGCAAGACAGCGCCTGCTCACACCGCCTGCAAAAACTGGTGCAGCTCAATGACAATTTCTTGCATCTTGCCACCCAGATGTTAGGCCTACTAACTTACTGTGCTGTGTATTGCTAATTATGGAGGGATATTTCTTCTTCCTTTCTGTATAAGAGAGGCCTTGGCTTATGAGAGTACTTTTAGTGATTTTTTTTTCTCTTAGCAAAAAAAGACGTTAAAAACAGCCTAACAGCTAGTGGACTCCATTCTGTTCGAATTACATTGGAAAGTTTGCAAACATTTGATTTTTTTTGTCGAGTTGTGAGGAATTTTGATTTAAGTTGAAAAATAAGCGAGAGAAGAACATCAATTGAACATTGGGTTTCAGCCTTTGTTGTGAGATACATTCCTCCAGCAGGAGTAGGAGGGCAGCTACTGTTGTCCCGGCGGTACTCAACCGTCGAGTATCGTGGCTCAGTCTATGATTGGTGGTCTCGAGACATGGCCGATATCCGCTACTGTTTGCTATCCACTTGGTCAGTTTCCGGTCATTTGAATAAATTGCAAGACTCTTGAGCTGTACCGCACATCGTACAATGTCAGGTCCTCGGTCTCCTATCTGCTTGTAAATCTCACTAAGAAATCTGACTCTGTAACCTGATCATAAGATCTGTCGTGCCTCGTCCTAATTTGTCTTGCATGTTAGATCAAGTGTTGATGGTTGTTATCGATTTACAAAGTAGTGAAGCAAAGATTCGTGGGGATATACATATTTTAACAAATTATTGGTAAAACTCTTCCAAATTTTGAAAGGAACTGGGTCAACCAGCAGCTTGTTGCAAAAACAGCACTCGTTTGTCTCCCCGAATTATGGTGTGCGCGTGCAATACATCTACTCGTAAGCCTTTGTTGTAATTGCTCCTCAGTTTAAAGCAGAAAAAGACCAGGTTTGAACGCAAGTGTGTAACTTTCTTCAAAGCACAAGTCAAGTGCAGGGTGCTTGGCTGGAAAAGAACATGTGGTCTCGAGGAGCTCATCACACCTTCACTGCAAATTGGAGCAGTTCATCACCGATGAGATAAAGTGCTAGAGGGGAAGGACATTATAAGCAACTATGAATACAGCAGACAAGAGTAAATTGTTTTATTGTAATCCATTTGTCTTGAGTGCCATAACGTAATAGAGCACCATTTAACCACTAACATAAACATTGACTTAGGTTTTACGTACTGCACTTCATCATTAGTGCGTCAAACCGCTTGGCAGTAGCGACCACTCGAGCGTGTCTCACTCCACGAGCACAGAAGAGAAATTCCCTTCCTAACTTAACTTCCATTCTTGTTCATGTTATTTTTATCGGTGGTGAGGTGTATGAAGCGATAGAACTGAGCACAATTTATCGACTACAGAGCTGCGAGAATTGTGCAATATCATTTACTTCAAGTAAATTAATTTAATTGCTCTCGTTTTACAAACTCACTCGATAAGTGTACGAGTTAGCAGCATGTGAAGTACGAGGGTTTTTGTCACCCTCGGCCATTTTATGAGTTGTGGCTTGTTTATAAACTAGGACCCAGCGGCATGTTTTCTTCAGTGAGCCCTTACATCTTGCCAAAGTCTGCATTGTACAAGTATCTGGTGTTTTGGTTCAGCCCTTTACCTCCGCTCATCGCCTTCCCCTTCTCGCCTTCCCTTCATCGCCCTCCTAGTCCTCCACTCCCGACCAAAAAGAATATGATTGCGATCAATCGGTTGCAGTAATAGCAGCGGTGGTCACAGAAAATTGGCACGTGCATACAAACTACTGTTTCTCCTTCCTTTGTGTTGTCCAACAGCTTCTCCATGATGCTCGCCTTATGCTCGATACCGTATTGCTCGTCTCATGCTCAGTATTGCGTTGCTTGTCTCATGCTCAGTACCGTTTTTCTCGTCTCATGCTCAGTACCGTGTTGCTCGTCTCATGCTCAGTACCGTGTTGCTCGTCTCATGTTCAGTACCGTGTTGCTCGTCTCATGTTCAGTACCGTGTTGCTCGTCTCATGCTCAGTACCGTGTTTCTCGTCTCATGCTCAGTACCGTGTTGCTCGTCTCATGCTCAGTACCGTGTTGCTCGTCTCATGCTCAGTACCGTGTTGCTCGTCTCATGCTCAGTACCGTGCTGCTCATCTCGTGCTCAGTACCGTGCTGCTCATCTCGTGCTCAGTACCGTAATAGCCGTACTTTATTCACCCGTATAGCACTCTTCACATGCAGCGACGACTGCTCGTCTTGGCAGGCCTTTGCAATTTGAAATTTTATTACTGGCGTTCATCTGCACGTTAGATTAGCAAAGATGTTTTACGCACTTTATTTTAATTAAAATGAAAGATCAGATGAAAGATTTTATCTCATGCGCTTTTTGGACCGGTGTGAGGCCATTCAACAGTAATACGAAGCGTTGTGTTTGTGTAGATCTAAATCAACTTACTCGAACTACTTCTTTCGTTCACGATATTTGATGGTGATTAAGTACTTACCTGTGCAGTCATCACAAAAATATTTGAACAATAGCACGCATTTAGTAGACAAGTTCATCCACGACTAATTCTCTCGATTTATTTGAAGGACAATGATGTTCCATTTTGAAATACGCTGTACTCTCCCTTACGTGGACGTGATGAAGTTTCAAAATCAGTTCATTTCGACTGCAACGATTTAGTTCGGAGCATCACTGATGCTCTGGAGGAACCTGACAAAGACAAGTCTTCATGACGCCACGAACCAGACACTACCAGTCCTTTTATGCTCTCATACTTGCGCAGCATCTCAACGAATATTTATTGTTCCATAAAAAATGGCTGACTTTGAATTAGTGGCTCAATTAAATCTTCCTTGAGCCGGCGAGTCTTTCAATTGCACAGAGAAAGTTTCATTATTTATTGAAGGCATTCATTAGGAGTGTCGCTTGAGAAGAGACAAGCTGTGGCGGTGCTTGATGCTCCTCATTGAAACATGTCTGGTCTGAAGCCGTGCTTCATTGCAGCAGCTCAGCAGCTTCAGACGCGTTTCTCTTACATGGCTACTCCTTTTATATATTAGATTGCCAAACACTGTACATTACGATCTTACAGATCTGCGGAGCTTGAAAGCAATGTAGAGACCCGCTTTGACGCTTGGGCTGATGTACCACGCATGCTGTTGCCTTTTGAGTGCAAGTTTCTAGTTTCACATAAGAAACATCTTTAAAAATTGTGATCGTATTATATTTTGCATGACGCTAGCGTACACATATGCTGTACGCCCCGAAGTAAAGTTTCCATGTTCAGAATAATACAATGCAGGTCACTTGGACAGAATTTATGTTATGACTCGAAGGCTCCTCTATGACACAAAAAATAACGAAGTTCAAGCTCTTCGAATGTTTACTACCGTTCTCTGGCTAGAAATATTGTCCGTCATTTCGAGACGGTAATGCTTTTGACCTTAAGCATATAGCAACTACCTGACCGGCAAGCAACCGTGCATTGACTCATCACAGTGGCAGGTTGAGCGAAGCTTCTGTCGCAACAGCCACTGCTTATTATATGAGGACTAGCGAGCGGGGTTTGTGAAGATGTAATTTTCTCCAGGGAGCCGTGCCCTCTAATTTATTAATATATGCAAACAAGACTCCGCTGAAACGACACTTTCGGAGGCATTAACTTCTCTGGTTAAGTGCTGCCTTCTGGAAACAACTGTTCCGTACTTTCTGATCTGCATTTGTTGCTACAGGTGCTGGTCCGCCTCTATGCTGTCTGTGAAGGTCCGTACCTTCTAATCCATCCTGGCGATCGCAAAACGAGATGCTG
>VCRD01000545.1:33602-56037 GCA_006783055.1 Trinorchestia longiramus
GTGCAATAACGCGCTACAACCCGTGGTGCAATAACGCGCTACAACCCGTGGTGCAATAACGCGCTACAACATGTGATAAATCTGTCCCGGCTTATCACACGTGCTGCAAACTGATGTCAGGAGGTCACCGTGCTAGGATAGCGTTCAGAAGGGGCTTCGTCCATTTTACCCTCGACCTGCCACCTCTTCGAATTTCCCTTACTTGGCCAAGTAAAGTGTCCCTGCTGATGATACCTGTGTGACTTCCTACGTAACGCTATCACCACTACCGCGTGTCACGTGCGCTCAGCCACCATTCCTATGCTAGATTGCTTTAGAAAAATTACGTAGGTGGAAGTCATCACAGACCATGAATCGTGTATAGGATCTCGTGATATTTTACTATGGTCATGAAACAGTTTTCAATGCATGAATTCATTTTAACTCTTCTGAAACGTGGGGGGAAAAGCAATACCCATGCACAACTATACACTGTGTGCATTGAGACGTTAAAAGAAGCCTTTAAACCTTGAAGTTTCTCTTCTCCCCACTCCCCTCTTCCTTCATGATTGCAATCGCTAGCGTCATGGAACTCTTATTGGTGACCTGCGAACAGTTCACGGGTCGCTGGTCAGCAGCAGCAGCTCCGGGCAGCTAGTAGGGGATTTTGAGGGTTTTTCTTTACTGTTGCTACCAATGCAGCAATTCTTATCGCTGTCAATGTTATTGTTATCGCTATCGCTGCTGCTGCTGCTGCTGCTGCTGCTGCTGCTGCTGCTGCTGCTGTTGTTGCTGCTGCTGCTGCTGCTGCTGCTGCTGCTGTTGTTGTTGTTGCTGCTGCTGCTGCTGCTGCTGTTGTTGCTGCAGGTGTTGCTGTCTATATCACATCTGCTGCTGTCGTAGCCGCCATCGCATGCACTGCTTCAGCTCGCATGCGTGTGCATGCACGACAGACTCCTGACATTAATTTCGTAAGACATTCAATGTTTAAACCTTTCACGGTTCTTTGATTATTCGCGTTGGCAAGAGTAAACGTCTAAGAAATATTGTGCAAACGTAAATTCGCGTTGCGAATTCCTTTGCTCTTGTCCTCGTACTTTAGAAGACGAGTACGAAAAACGAGTGATCTTCATTACTTTTATCTTCTTGGAAGCATCGCTAATTTGCTGGTCACCTACCTGAGAAGAAAAAGGGCTTTCTTTGTTCGCTCACAAACGATAGCTGAAATATTCACCGATACTCCAACAGATAGCTGTAATAAATTATCCTTCATGGAAAATAACTTCCCGTGAGTCTTAAGACTTTATTCTAAACTGAACTTCTTGCTAATGAAAATATCAATAGCTATAATCTATTTGAAACCAAGTCTCAGTTTTGAATCATTCCTTGTTTTACTTACTGTGAACTTGTAGAAAGTTCGTATACTAGCATGCAAGTTTTTCTGCCAACGTTAAATTGACATATGCAGCTTTTTAAACTGAGCAACATGTTTTATATACTGGCTGACGTGCTCTCAATACTTCACCATATTCTTAATACTTGTTGACAAAAAATCTAAATTTTGCATTGATATTTCTTTACTGAGCATTACCAAGTTTTGTTGATCTCGAGTCTGACCGACAACGCTTCTTCACAAACTGCCAAGACTTGCCCACAAATTGCCAAGACTTGATCATAAATCACTAAGATCTTTTCCAGCGTTCAACATTCTCTTATAGTTTCAGGAATTTAGCAAGTATTCATAACAAGCTTTACGTTTTCCCTTCTTTTAATCACACTTCGTTCCGTTCTCCCGTCGTGATCTCTGTGTTTTGGAGAATGGCTTGTTCTCACGCACGCTTGTTGCTTCTGCTCGAGCGTTGCTGACTCGCTGGCTCCCACGATGCTTGGCTACGCAAGCGTTTTGCAGATTTGACCACGATTATATCAGCGCAGTGAGTGAATTAGTGACCTTCAGAAACTTTCAGCAGATTCAAGAAAAAATTCGCTGTTTCAAATGTTAGAGCCAGCTGTGTTCAGAGATATAAGACTCCTCGTTATTCTTCAGTCGCCTGGTTTCAAAAACGACCAGTCGGAGGGAGGGATAATTGGTGCCGTGGGAGACCGCCGCTCCTAAGTGGGCCATGGAGGGCCATTAAACTAGATCCATTTAACGAAGAAATCATCATTTAACGCTAGTCGTGAGAAGATATGGTATTCTTCTTTTCTGCATTATTCATGGTGGTGTAACTCAGTTTCATGACTCTATTAATTCAGAAAAACTCGCAGCTGCTCGTAAGTTTTGCTCGATAAACTCGAAACTTTCAAGTTCTGTTGAATAGACATCGTCCTCGTGCATTCATTAACTTAACTTGTCGTGATGTTACACTCGCTCTTTTTTCGCCACATTTTCGAGTGCAATCAAACTTCATGCTAATTAGAGTTATACATTCATACGCTTTTAATTCGAATGTTACAAAGCACGGTACTAACGAAATAAGTTATGCATTCAATTACGGAGTAAGATGAGCAGAGACTGAGGGCAATAACAGAAAAGAAGTTTCGATGCAGATCATGAATATGCAAGAGGTGTGCTGGGTGCCCGGCAGCGCTTATGAGGCACTCCCACTGAACAGTATGCTGCAGTTCCCACATGTGCTTCTCTTTACTTGAATTCAAATGGATTCTGTTCAGTTTTCTGTTTCGTAGTTGTGTAGCAGTTTCTGTGAAATTTTCTGTTGCTTCACCGAAAGCGGTCGTATTTCTCTAAACATTCTATTAAACGTTTAATTTTGTGTGATCATCCGCGCGCACGATCATCACACTGACACCATGTTTCCATTAGTGAGGGCGTATTCTAAAAGACGCTTTCATAAATAATGCTTTCCATCTTGTTATGACCTGCGAAGTAGCTCATCTTTTTTGGACAGTTGAGAGGTCGTGTACCACTACTGCTGATACATAATTGTGTTTTAACAACGTTGTTACATGTTGACGGGAGATTGCCCTTTATAACTCCACGGTTATAGATGCCTTTACGATATTTTACGACTCGAAAAGTGTTTTCTGATTTTGGCCATTGAAGTTGTTTCAATAGTAGATATTCAATGTATAACAATATTGTTGGCATTATTGATTGGTCATATTTAATTTATGTTACACCTGTAGTTATAGAACAGTGGACATATTTATGAGCACAAGCAGGCTGTCGTCCAGTGATGTACAGACAGCTCTCCTACGCTGTCGTGCAACACAGCTCGTATCGCCTCACTCGACGTCACAGGTTTCACGCATCTTTAACTTGCCTAACCTCACCTGTTGACTGTCAAATACTGTGAAGTAAACCGTCATTACCATACAACTGTCATTACCCTGCAGCCGTCATTACCCCCTGCTTCCTCGTTACCTAGCTATGACACACACTGCTAGTCGCGCCCGCCCTCCTAATCGCGCTGCGTCCTATGTGTATTTTGTTATGCACGGAAACGTATGCGTTTTGCCATGCGTGTGAATACGCACGTATAGAAAAATATGTTCAGCTTTGTCCGCTCGTAAAGCCTACGTTGATAATTTTCGTTTGAAGAGAAACTTTTTGCTTTAGTAAGATCATCAGCTGGAGCTTTGGAATGTGTGCGTTGTTAAATTAAAAAAAATATCTCCCGTGACAAATGACACGAGTATTCACAATTTCTGAACAGACGAGCAGCCTCTGAGTCAGGACTCGGATCTTTATTGCCCATTCACCAGTCTACTACTACATACAACCGCCTCATAGAAGCATCTCTACTAAATCAGCCTGCCACTTCGTCCTGCCTGTCTCGAAACGCCACAATGAACTCAAGAGGCTGCAGTTCTTCAAGTAACCATTTATTACTCTTGATTACTTCCTGTTGTTAAATTAATTACTTTTAATTTAATATTCTTTTCCTCTGATTTAACATCGGTCTGGCTCTAGACGCGTCTCGCTGGCATCCCTGGACGTGCTCGAGTATAGCCAGACTTGGTCGTCTGGGAACTTGAGATTATACTAGTTAATTCCAAGTTATGAAGTAGGATTTTGTGCTTATGATAGAAAATAGGTCTCAGGCGTGTTCGATGTTGCATCCGAAATCTGCTTATTCTTCCAAAAACCCAACCTTGAAAAATGACAAATCTTATCTTTAAAACCGTTGTTTCTTTGCAGTCTTGTGTTTGTTTGCCGAGTTTGTTATTCTCGGCAAAGCTCAACATAACTACGTGATTTAACGATGCTTTTACACATCATGCGCTCACCATAGCTGGAGGTGCAACTATGGAGCTGCATGTGCAACTGACACTCGTATTCAGTTCTCTAAGCTTACCCATACTGTATGTTTTGAAGCATCAGTTGTTTTTCATGTGAAATTGATTATTGCGATTCGTGTGATGAATCTCGGTGCCGGCAGCAACACCAGCCCCTCCAAGTACCAGGTGATCAGTGGGGCCCTCAGCCTGCTCAAGGGGCACAGTCCGCACAGAGTGGACGACCTCAGCGGGCCCTATCATCACAACAATTCGTGTGTTCAGTGATGCGTGCATGACGGAGAAAGTCGGGGCTGATTGTGTGGGCCCCCAATGTGCTCATGTCCTGAGGGGGCATAAAAGCACCCGTGCCTCTCCCTTTTCCCCTACTTTGGATGGATGGTATGTACCATTAGCGCTCCGTGCTGTCTTGACGCACTGCAAAATGAATAACGAGTACCTGGCTTCCTCAAGCAACATGGAACCGCTGCAGCATTCTACACGCCGCTATTTGAAACACTACTGGGATATTATTTGTAGTGTCATGTGATGAAGATTGTGTCATTTGTAGTTCCTACTGATCACCGACTTTTTGTCGCTAATTCAATGAATAATAAAAATAGCAACTGTTATTTATAATTTTATATGGAAATAAAATACAGGGTGTCTCAAAAAAATGTACTCACCCTTTAACCGTTGCTAACATCCTGTCTTCTTTGTGTTGCAGGTGTGAGGTTCGAACCTTTGCGAACATGATTCTTTAATCACATTTAATCATGTTCGCAAAGGTTCGAACCTCACACCTGCAACACAAAGAAGACAGCATGTTAGCAACGGTTAAAGGGTGAGTACATTTTTTTGAGACACCCTGTAGTGCAACATACGAGCATAAAAAATTAAGAATTTAGGCGTTTGTAGATGTCCACTTTCAAAGTCAGAATGTCTGAAAATAACTTGAAATTGTTACTGAGTAATAGGTCCCAGGTCTTTTTTTTGAAAAGCCAACACGCTCATACTACGCGTGGAGCAAATGTTGTATAGTACTGTTTTATTGTGGAAATTTGTAGATTCTACATTTTTGGTCGCTAATCTCGCCCCTGCAACATTAGGAATTTAAGTTTCCTGACGCTCATGCCGAGAAGAATTGGGATAGTAAATTATATGTATTTTAATGTGGCTCCATCGTGCCGCTAGTCGAGTATGAGCAAATGAGTGTTCACTTCATAAATTAAACTGACCTGCAATGAAAGGTGTGAAACATCTGAAGGTTAATGTGTATTTTTATGTGATGTAATACATGTTGCATGAAAACTATTGTTAGGAAAATCAATGATCAGTGAAAATCGTGTTGATGCATGAAAGTTCTGCATTCACTCATCGTGTATGACTAGCGCCTGTTAAGCCTCCTGTTATGTATATTGTCAAGTGTTTTATCAAGCTCCTTTCCACGCCTTCTGTTATCACTAGAAACTCCAAAAAAAGTTCCAACTGCCTTAGAGAACACGCTTCAGTCATTCCACATGCTGGGACCCTTGCTGGGCTGGGTGTCTCCCAGCTCTGACCTGCACAGCTCACAATTGTTCCTCCCATGAGACAAAGACAAGCACCAGCTCTTTGAAGTGCCTCCCTGGTCTCATTCGCGGTCAAGACGAGCATCTCGTTCCATGAGGCGTACCAGGGCTGGACTATCCTCTGCAAGGGCAGGATCTGCGTGAGGTGTTAAGATTTCTGAGACGAGTTTTTTCATTGACCCCGTACTCTAACCATGATATATGGGAAAAAGTTTCATTTTTTAAACATTGATTATATGGTGTTGATCTAGTAAGTTTTATGCATAACGTGTTATAATTTTCTAATTTTTATTCTTGAAATTATATTATAAAAATACCTTTTCGGTGGAGACGTACATGCAGCTAGGTTATAAAAATATAGTTGGCTAAAACGTCTGTACGCCGGTTTGGAAGTTCGACGTAATAGCTGTAACTGGTGCGTTGCAACACCAGTTTCCTGAGTATGATGATAAAAAAAGAAAAATTACTAACACATAAAGGGGTTTTTTAGTATCTAGGTATAAAAGATCTTGTATCGATATTATTTTCAGTATAAAAGAATCACTTGAGATGCGCAGATGTGTACGAGTGTGAGGCGGCACGCGTGGGCTCACAGGACAGTGTTATCGTGAGCTCATCTTGGGTCATTTTATGCTTAAATATTTTTGCATCGTCTCGTCCATGCATATCCATGAACGCCTTTCTTCTGCACTGAAAGTCGGTGATTTTCTTGGCTCACAAAACCAACTGTGAAGCGAATTGCGACCGCCTGGTGATGCAGTAAAAGTCTTGCATTCAGGCGGCACGTCGGACGCCCGCTGAATGTGACGAGCAGAACCAACTCGATGTTCCTGAGCCTGACTTTTATAATTTGTTTCCGTTTCTTGTTTGTACTTTGTCAGTAGCTCCAGATATATACACTATACATTTCTTGTATTGGGAATGGATTAAATATCGACCTTACACTCTAGACTGCGCAATAGATCAGCAAAAGTTAAATTTTCTCTATGCGTCTGAGGTGATTACGCCCCCACCAAGTGTTTGGCTGCTGACGCTGTGTTGTAGTGGGGGAACCGCGTCCCCTGCGTCCCACACAACGTTTGAAGTGTTCGTCGAGCGCCTGTCGTGCATGTCGAGCGCCTGTCGTGCACGTCGAGCGCCTGTCGTGCACGTCGAGCGCCTGTCGTGCACGTCGAGCGCCTGTCGTGCACGTCGAGCGCCTGTCGTGCACGTCGAGCACCTGTCGAGCAATCGACGGTGCTGAGCGCAGTCTAATACTGCCAGTCTTTATCAGAAGTCTGTTCGTTCAATCTATTAATTATCTAGTTTTATCTTGACTTAGTTTTGTTTTGAGTCCAGTATTTGTTTCACGAAGAGGAATACTAGTTCAGAATTAATTTCTAGAGTTTTTTGGGTCGTATATCTCTCGTATTGGTGTGATTTATTATATATACTGTGAAGAAAAAACTGGAGCTGCACAAATGTAGAAATTACTGATGATTATCTTATCGGACTGCATAATTTGAGAGCATCCTGCATCAATTAGACAGTGGACTACAGAAACTACATGGCTGTTTTTTTTTTAACGACTGCAATTCACGCAACTCTCCCCATCCCTGACAGTCAGAAGAAATAAATACCCAAAACACGCCCTGTTTTGATTCGCAGTCCTTGCATGTTCCTAAATGTCAATACCATCACGAAAGATTGGTATCAGACATCCCCTCCCTCTGAACAATCCCTCTTCAACCAACGTGCCAGGGATGCCAGCTCACCAGCCACGCTCGTTGCAATTAGTAAATTGACCCCTGAAATGACCAAACATGTCACTGCTGCCCCAGTCAATTACGGGGCAATCATTCCGACACGCTAAGTTACGTATTGTAGCTTGCGGCGAGACACTTAACGTTTGCCTTACAGTTGAACAGGCAACGTTCATGCATGTACAAAATTATGAAGAATGATAAATTGCCATTGATCTCAAGTTTTTTTTATGAAACTCATCGTTGATGAGCGTCGTGAGTAGATTCAATATTGGCGTTACATGAACTGCATTTTGAACTGCGAGATATTGTGTGAAGAGGCTGGTATTCTTCAAGGATGATTTAAATCATTATGCACAATATTTCGATGATTAATCGATTTATACTTTGTGTTGAGGACCTATTTAGAGTGGTGGACTTTTTTATAACGCCACGCAATGTGCATTCATGCATTCTACCACTGCTTGTACACTGATGTCAGAGCTGCGATGTTGCGAGCTTCCTCGGAACGAACGAACTTTATTTACACCCCTCCTGGGAGTGGTGTTCGTACAAGCCATTATCCTTGCAGGGGTCTGACCTCCTCCCTCCCTCATTTCAAATTCTAAAGGGGCAGCACGTCTACCGAGCCACTGTTGTATTTTTTTCTCTAGTGTCATTAATGTGATCGACTGCACAATACACGGTTTACCCTCCTTCCCCTTTCACCACCTTTGTTCGGTGCTGCAGCGTTGCATATCTCACCATCAGAGAGATCATTAACTGCTAGTGGAATTGTTGTGTTAGCTAACTGTAAATTTATGTAATACCAGGGCAGGGAGAAGGTCTCGGCTGACCCGTTCCGAGACGCTACTCGGAAAAATATTCAATGACCCTCCTTGACCGAGGTAGAGATAAGGATATTCAATGTTTATATTAGATTAGGACTTGTGTGGTACATGTACATATTGTAAATTCAAGGCCCTCACGGGCTTGTGTATATATGTACATACCTAGTAACAATTACGAAGGAAAACTTCATGACTACCTAATTAAGCGCTTTGCGCCTGTATAGCCTCCTACTGTCCCTTTCCTTTTCCCTTCCTGTTTCGAGTACAATCTGTGCCAAACTTTTCTTCAGCTCTTTCCTGGTGGCACCGACCACCACCACCGAGACGCTACTGAGTGTGTGTAGGAGGAGGAGGAGGAGGAGGAGGAGGGTGTGGGTGTCGGTGAAGGAGGTGGAGAGGGGATGTAAGTGACCCTCGGTCACGAGCAACCGCTGGACAGCTTCTTATCCCGTAGGTCAGAGGCCGAGCCTCGGGTTACTGATCATCCGACGGGTAACGGATTATTTATGGCATTTGTGATGGGTTGTACCAATTGTGGCGGGTTGTTTATAGCATTTGTGACGTAGTGTGCTAATTGTGACGAGTAACCTTATGGCGCATATGTTGTGTTCTTACTCGTGTGAAGGCTGCTTGTGGGCTTTGGTTCTTCCTTACACGATTGCTCTCTCATGACCATAAAATCCAAACGTTACTCCACTGCGCATTGCCTCTTACGGGGGTCCCGCGGTTTCCTTAGCATTCAAGCCCTAGATTATTGACGACAATTATTTACTAGTGGGTGTCTATTTTTCCGAGACTGGATACGAAAAGTAATTATTTACCTATTTATGTTATTGGTTCATCTAATTGAAGAATTCTAGAAGTAAAATCTCTTTACTTAAACGATCGAGACTAGAATAAAGTATGTAGAATAGAATAAGGCCAGAGAAACGAGCCGTTTGGCCCATTCTTGGGTTGATACCCAAAAAAATGGGGGCTTGACCACTCAATGCGCCAACCAAATAGCAAGCAGCCGCTTGATCATGACTATTAATCTTGAATCTCTGTGACTTGAGTGGTATTTCATGTCGCTATGTTGAGTCATCATGGGTCGATGGCACCACCTCACTGCTAGATATGCCTAGGGCTTAGTACATTTGTTTTAAATCATGGCTGTTTGGTTGATCGTCGACCTCAGAATAATAATTATACGATTGATTAGTCATGATTTCTAGGATCGTGGTAAATCAACTGTCGGTCTTGCACGTTTTTGTTCTATTTTGGCCCTGAACCTTCATGTGGTTAAAGAATTGCCCGAAAACTCATCCAGATTGTAAACATTTGATCTAATTTGCGTGAAAATGGCGTGCCTGCGGTACTTTCTTGCGCTTCATTATTCCGTTAAAAATAAATATTAGTGGTTTAATTGGGCTACGTGGCTCATAAAATTTGAACTGCAGTGCTGATCACACACTGCACACAAGTCTGGCGGTCTGTGGAGCGAGTTACTGTTCTCTGTTTTCTTTGAGCGCGTTGCGCACGAGCGGCTGCGGTCGGTTCCAGCCGCTCAAATGCAGCGTTGTCTCCAATCGAGTTCACCAGAAACGATATTTTCGCTACATGATATCATCGCACGCACTAACCTTAATTATGGCAATCTGTGCGTTGTTATCAGTGCCTGCGCCATAATTAACGTAGCAGAGGCGATAACGCCTTCCTGCGGACGTCGTGGCTAGAGGCTTCGACGCGGCCCAACTCCGCATGCGCAGGATCTCCGCTAAAAAGTAAATTGTTGCAATTTACGTTCTCTGGAATTTTCTTCAGTCTGATTTGTATAATTTTTTTCTTCAGTACCAATGAAGAACTGCGCCTAGTGTACGTTTGGCGAATTGTTTGTCTGAGTTTGTTTTTTGTCCCAACGAAGCGCATCTTTGTCAAAATAGTATACAATTTTTTTTGTAAAATTGAATGGAAGTTTGATTTTGTTGTATCACATTGGTGCTCACAGCCGTCTAAACCTTGACATTCTCTGTTCCTTAAAACCTTCATGAGAATCACTTTATCATCTTGTGTACACTTGTTTAGCAGGATAATTTCCGAGGAGTTGACTTCACTCTACACTATGGGCTTTGTCTATGAAGATATTTATGTTTGCTGTGGTATGTCTGCTGGGTAAGTTTTAACAAATATTACCATGATCTACACGAGAAATGAGTTCAGAGCAATATTGCCAGTGTCTATTGAACTGAGAGATTTGGCTGACTTCAGAACTGAAAAAAGAACTTGGCTTCAGTATATCTGGAGTGATGCAGGACAGAGCTTTTGCTTATAGAAGCTTAAAATTATGCTAAACTTTCTGACTTTGAGGCTCAGTTATAGTGAAAGAATTGTTATCTTAAAAAATTGTACCGAGCTTCTGGTTTTAGTGCAACTGATTCTTCATTACATTTGCAGAGAAATTTTATTTCAATACGAAAGAAAATAATGAAACTTTGATACAAATTGCAGTTGAGTTACGAAGATTTAAGCATAGCTTGAAGCAGTTTCTTTCCTGTGGAGAAACTATGGGGAATTCATGGAATAGTGGTTGACTTAGGTAAGTGTTCATGTTGGTTCGAAATTAGGTAGGGAATCTTAAAGTTTTCCCTGGATTGCTTCTTCAGTCGAGTTTTTTTTTAGTGCAGAGATTTGATATCATATAAATCTGCATACGTGAATTTTAAACGGAAACCCCTGAACTCTGACTTCAAGTTCGTTATGATAGGAAGTGTAACTGCAGCAGCTGGCAGAACAGACTGCAAGCTGCGGGGTAAAGTGGTACTGCATAGCACCAGCTGCAGCAGAGCACCAGCTGCAGGCTGTCGAGCACCAGCTGCAGGCTGTCGAGCACCAGCTGTAGGCTGCATCGGAAGTCCTTCAAATTCCTGCGTCCACTTTCTACTTGACAGCATGAAGGCCTCAACAACGTCAGTCCTAATGGCATTGCAGCGAGCGCTTACTCATGTTTTTCCGTAGAAAACAGAAAATAATGACCTACGAGGGAGAATTCTGTACAATTTAGGGATGAATGCGTGATTGCTGCGGTACTGATGCCGTGCCTCGCTGTTTTTTTTGTTACAGCTGCTACTGCTGCTGCCATGTAGATGATGTTACTTTTGCTTGTACCATTGTAATTCCTACTATTAAAATTGTGAACCTACATTACAAATGTTGTCTTGGGATGTTTGTGCTATAACGAAGGAAATCCCCAGTGGTCAGTTTCTGAATTACTGCCTTAATAATGGAAGTACTTCACATACTACTTATTCATCGAAATTTTACTACCATCATGGCCTCATCAGTTCTCTCCCATCCAGATTTGGCTTCTGATCTCTGATGGGCAATTACAATTCTGCTTCTCCTTACCTCCTGCAAGCTTATAGCCACCATAACTCTATTCTGGCAATGAATTACCTTTCATTTGAATAAGACGAGGTCTCTGGTAACCTTTCCATACGCTCGAGACATCATGGAGTTAGGGCGTCACCTTCCAGTTAGAACGCTAACGCTCCTTGCCAGAGCCACCATGGGATCGCGTTTCCAGTGCTCGCTCCAAGCAGCTCGAGGATGCGGGGTCAGCTCGGTTCTACACGACCTGACCGCCCAACAGCGCCACGGGGAATGCAGCTGCGTAGTGCGTTTATGTGGACACCATGATTGCCAACGTCGTATGGCATTCATCATCTCTTCGATAAATTTTTGCTCTTCAATATGGCTAATTGAATGCAGTAGCTCTGTATAGTTGAAATAAGCTGATAAGAATATGACATAAAGGTCATACTCCGCCTACCTCCTGTAGGTCCAACCGTGGTGAGGGGAATTGTAGGGCCAGACTCTGTCATTACACACATAAACTCGCCAAATTCCAAACTGACTTTCAAATCGAATACGTCCACATCTTCTGCACACCTGCACAAGTCATGTAATTGTCAAAATCTTTGGTGTTCTTGGTTTTCATTATTTCATTCTTCCACTTGCTTGCTAGTGCTAAATCGTGAATAGTTTTCCGTCGTTCTTCGTGAACTCGACGAACTCACGCAGGTGGCCGTGTCGTAGCCCCCTCATGGGTGTTCAGGTCACCACCCCTTAATGAGGATTGGGGTGTCGGAGCCTCGTCGTTCTAATGAGAAGCTCGGATTTTGCGCATGTCGCTTAGACGGAACTTTTTTTCTCCTTAGGGCAATGATTCTTAACCGTGAGAAACGGGGCGCGCCTCCTAGGGGCACGTCGGGGCCACCCAGTACGAGTCAATAAAAATTAAAATTTGTTTTATTATCCTTTTAGAAACAACTATACATTTTAAGCCTCATACGGGTCTCAACTCACGAGGGGATGAAATGTACAAGAAATTTATTCAAAAATTCAATTTGCGAGTTACCTTCTTCCTCCATCAAGGTTTTTCCGTGAAGCGTTTGTGTGGCGAAGCTAAGCATAAAATTATGGGATCACTTGTCGAGTTCAGAGTAGCAGCTGAGCTTGAACTTCTGATTTGGGACGTGGTTTGACGAGGACGTGACGTATGACGTGGCTGTGAAGTCGAGCATGACGCCACCGTTTAGCGTGAGCCTTGAGTGCCAGTATCCGGTCCAAAATTCGTAGGCGGAACATGGCAGTCTGCTGGCTGGGAATTACTTATTGAAATAAAAATCTCTAAGTACTTCCCTCAATGTGAATCTTAATACATTGTCGCAGTTATTTTTCAAATTTTCCTGGGCCTCTTCGAAATCACTTCGTCTCTTAGTGAATAATACGACGTGGATCTCTGTCGTTCATATTCACAATGACAATCAAGGGATCTCTGACGTTCATATTCACAATGACAATCAAAAGTTGATCAGAAACACTGGCCTCAAATTAAGCTTGCTTCCTGTACGTACTTCCCTGGAAAACGTGAGGCTGTGGCCTGAACCTCACTGCTATGCTATGTTCTGTGCCGATCGGTGATTCCTTTGCAATTTCTCAATGGTCTGCGAGTGGGGAGAGGTCAGACCATGATAGGAGTGTAAGTGAACCATTGATGCTCGTCGCCCTCACGCACGATACCAGCGACGTGCTTGCGTCACTCCGGTCTGTGCAAGTATACCTGACGGCCTGGTGATCTTGTAGACCTGAACGGCTCCAGCTCTGAGACTTTCTGTGCTGATGTGGACTTGTACTGGCAGCACTAATACCGTCTACATCCCTCATCAAATCGTTCAATCGAATACCTCTGGTTAATTTGTTGGTAATTTTAGTTATTTCATAAACGGCGACCGCCAGCAACATTTCGGTCGTTGGCAACGAGTTAACTCCGCTGGATGCTCGTTGTCAGACATGAGAGCCTTGGTTTTATGTCCCCTGCTTCGATAGAATCATGTAGAAAAACAATATTTAATTCAATAAATTCATAATGTGCATAACAATGGCACGTAGAATACAGTGTAAATCAAGATCTCGAGCAGGGCAATAGTCTGAACTTGTCCATGGAAGACTCTTGACCATGAACTCCGGGTTCGAGTTAGAGGGACATGGTTTGAGTGTGTGGTGTGTTGAACGAATGTGTTGAGATGTGTTTCAGAAACGTGTGATGGACGAGCGCAATGCGTGTAGAATGACTGCTCTTCTGTCTTGTGATGGCTTCATTTAACCCGTTAACTGCGGCTTTATATGTACACCGGAAGTTATGGAGAGGATTGTCATAGTGTGGGTGACCCACCAGTGGCCACAAATTGTTTTATACACCCTGCAGTTAACGTATGAAGGGGAACTAGTTGTGTAGTCCTGTCCATGCACTTTACTAAAACTTCTAATTTTCTTCCACAGGAGAGTGGGGCTACCACAGACAGGGCTCCTGTCAGGCAGGCTTCGGCGCAGCTCTATCAGAAGTGAGTGTTCCATGTATTGCGTTACCTCGAGCATTTCACGTGTGTGCGTTTAGCTTTCGTATCCAAAAGTAATCAAACATGTGTACAATAAAATTGAAAATTGAATCTGTTAATTTGCCAAAATTAGCTTCATCGATATTCTTGCACTGGAAACCTTTTTTATGGTTTCTTAAGTTAATGGTTAAAATTATTCGCTACACTTATTTTTTGTCGGAAGGCTCCAGATGACAACTATTTAAAAGAAGGGTTTAAATTTTCGTTAATTTGAGGCTAGAGAGATGATTTTTTACAAACTTCATCCTTTCAGTACAACACAAGCACTTTTATTATTGTGCAGACCATGTGCAGTCATCTGACTGTACTGGATTATGTGCAGTCATCTGACTGTACTGGATCATGTACATTAGCGGTTCTTACTATTCATTCTGTCAAATCGGGAACTTTAATTTTTTTAATTTGGACTCCCACCTAGTATCATGAGATGAGGATGTAAAATGCAAAGTGTTGGAGGCTGACATAATTAATTTTGATGATTTTACGTTTTTCCAGAAAGGAGACCGCTTGTTCATCGGCGCCCCTGGAGCGTACTACTGGCAAGGTTTGTGTATTTTTACGAGTTTCCTTTGCCTCATCTGGGAGAACTCATTTTAATTTATCTCAGTGCTTGAGTGCATGGAAACTAGCGTTCTTTTCTGGTATTGGATGTAGAGTTCGAGTGCTTGTGGTAAAAAAAGATCATGAAAGAATCGTCCTCCTTGTGTTCTATGTTCCATTTAATAGCTCGAACTGTTCCTATTGCGCTGGGCATGCAAGTGTGCATCGTGTGTGTCTGCGGCTACACTGATTATTAGATTCTAACATCTACTGATGATTTCTTAGCCTATTTCCTAAACAAAGCTGTTCCAATAAAAACTCTAAAACTCTACCGATTTGGGCATCATTGTGCACTAAATAGCCATCATTGTCCCCAGTTGACTTGAGGAGACAATACAAGACTTCTGACGTTCATGGTACTAAAGGGCATCTGGCCTACATTGTATTTCGACCATGCTATCAGGAAAATGTCCTGCGAGGCGCTCTTGGATTCATTCAGAGCAAGGGAGCCTGTTTTCATGATGTGACAGCGCATGCTACTGAACTCAGGCGTGTGTGTTGACGAGTTGTTGTCTTGCGTCTGTCGTGTTTTCCATTGCATTTGGAGGCGAACACTCTGTTTATTGTGACGTCAATGCTGTGCTAGGATTTAAAAATATGAACAATTAGGTTTCCGTTTTTTCTGACGTAATGAAAAAACCCAGAGATCTATTGTGATATGCCGATATATTTGCCTTTTTTATTCCTGGGTCAACTGCTTTACGTCTAACATTTAATAAGTGAATGCACACTTTCTTTTGTTTACGGAGCTGCCAGAGTATCTGGTGATGAGGACGCATCTATCAGTTGAGATAGCGAGCTCATCAATACAGGCTAATGATTAAGTAAATATCCGGTGTTTGCCGTCAATATTTTGTATTAGCTCGCTTTCTGAGAGAGCTCTTCAGCAATATGCTTGCTTCTAATTGAAGAAAAATGCTCCCAGAGCACATGAAGCCTAGGTTAGTCTCTTGTTGCCAGTTCATCTGGTTTTGAATTTCAGAGACGAGCTGTGGAACTAAAAACACTTCAGTAATGAAAAGTTTCGTTGGGTGCAAAGCCACTCAGTAGCTCAAGAGTTTCTTAGGGCTATTGTGAAGTTACAGTGACGAAATAGGTATTTGAAGTGTCAGTCATTGCTTTCATTAATACGTTATGATGAACTGTATAATATGCATCAATGAAACATAAAAAAGTCACTAAATGACAAAATTCCCTCGGGCTTGTAACAAAATCGTCAGATTATGATTCAGGCGGTCTGCTAAACATATTTCTAAAAAGCGATAAAATTTCAGATTTCCTTATCATTGTTGTAAACGATTTCTATCTTCGTACAATAAATTTATTTTCCCACACAACATTTTTCTAAGTATCTGCTTTTAAAAGAGATGTACAGTTACTGCGCTGCAGGAACGTCTTTATTATTCCAGTATTATTTCTCTTTTTTTAATACCATCCGAGCTACCGTCTCCTCTTAGCGACCAGGCATCGGCAGTGATCTACTTCATGCCATAGTTTATACCGAAGTTTGGCTTCCTTTACTTTGCTGAAAGTGAATCCTAAATTGTACTGTAGTCATATTTGGTCTCTAATTTTTCATACACGGAATTTACTATTACCCAACTTTCACACTTCTTCAGTGGCTGTCTGTGCGACCTGCAAGCAAAGAATGTCCTATAGCTCCTGCAATGCGGGCTGTAACACACTGTAGTTAATGTAGTTCCTTTAACGCGAGCTGTAACACACAGCTTTTTACGGAATAAGGACCCTGTCAAAATAAAGCCTCGTACACATGCTTGCTAGTTGTTAGGCGTTACTCTATCCAGCACCCATAAGTACTAATGTGGCATGGGCTCTGTCTTGCATTTTTTCTAATTGTTATTCTTATGATTTAAATCATGATTTTGGCCTCGTGTAGTGATCACAGTGAGACGTGATTGATTTCTACTCACCTTCGCTTCTAAACAGATGTACTACGATGAGATATAAATTTCGGAAGTTGTGAAAACGATCATAAGTTATCCATCCCATTATTTTATAAAAATAGTATGTAAAGAAATTGAACCTCTTCAAAATCAGTCACGTTTATGTGGTGATTGTGGCTATTTATTATTTATGTGTTGCCTGCAAAACCTTTTTGTACTTTTGCCTCCATTATTGCCTCGTTGGAGTCCTAGCTGACATTTAAACACTGATTATGATTATTTTGCACTCCATGTTGCTTTCTGTGTGTGCTCGTGCAGGGCACACTCCTGCAAACCTTTGTTTGAAGTCACGTCAGTGCAACAGCAGGTCACAGCGCGCGCATGTCGAATTGCCTTGACTGTAAAGACAGTCAATACACTTTGACATACACTGTTGCGGCTCAGTTTGTTGTCTTCAGTGACTCTTACTGTGTGTTGTGTTCACAAATGCCGTGTTTTAACTCGAAAGTCCTCCCCCACCCGCAGGCCAAGGCTGGGTCGCAGACCTCAGAGGTAAAGAGGATAATTTTGCTGTTGCATTGCGGTTCGTCTCTTGTTCTTGCAGACCTCCGCCTAGTGAATGCTTCATTAATGCTTACCTGATCACACCGTCTTTGTAGGCTACTCATCCATTAAATATTTACGAGCCTTGTGTTTTTCCTATGCTCAAACTTATTAAGATACTTATTTATTCGGGACTCGATAAGTTCCTAAGATGAACTTCAGAATTTACGTAACATTTGAGGATGACTGACTTCAGAATCTCGCGTAGGTCTGACTGACACCGACTCAACTAATACTCTATAATTCAGGGGTCACCAAACTTTTTTCACAGTGGGCCGGATAACTGAAAGAATGACGAGCGCGGGCCGCATAATCATTCTGTTCAATACTTTCAAGCCAGAACGAAAGCTCTGGGAAAAAAGACGAAAAACTAAGTTAAAAAAAAGACGTCAGTTCAACGTCGACGGGCCTGGTGAACTGACGTCGCGGGCCGGATTCGGCCCGCGGGCCGTAGTTTGGTGACCCCTGCTCTATATTAACAAGTATCTAATATTTTATTCCATACCTAAGTCTGTCAAGTGTAAATTGTAATTTTCCTCGAACTGTACTCGCAAAGCAACCCCAGTTTTATTAATATTTTCAAATAAGTGTAGTAGCGTAACAAAATTAATGTATTTGCCCTGCCATTAATAAAATTAGCATAACACGAGTGCCTATATTCTATTAATGTTTGCTCACTTACTTAACTAAGATAATTGGTTGTACAAACTAAGCTGGGACTCCGCGACAAGTCATCAATATGTGAAGTTTTTACTTCTAAGTTTCCTCATTCCAGTGTGTCTCTTGCGCTATATCAGTAGTGCGTCTTGTTGAACAGCACCTACACTTGTTTAATGAGAGTGGAGGGTGACTGTCAGAACGTGATTGTTAGGATAGTATGCGAGTATGAGGTATGACAGTCTGAACATGATTGTTAGAATGTTGTGTGTGAGTGTGAGGTGAAACTTTCAGAACATGACTGTTAGTGATGTGTGGTTACCTCACACCATGTAAGGTGTGAGGTACTAGCTACAATGTGGTTGTAGACGCGTCGAAATGACACATATACGCTATCGTGTGTGGTTGCTTCGGCGGCTTCGTACATGTTTCTTTGCACTATGATCAGAGTACACTGATATCTTCTCTCCTAAGACAACGAGGCATCTGACTATGGGAATACTTTTGAAATTAAGTAGTCCTCAGTTCCTTCACCTTCCATTACTCTGGGTCTTGCGTGACGGCGCCTAGTCAGTGGCAGAGAGAAGTCCTCCCACCAAACAAACCAACAGGAGGGATACTCGCTTCAGGAAGCGTCAAGTGCGTCTCTCCGGGCATTGCGTCCTGACAGGGTCTTCTGTCCTCACACCCCATGCTTCTTGCGTACTTCTCCCCTTGCCTTCACACTTATTACCTACCTGCATGCATGTTTTGTGCACCTGACCATTGTTCCTGTATGTACGTTCTCATCCTGTGTATCTGACCGTGTGTTCCTGTATGTACCCTCTCACCCTGTGTATCTGACCGTGTGTTCCTGTATGTACCCTCTCACCCTGTGTATCTGACCGTGCGTTCCTGTATGTACCCTCTCACCCTGTATACCTGACCGTGCGTTACTATGTGCACCATCTCACTCTGTATAACTGACCATGTGTGTGCAATACTCTGTATATTGGAGTTCGTTCTTGCATGAAATATCTCATCAGGAGTAAATGTCTCCGTGTGTAGAATAGTCTGTGTGTTCATAGTCTGTGTATTCGCGCAGTCCGTGTACTAGCACAGCTCGTGTACTCACACAACGCGTGTACTCAAACAGGCCAGATCCACTCGCAGAGCTTGCAGCGCCGGCACGAGTACGCACGGACTGGGGAGGGACCTGCTATCATGGACGACCAGTACCTGGGGTACTCGGTGGGGTCGGGGGACTTCACGGGGGACGGCGTGTCCGACGTGGCGCTAGGAGTCCCCAAAGGCCTCAATTACACCGGCAAGGTGTGTTCGTTAAGCGGCTTTGCTCATCTTTTGTTCGTATAACAGTGTTGTCGCTTCATTTTTATTACACGTGCGTGTGTCTCGCTGTGAGAAGCTCGTCGTAAATTTCAGTGAAGTTTTCTCATAAACAACAACAACCCGCAGTTATTTGTTCACTATAGTTCATCCACTGTTACGATGTATGTACACTCGCTGGGACACCATTTTTCCCTCAGTGTGTCGAATAAGAGCACTTTATTGTGTCTCATAATAGGAAGGGTTTACTTTTGGTTTCCATCACATAAAATTAATTTGAAATTATATCGTGATTTTTTTTCAGTTGTAATGACCAACAGCCTTTCTAAGTTTTCCCCAAATACGCTGTAAAGTGTAAATAGTATTTCCTAAGTGTGTTTTTTGTGCGTTCCTGAATGAGTTGGAATGTGCGTCGTAGTTTGTACATAATAAAGCTCCTAAACTGCACAGAGTGAGCTAAATTCCACTCTGGGCTGCATAAACGTGCAGAACTTCCTTCTTGGCTGCACAAAGGTAGCGTGCAGTGTAGCCAGGCAGGCATGCGAGTGTCTGTTCTCATCTTCAGTGATAAAGCCACGCGTGTTACACATGTTGCACTGCATCCCACTGCTCAGTTCTCACTGTACAGCGCAGATTCTTAGCCTGAGCAGCACACCCCGGGGAAGTGACACAGTTACTAAGAACGACACACGCGAATGGAAAATATTAATCACATACTCCAAAATATTTTTGTTATCTTAGAAATTAGAATCAATTATACTATAAACTGATACTCAGTTTACGGACCACTAGAGGCACAGACCTGGGCTGACTACCCTGTGAAGTTGTGGGGTGCGCAATCGCGACGGTTAAGAATCACTATTGTAGAGCGTAGTGTTCCCTCACTGCATGCCATACACCGCACTGGAAGAAGGCTTCGTAATGTTAATCAGGCTCGAGTATAATTTCGTACTGGAGAGCGAGAGTTAGAGTGAACGTCTTCTGTTTTTTGCTATCATAGTCTGATGGAATGAGTCTCGGTATGTGTACTCGAGTCGAAGGCTGTTACTGAGCAGTGATGGATGCGCAATATCTGGGACAGGCTTTTTCAGTTCAGTTTAATTTGAATCATAGAACCTGTTCAGTATTGCGTGTGCGTCCACATTGACTCATGTTCCAGCTTTTGAAAGCAGCTCAAAACTGTTCTTTCTCATCATCTGGGTTCCACGAGTATACCCTAGGCCCCATACATCGCTTGGAGTTTGCATGTCGGTTTTCACTGGTTTGGATTTGCAAATACAGGTTTTTCACATATTTCTTTCCCAACCTGCTTAATGAGAAGATGCTATGTTCGAGTTGCTGAATTGTGTGACAACTAAACTTGTGTCGTAGAATTTACACTTTGATGCAAGTCTAAATTGGTCTTGACTCAACTCAATCCTCCTACACGAGAAACTCTGGCGGCGATAACACATTTCATATCAATAAACCTTTTTTTACTTCGTGCATGGACGTACCTGGATTTGAACTCGTCTTGGCTCTCGAGGCCATCATTTTGTTTCTATTGTTGCTATCTCAAGTCATGCCACCATCTTGTTTAAACGTTCCGCCGTCTTTGAACTCCTTAGAACTCCGTTATTCGTCTCAGTTCATTCTAATATTCTGATTTTCCATTATGTCTACCAAATTTTATTTAGTTTCAAGGTGACTCTTAGGGTAACCATGGGTGTTGTAAAAGTGTTTGCGTGGAGACGTAGATTTTAAAGACAGAGTTGGGTCAACAACGAATTTATATCTTAATCACAAACACGAGTTCACTAAATATCTGTTGTCCCACCTATTTAGTAGTTCATTTAATGCTCGGTGCTTAAGAGGCTTATTAACCTCTGTCGCCTCTCATGTACATAATCAAACTGTCACAATCTTTCGGTTCGCTAGTGCGGTGTGAACTCCTTAGTACGTCTGACTGCTGTTCCTGCCACTAAATGTCTATTATCGTAGCTCCCTCAGCCAGACGGCACCGGATATTTGTGCTTTCCGATGTCCAACCTGCTGTTTCCAATTGTCTGTTGTTGAGCACATACTGTCTCGGTATTTATATCCTCAAATTTTTATCGTTCGACTGTTATCCGTTTTTTGTGTTCGTCGATCTGCACTTGATTGGACGTGGTCTTGCAGTCTTGCCCTGCCAGGGAGAAGCTCTGTCAGAATGTTTCTTATGTTGGACAATTTACCGCTGCAGTTGGAAGAGAATGCCGCCGCTGCAGCAGCAAATGCCATTTCTCGTCACCCCAAGAGACGAAAACGCAAAAACCGTCAAAATAAAGGAGGACGTCGAAGAGTTCGTCGTCGCAGCTCCAGAGTCTCCAAGCGCAACGCTTGGATGGACTCTTTCCAAGAAAATGGTTTTGAATTCAATGCAAGTTTAGCGGAAGGCTACTCGTGTACTCCCCTCTCGTCAATGGCCATGTACGTCGCGTATCCGGAGCGTCCTGCGTACGGAGGATGGGCCATCGAACTCGGGGAGTTCGACTCGAGACACCCACGCAGGGAACTAGCCGTAGCCCTGCCGCGAGGTTCAAACGAAGAGGGGCTCCTCACTGGCAAGGTAGACTGTGCCTGCCCCTCCAGTTGCAAGGGTCAACTCCATTCTGCGAGTGGAGAGAACCAAAGAGGAAGTCTTATCTGTTTGAGCTGAGTGGCACGATGTTAAAACAAATAGGGGCTATAACCTCTAGAAGTTGATCTGAATCCAAATTCCCAACAGCCATCCATCATATGTTTTTAAACATAACTTATCAGGCGTTAAATAGCCATCGTGTCATGCTTGTTGGATAAGACTTCTTAATTGCTGGTGTTGCTGCGACGACGAGGAAATTTTGGATGCCCGCTTTAAATGTCACTTGCTTGACTTGACGAGACTGGAAGAATCGTTTTCGTCCGTGGGTCATTTATGTCGTCTCTATCATGCCTGCTTTCCCTCTCGCGTTTTCCTTTAGTTACTCTTCTTACCTGTTCTTCCTGTTACTTGCTTTTCGTCTTACTTGCTCTTCCTTTTACTTGCTCTTC
>VCRD01000545.1:75659-147545 GCA_006783055.1 Trinorchestia longiramus
CCTCCATGCGCACGGCCCCCCTCCATACACGCGTCCCCCTCCATACACGCGTCCAGCCCTGCTGTGCACACGGCCCCACACGCTGGGAAGCTTCCTCACAGCTAAGAGTTTTGCAGGAATTTCATGTTAGCTTGAGTTAAATAAACCATCATTGTTTATTCATCAAAATGAATAAAATTATATACCATAGCATTTTCCCCTTTTTCACGCGTGTAGACGTCATTTGTGTGCATATTTCGAAGAGATTTTTCACAGTTTTGTCTTTGTGAGGTCTAGATTCAGTGTACTTTAAGACAGAGACTTGTGCAGGTGATCTACAGCAGAGACGTAGGGCCCCGCATGACCACATTTGGCTGGTCGGTGTCAGGGGGCCTCGATGTGGATAACAACCAGTACCCTGACCTCCTGGTAGGGGCTTACCTGGCCAACTCAGCCGTCCTCTTCAAGTGAGGCCCTGCCATGCACCCTTACTTTTTAACTGTCGTCCTCTCCATTTGCTTCTCAGCTTGACCATTCAAGAGACGAAAAGCAAATCGACTTTATCAATTTCCTTGATTCATTTGTTTCTTTTTCCAATATTCTCATTCCCAAAATATGTTTTGCTCATCACGTATTTTGAAATACTTTTTGCTTTGTTCATTCTTCATAACTTATTGTTCAGCCAATTCATTATTAAAGTATTTTTCATGTCATGTTCTTGATTTAAAAATATTCGCCGTGTGCGATGATGAATCAACAATCCATGCCTTCTTCCAGAACTCGGCCTGTCATGAGCATGGTGAACCACACACTCGTCTTCAAGTCTGAGTCTCGCTCCTTGAACCTCGAGCAGCTCTCCTGCCCCACCCGTTCTGGGGCAATGGTCCCCTGCGTGGACCTGGAGCTCTGCCTCTCTTACACCGGCGTGGGGGTGGGCCCACAAGCTCGTAAGTATCATCAGACTCTCGTCAAGACGAAAATGAATGCAGTGTGGTCCCCAGTGGAGGGAACCTCTTACTTCTACTCCTCAGTGGAGGAGGGAGGTACAGGCCTCCTTGGATTCCCTCCCGTCACCTAAAATTGTTCTGTGCCTTAAACTTGTAGCAGTTTAACTGAATGAGAATTTTATTAGATCAGAATATGTGTAAATTTTATTGATATACGTATCAAGAATGTTGTGGCTTTACAAGTTAACTAATATTGGCAAGCGCGGAAGGTGCTTCAATGCTGTAATTTTTCATTCGTGAAGTTTGCTGCTTCTGCGGGTATGCTAATTAATGCACCAAATTGCATGCAGAAAAATGGCGCCAAGTTGGTCGAAATTAGTCATCCCGAGCAGCTAAGGAAGCAATTTTAATTACACATTATATACATACATTTTATGGAAGTTTATCCATGAAAAGAGTTGCCCTCATTTTTATCTATATTGTGTCCTTTATGTTTCAAGCTTCAATTTGTTAAATGGTTAGATTCATATCGAGTTAACTATTTTGCAACTCTATCCCTGAGGTTTCAACAAATTTGAAAAACAATTTGTTTTTGAAATGTTTGTGACTTTCCGATTCATATTGCCTAGAAGCGCTTCATTCGTACTCGGTTTAGAACTCAAAAATAGAAAATACAACGTCCTCTCTCATCAGGCCTTGCTCTGCGCTACGCCCTGGACGAGAAGGTGAACGAGCCACGAATTTTCTTCATCGAAAACGACAATAGAATTTTCGAAGAGAGCATCATCATGCGCAAGGACTCGCCGGTTTGCAAAACGCACCAGGTGTACGCCTTGGTAAGTTGCAATGAATTTTCTCAAATAATAGCAGCTGGAACTGAGCACTAAATATTAAATTTCTGTAGAAAATGGTTTAGTCTGAAAATGTGATGGCTTCCATCAAGTCTAGCATTCCGCTAACCCCGTTCCTATTTGTCGAGATTTGGACGGTGAAGTTTTCCTTCTGTTTCAGTTATTGAAACGTTGAAAAATTCATGTTTTCTATCATGCGTCTCATGAACTCATCCAGTCTGTACTAATATCTCAAGATAAACCAAAAGTCTTTGCTGCATAACTACCTTGCTCCACTCTTTGTGTGACTAACCGTCCTGTTCTTCAGACGTCTTTGAAAGACAAGCTGTCGCCACTGACGGCGGACTTGACGTACTCGCTGGTGGAGACGTCGCTGGATCGCCAGCGACGCAGTGCCCTCAGGCCAATGCTGGACCAGAAGCAGCCACTGGCGCTTCAAGACGCAATCACCATCCAGAAGAATTGTGGCCCTGACAACATCTGCTACCCCGACCTCATCGTCTACGTCGAGGCGTGAGTTGTCATGTATTTCTTCGTGGTGGCACATCTTCTCCGTGGATAAAAATTTTCCTTAATTGGTGTTCCAGTAGCCACAAATTTACAATTATTTGTATTATCATGAGAGACGAGGTCGACTAGAATGACTTTTTCACCCTCAAAAGCTTATCCCGTGCACTATTTCTGTACTGAATAATTACGAAAACGATATATTTTTTGAAATTTCCGGAGAGTTGTGTTGGATACAAACGATATCTAAAGTTTGAAACTGTCGATTTTAAAAAATTCTTCACAATGATGGTTGTTCTCTTTTATTTGAAGTAAAATTTTCAGATACCGTCCTATATTGTGCCCCAAATGTAGTTTAGATTTTTGTGCATGATAGTTGTTTTCACTAACTCTTGTAAGAAAGAGTCAGCCTAGCACATGCTTCGTATCTTCAGTACGTAGCCCTAGTACTCTCATCACTCAAAGCCATGCCATCTTCCTTACTGAACGATTTCAAGGAGTTGACTTGCTCAGTTCTCGTAGTTAGTTGTCGCACATTAATAATTTTCACACGTGTGTAAAGGCTCACTTGCTTCTGAAGCAAAATCAGAAATTAATTATCAATAAACAAATTCCGTTGATGTATATCTCTGTGAAGGAAATGTTTCTGGCATGAAGTTATAGAAAAAAAATTCAGGGTTTACTGTTAGACTACTATGTGAATAATATGGCAGGCCGGACACTTTCATCCTTGGCAAGCCTGAACAGTTGACCATCAATGTGCGCGTCACCAACGACGCCGAAGACGCCTTCGAAGCCAATGTCTTCATCCCTGTGCCTCCAGGGCTGCTCTACAACAAGTTTGTGCCGCTCGAGAACACCACCGGTGAGCTACATGTCCTATGTATGTAATGCAGGTTGTTCGCTATGTGCCTACAGTATTGACCCTAGTATCTGAAATACTTTTGAGGCAGGTAGTTGACAAAAGTTGTGGCAGCACTTTCTGTAGGCAGTCAGCTTGCTGATTCAGCTCGCGGGACTGCAGGGAAATAATTTTTCTCTATTTTTGGACGTCAGCAGGGTAGTAGGTGGAGAGTTGCAAAACCTGATACGAAGTACTATGTTTTCTGACAAAAATTATGAATTGTTTCCCTCTTTAAGTATTCTTTAATCGGAAATAAATATTAATAAACCTTCCTCACAAAAGTTAATACCAATTCTTCACCTTTCAGTGACCTGCTCCCCTCGCAAGAAGGATGGTCAGACGATCATCATCTGCGACATCGGCAACCCTCTTCCAATGAGGAAAGGAGTGAGTTCAATCGTGACAACACAGTTGGAGTTTTATTTCAGAGATGATTATGTTTACAAATGATTACGTTCTTTAGTATCAGGGACTTAGTAAGAATCTTATTATTAATGGTTAAATCAGGGCTTCACTCATTGCTTTGTCCTCTCAATTGGTTCATCATCTCCGTTCGACATTTGTCATCATTGGTCGAGAAAATTTAGTGACTCAATTTTCAAATGTATTTCGTTGATATATTGCAAAATGTGTTGAATTTTGAGGAGGTGAGTTGTAGCCTACTTGATACCAAAAATAGCAGCAGCCATAGATTTATTCATCGATTTTTTTTGGAAATTGCTAGCAACTTACGTTTCTGAGTCCAAGAGCGACACGACAGCGCGACAACATAAGAGCGCGTGGTCTCATGTGTATGTGTGGACGGCAGGTGGTGTTCGACGTGCTGTTCCAGCAGAGCGGCAGCCTTGAGAAGCCTCACTTCGAGTTTGTTGTGATTGCCAACTCGACAAACAAAGAAGCTAACCACACCCTTGAGGACAACGTTGCCAGCACCAACGTCGTCGTCAACGTCGACACTGAACTTATCCTCTACGGGTGAGAACGTCCTGCTGATACCTCACGTGTCTCTAATTCTTAGAAACCCATTTGCACGAGTCAGAATCGAATATATCTGCGTTCAGTGTTGATAAACGTTTATCGTAATTTACAGTAAATGAAAGCACTTTCCTAAAAGTTCAAACGTCTGTATTATATTTACGCATATGTATAGCTCATGTATAATGCATAGCCATAGAATATAGATACCCAAGTATCTAAGATCTCTGATCAAGGACGTCAAGCTGAGAGCCACTTGAATTAATTTTTAGAATTTCAACCAAGGCTCACTGTCAGTGCTGATGGAAGAAGTCAGTGAAAGATTTTAAAGGTAGAAGTGAAGTTGTTTCGTCGGGAATGTTTTTTTGAGTCTGATTTGTTTTTAATATCGCTGTCTTTCTGATGGCATGCGTAGTACTGCTGATGCTCGTAAATTTTCTCTCATGGTGGTCATTGTTCAGAAGCTCTCCCGTTATATTCCGTCACCTTCATGCAAAGTTCATTGAGCCCATTGAGTATGCATATTTTTTCCATGAAATTGTGATGTATTCAAAATTCGGTCAACTGCAGCTATTGCAAGGTGTATCATTGCGATGCTCAATATGATGTTGCAGAAACTCTGATCCTGAGCTGTTAGAGTACAACATCACGCGCTTCCCAGAAATTGAGTACGAGGATGAGGAGGAGTTTGGACCTGAGATTATCCACAAATACGGTCTCTCCAACAAAGGGCCTTCCGATGTGCTACTCGTCGATGTCGTCATTCTCTGGCCCTTGAGGACGCAGGAAGGTAAGTGTTTCCACCATAGACGTGCACGCACCTGTGTATGTGGGCTGGTAGCGAGTGACCTGACAGACAAGGCTCATATGAAACACACCTGAACACCCTCGATGGCTATCCCACTATATAATAATACAGATTGTTGCTTGCTTGGTCCGTCTCTCTATCACGCTCTCAAGGATTTATACAGGAGAAAATTCATCTACTGAAGAACAAGATGAGATATTCTGAAATTGCATCCCCCAATTACGATGGCAAATATAGTTTCTGGAATATATACTCGAAAATCGAAATACTGCATTAGATTTTTTGAACCTGTCGTACGCAAGTCATTTCCCACATTTTTCAACTGAATTTCTTCGTAGTAATTGAAACTTTGCACGAAGTAGAGACTCCTGGTTGGGTCACTGCAGGTAGTCACGATACGGAACCCAGTGCTGGGTCATTATAATTTTTTGTACTGACCCATTCGTTTGTAATTGCTAAGGCAGAAGGGCAAGCAGAGTTCCTGGCACTTCCGGGCAAAAAATATCCGAAATAGCTTATGCACGATGGGATCGAAAATTCAATCAAAGATACAGCAATTTATGTACCACGCTCAAAAGAGGGATACTATCAAATCAAATGGTACCGAGCTATTTTTCAAAGCGAAGCGGTTTTTTTTTAGGAACTCACGGTGTGTCCGATGGATGAGGCAGTCAATGTAAAGGTGCTGGTCCGATAGCATAGTTTGAAGTAGAAACACTCAGTCATTAAGTAGAAGAAGACTGTATCTATCCTACCTTTTAAACGAATGTTTTCCCCATCTTGCAAGGGAACAAAAAATTGTAGTGACCCAGCAGTGGGTTCCGTATCGTGACTACCTGCAGTGACCCAACCAGAGGCCTCCACAGAGCGGGCCGGGAGGACTCCGAGCGAAGTTTCAACTGCTACGAACGAAATTCAGCTGAAAAAATATGCGAAATAACTTATGTGCGACAGGATCAAAAACTCGAATGCCGTATTTCGATTTTCGGGTCTATATTCCAGAAACTATATTTACCATCGTAATTGAGGGATAAAATTTCATGATATCTCATCTTGTTTTTCAGTAGACGAATTTTCTCCAGCGTAAATCCTTAAGAGCGTGACAGAGACCGACCAAACAAGCAAGCAACTGACTGGTGCTTCACTCTACTGTGTATTATATACAGGGTGTCCCACAAAAAAGAGGCCCGAAATTTTAATTTATATAACTTTAAATCTATTGCATATAATTTGGTTCTGTAAAAATATTTTTTTGAACACAGCTTTTGTCTATCAATGTTAGAAAATTCATTTAACACGTTGACTCCGAAGTGGTACGTATGTGTACCACTAAGGTTAGGTTCTGTAATTTTTTCAGGTCCTTCTAGTGACTATGCGTACAAAGTGAAGTTTTACACCAATCAGGCAATCGGAGTCAACGTGTTAATTATCTCTCATGGTATTCGTACAGTAGCAATTTCACACTGCCTACGGAAAAGCCTTTTTGTGCAAGGGTAAAAGAGCTTAAAATTAGATTTCAGATAACATTTATTTTATTATAACAAATATGATTTAATCCTTCTAATTCATTTATAGTAAAATGATTCGATGATAAAAAATAAATATTTGGAATTATTTCTCTAAGGCCCATTGCCTTCCACGTGTCTTCCATTCTTATCAAAGCATAATTGAGCTCTCGATCTCATTGCTCTCATAGCTCTCTTGATCATTTCTGGATTATTTTTGAGCAAATTTACTTCATGCTTTATTTTTCACGCAACTGGTTTATGTTTTCCGGAGGCCTGCAGTAGACTTTATTCTTCAAATATCCCCATAGAAAATAGTCGCAGGGAGTTAAATCCGGGGATCTGGGTGGCCATTCAATATCATGACTCAATGCTACAATCCTGGTGCCAAAAAGCTCTCTTAACCGTTCTTTGACAACGAGTAAACGATGTGCAGGAGCACCATCCTGAAACCACCAGAGCCTGTTAAATCGATTTGCGTAAATGTGGCGGAGTTCAGGGACTATTGCTTCGTTGATCAAATCCAGATAAGCAACGCCAGTGAGGTTATTATCATAAAACAACGGGCCAACGAGAGAGCCATTTCCGCATAAGCCAATCCAAAGACTCAGTTTAACCTGACAAATACTTTTTTCAAAGTTCCATTCCAGTGGGTTGTTTTGTGGTGCATATTTCCTGACATTATGATTATTAACTTTGCCATTCATCAAAAAAGCTGCCTCATCGCCAACAATAATGTTATCAATAAATCGATCAGGTTTGCGAAGAAACCATCTAACGAAATTTTCACGACGAACATAATCATTGTCAGTGAGTTGGTGTCTTAAATGCATCTTGTATGGATACCATTTTAAATCTCTTTTAACAATCCGGTTAAATGATGATTTTGACAACTGCGAGTTATTTTTTCTGCATGATACGGTTTCGTTTTCTTGAATTATCGTCCGAACCATTTCAGTGTTTTCTTCAGTTTTCACAGTTTTCCTTCTACCGGAACAGTCTTTGTTAAGATTCAAGCAAGTATCTTTTCTTTGGTATTTCCTGACATTATTCTGAATTACAGACTTGCATGACGAACGTCTGTCTGGAAAGCATTCTGCAAATAAATGTTGTACTTGTTTAATTCTTCCAGTTCGAACGTAGGTTGTTACGACAAACACTCGTTGCTCCGTTGTTAGCTGCATGATGAAGGGTTATTTCAAGGTGGTTATTAGATATCACTTAGCAAAGGACAGTTTACATTAATGCTCCCATTTTCATAGTTACAGTCTGTCATGACAGATGTAGCACTGATACATGTAAGTTTATTAACAAAATATTTTTTACAGAACCGAATTACATACAATAGCTTTAAAGTTAAGAACGGTTAAGAGAGCTTTTTGGCACCCGCATTGTAGCATTGAGTCATGATATTGAATGGCCACCCAGATCCCCGGATTTAACTCCCTGCGACTATTTTCTATGGGGATATTTGAAGAATAAAGTCTACTGCAGGCCTCCGGAAAACATAAACCAGTTGCGTGAAAAAATAAAGCATGAAGTAAATTTGCTCAAAAATAATCCAGAAATGATCAAGAGAGCTATGAGAGCAATGAGATCGAGAGCTCAATTATGCTTTGATAGGAATGGAAGACACCTGGAAGGAAATAGGCCTTAGAGAAATAATTCCAAATATTTATTTTTTATCATCGAATCATTTTACTCTGAATGAATTAAAAGGATTAAATCATATTTGTTATAATAAAATAAATGTTATCTGAAATCTAATTTTAAGCTCTTTTACCCTTGCACAAAAATGCTTTTCCGTAGGCAGTGTGAAATTGCTACTGTACGAATACCATGAGAGATAATTAAATGAATTTTCTAACATTGATAGACAAAAGCTGTATTCAAAAAAATATTTTTACAGAACCAAATTATATGCAATAGATTTAAAGTTATATAAATTAAAATTTCGGGCCTCTTTATTGTGGGACACCCTGTATAGTGGGATACGTGCTGCTCGACTAACTTAGCAAAAAGCTCCTCAATTTTTTGTTCCTTCGAAGCTCGTGGTAAATCAGATACCAACGAACATACTGATGACTTAGGAACAAAACTGCCAGGATGTTTACCCGGCAAGCTTCTGCTACGGTCATCACCTCGCACTCAGTTTCAGCTATCACCATGTAGTTGATTTTCTAATTGTAACGTCATCAAACGATAAAAATCGAAACTTTAGCTGAGAGCGTTATTTAATTGATGAATGAAAAAGGGGAAGGTGTGTAAAAGGGGATAAAACAAAACTTGAGTGTACAAGCAAATTTTGACACCACAAGAAGCCCTATCTCGTAATTGTAGCTCTTGCTATCAGGCACCGCATCCAGGTCTGCTTTAAGCTTCTTGCCTCTGGGCGTACAGTGCCAGAGAACTGCAACAATTCGATATTACATTTACTCTGAAGAGCAAGTCATTATTGATATTACAGCATCATTAACTTTCGACATTGTGTCAAAATTTCCAATGACAAAACAGTTACAAACATGAGAACTGTAGGTAAGCAAGCTGGAGACTACAGAGCGGTTTTGTATTTAATCAATATGAACACAAAAAAGATCCATTTCCTCAAACGATTTTGGTGTTTGTTTGATTGCAGGCAACGACTTGTTGTACTTACTGGAGCAGCCCTTCACCAGCGGCCCCGTCGTCTGTGATCCCGTGCCCGGGCTCAACCCGCTCCAACTTAAAGTACGTGCCTGTTGCATACAAAAGATTTAGCGTACGTTTTGTATGCCTTTGTCCTAACGTACGTATTTTATACTAATGTGCGAATGTGCCTATTGCATGCTGCTGTACGAACGTTCGTATTGTCTGCTGCTGTACTAGCTTTCGTAGTGCCTGCTGCTGTACGAACGTTCGTATTGCTTGCTGCTGTACGAACGTTCGTATTGTTTGCTGCTGTACGAACGTTCGTATTGCTTGCTGCTGTGCAAACGTTCTTACTGCTTGCTGCTATACGAACGTTCGTATCGCCTACTGTTGTACGAACGTTCGTATGGCCTACTCCCGTACGAACGTTCGTATGTCCTGCTGCTGTGCGAACGTTCGTATGGCCTGCTGCTGTGCGAACGTTCGTATGGCCTGCTGCTGTACGAACGTAATCACGGGAGTGATGCCTGTTGCACTGTACTCATACTTCTACTCAATACTCTTATGCAGATATGAATTAAGGTGATTTTCAACTTTTTAGTAACAATTTTGTCATAGAAGCGATTAAACGTACCATAGGATAGTATACTATACGCATTCCTACTCTCGCGACTGATAGAAGTGTGTATGATGCATTTCACACTGACATGCATACGAGTATGCAGGATTTAAACTCCAAGCTCTTGTTCTACCGTTCAGTAAGGCCATGGATTTTGAGCCTCAGGTTTGGAGTCCAGTATTGTAGGGGGAAATTAATTCTAAGTCATTGGTTTTATGCTTCGAATTCTGGAGCTGAAGATAGATCAGAATTTTTATATCTATTGAGCCTGAGATGTCCTGCTTGTTAATCTTGGTTTGGGAAGTCCATAATGTTTCTGTTTCAATTATGTTTTTCATGGAGTAGTCGACATATCGTGCTTGCGTGCTGAGACAGCCACAATTTCCTTGTGTGGATAATAAGTTTTGTCCACTTCTTGTATTTAATGTTTTGTCTCCTAAAGATACTCACTGCCGCACCTAAACGCATTACATCCTCGGCAAGCCAGGCTTTGTAGTGTCTGAGGCAGACACGCCACACACGATAGTAAAGTACTTGTACATATCAGTAGATCCTAATCACTCCTTCCCATCCGTTAAATACGAAATAATCTTAAAAAAGTAGAGAAAGTTTTTAAAATGTAAACTGAATATAATCGTGTATTCTGTCTTTCCCATCCACTCATATTTCATGAACTGAAGCTTTTATAAATATCTTAACTTGTAAAACCATTCCTCAAAATGAGCCTAAGATTTTTATTGGTCGTTAATTTAGAGTAAGCTTAAGTATAAGCATAGCCACATTACTAGGCTTCATGCAACGAAAGTTTCCATTTCTGTTGGTTGGAGTCATTTCCTGCATTTTCGATTATTCATTAATTATATTATCTGTACATTAAAGTGCTCTTCACATGCAATGAGGTGGTATTAAAGATACACAGTACGCGTTGAAGTAGCCTGTATGAGTTTACCACATTTTCTACGTTATTTGTTTAGGCAACATAATTAACGACTCAACAGAGGTTTCACACATTTCAAATCACATTTTTTCAAATACTATCTTACACACTATTATTACTCTGCTTCAACATGCAATATAAGTGTCATGTTATGTAGACTAAGTTTAATCTGAGGAGTAAAACGCGTATGCAATTTGTTTGTGTTTTGTTTAAAACACGTTGTACTTCAGATACCTGCTGTGAGGCAACAGTCGTGCGACTTAACTCCAGACATCAACTTTGTTTGTTCTCAAACATGAACAGGTTTCTGCCGCTTAGAAGATTGTAGCGAAGGGAACATTAATTCGAGTGTGTGATACTCGTGAAGACACTCGTCATGAATACAATAGTTCGTATGCAGGAGGATGATGCTTATGGAAGTCTGTTATAGTCCTAAGGGTTGCCTCTGGTACGTGAAATCTGAGTTGCGCGATTTTAGAGTTAAAATGCATCTTGTTTCCTTCATTTCTTTTTCAAAATGGTGGGTGGCTAGTTGTGTCGTTCTCGCGACTATTGAAAACTCCTACTGAAGTACAATTTTCTGATGTTTCTATCCTTGTCTTTTTTTTCTTTTTCATCGAAGCTCTGAAATTTGTACTCAGCGAAGTTCATTTTTCGACCTAACGCCTCTAGGATTCTCAGTTAGATAATATTATCGCTTTTTACTATCCTACTCATACAATAATTTCTTATTCAAATCATAAAATAGGTGAAGAAAACTGTTTACTAATATAAATTCTTGTAACTTTAAATATTTTTTCGTAGCTCACCAGTCGTGCGGAAACCTACAAGCGTATCAAGCTTCAAGCTG
The DNA here is from genome assembly GCA_006783055.1 of Trinorchestia longiramus. Classification (NCBI taxonomy): domain Eukaryota; kingdom Metazoa; phylum Arthropoda; class Malacostraca; order Amphipoda; family Talitridae; genus Trinorchestia; species Trinorchestia longiramus. The sequence continues at coordinate 87,170 of VCRD01000545.1, forward strand.
GGCTAGGAGCGAGTGCAGGTTCTTCATCTTCGTCTTCGAGTTCGTCTTCCTCTTCATCCTTCTCTTCCTCCTCCTCTTCCTCGAGCTCATCGACATCCAGCAGCTCCCGCCAGTACGACTATTCCAGTGAGACGAGCAGTTCTTCAGACCATTATAGCTCAAGTGGCGGGAGCGCCTCCAGAGGCGGGTATGCTGAATCAGCTCACGGCTCTTACGATGGAACTTCCGAATTTGAAGGTTCAGGCAGTGGACACACCCAATCAAGTGGCTTTCAATACGCTTACCCTGCAACTGTAGAAGGAGGAAGAAGATCCAGCGCCCAATATTCGCAGTCGAACACGGTGTCTGTGGATGGACATTCCGGTGGTGGTTCTGGTGAATCCAGAGTAGACGTCAGCCGTTCAAAAAGTGGAGGCTCTAGACAGGTTTACTCGCAGTCCAGTCAAGGAGGAGGGTACGTCCAAGGCGAGGGTGTGAGCGGTGGTGGGTTCTCACGATCCAGCAATGGGTCGTCCCGTGTTTACCAGCACTCGAGAGGAGGATATCAAGGTGGCAGTGAGGTTTCCCACTCTTCCAGTGATTATCCCACCAGGAGAGAATATGGCCAGACAGAGACGAGGTGGCACCACTCAGGAGATGGGTACCAGCGTGGTTCAGGAGCTGCTCAGTACGCGGGTGAGGACGAGGGGAGCAGGCGGGCGAGCTCGTCATCTCACTACTCTTCTTCCTCATATGGCCCTACGAGAACGTACTCCTCTAGTAACTCCTCCTCCAGTTACAAATCCAATTCAGCTTCAGAAAATCTGATAGCGCAACAACGATTCGAACGAGCGGCTGACGAAAGCCCAGAACTCGACTGGGAAGCAGAGGTGAGCTCTCTAACTTACCTTGCGTCAACTTTGTAAACATTTTGGCTGCTGGTTTAGTAGTAATGCAGCAGTGATTTAAGGAAAAGATTTATGTTTGATTCAATAACTATTTTATTTCTAAAAACTTTTTTAGTCTCTGCTAAAATTGAGTTTTCTTTTAGTGCGCGCTAAGGTGTGACTACTTCAAAGACCAGAAAGTCGGCGAGGAAAAAATTAGACAAATTTCGCATTTGTCCATAATTTTATGAAAATATAGAAAAACTTATCATTGAAACCTATCATTAACCACATATACGAACTATCACTTGAAGCACAATTGAACCTGTTAGTTGCACCCGACTGTTGCACCTGGTAGTTTTGCATAGTCTCTGGCCATAGTAACGCCACCTGCCTCCCTCCTAGACGACGGACTGCGGCGCGACGGACTGCGTCAGGATCCAGTGCACGGCAGGGCCGCTGGCTGAAGGGGATGACCTGTACGTCTACCTCAGGTCCAGAGTCAACCTTCACACGCTCGAGAAGGTGAGGCCAAAAAACCATCCTAAAATTTACTTATGTTCTTATTTTCGATCATGCCCCGGTAGAAATCTTTAGAAAAAGATTGTGATTTGGAGTTTCTCTTTAAGTAATGACTCTTTGATTTTTTCTGGAGCAATTTCATTGACGTAGAAATATCCCTTCTTATGTAACATACATGCCCGGAGTGTTTCTGATTATTTTATTAGTTTGTATTCGTTTCCCCTTCATTACCATCGTAACGTTGGTTGAATTTGAAAACCTTATTGTAACTGGAACTTAAGCAGCACCAAATTTCTTTCATATTTGTTCACTTGTATTTCATTTTTTGTGTACAGTTCACGCTTTCTTTCCAAGTTCTTAAATCTGTCCTAAACCTGGCAGCCATGTCTTGACCCGTGCGGACTTGATGATTTTGCGGATGACGCCATTACTTTACAATGAAACTGAGAAACGTATTTTGCTACACTGGAATATGTATACCTCTCATAAATGTCTGTGTTATTGATCCTGAGGAAAAAATGCCGTGGGATGTTTAATTTTTATCCTAGCAAAAATATTGCATCGTATCTAAACGTCTCACAGAGTACTGTACTCTTCAGTGACTGCAATTATCAAAAGAAATATACATTCAACTGCTCCATCTACTGAGATAAAATGTACATCTCAACTACTTTCACTATTTAGGAAATATGTATCCCATAACAGAGCCTACTTTCAAGAAAATATGTATCCTTTAATGGGTCCTACCATCATTGAAAAATGTATCCGTTAATGGGTCCCACTATCATAGAAAATGTATCAGTTAACGGGTCCTACTATCATGGCTTTCTGATATTGAACAGAACTCAGCATTTGAAAACATTCCGTTAGCGAAAATTGGGCTTGTACTACACACGTTTATTTTACAGCTAATTCGTGCAGATGCCGCCAAAAGCAGCTATGCCAGCGGTAAATAACGATAGTAATTAGATATTTCAATGACCTCCTGACTGGTCATCTGACAGGAATTTTGATGTGAGGGAAGGGAATTTAAACAGGAGCCCCTTTTGCCTTGTTATACAGCCAAATGTTCCAAGTCTGCGTAACTTCTGGAGTTGAAGTACACCGCGCCCAGCAGCCTCCCTCAAACCAGTGCTTTAAAACAGATCAGAGGACAATTTATTCACTGAACCTTGAAGTGTCGTATTTAGAACTCGGCTAATTCGGTACTTGTTACGACGATCATTACTGGGTGGCAAGACGCTCAACCTCTTCGTCCTCAACCTCTTCGTTTTCAACCACCCTCCTCTTCAACCACCCTCCTCATGATGGTCCATAATTTTCAAAATCCTCACCTAGTGATAGAAATAAAAACTACTGGAACTAGACCACTCAGCGGCGCTGGATCAAGCCGATGCTGTCCTCAGGATTAAGGTTAAATATAGTAAAACGACGACCATTGAACGATGTACATCCCACATTTTAACTCAAAAATTCCAAGCGATATTTTGATTTTATCGTCAGTCCAAAGTCTTCACCTGTCTTCTCATGTCCGTGGCATCCCTCACGTTACGGAACGTCGCTCTGACGTATGTGTGACGCCAGCAACTGAAGTGTTCGTTGTTTGGGTTACAGTATCTCAAGTTAGGATTGCCGTCACTTGGCACTTGAACAGCTTCACGCAAAAATTCAGCCAATTCATTGTTGCTGCTCTTTCGTTTAGGAAAGTTTTCGCTCCAGGCATGGCAGGTCAATGGTTTGGCCTACCAAGAGAGTGCTCTCATGTGAAAATATTTCATGAATTTATTTCGTGAATTTTGTTGTGGGTTACTTGAGTATGTGTTAGTTGTGCAGAAGTGGTGGATGTCTCAGTTTTGCAGAAATGGTAGATGTGTCGGTTGTTCTGGGATGGTAGATATGTGGGTTCTTCTGGGATGGTAGATGTCAGTTGTGAAGGGGTGGTGGATGTCTCAGTTGTCCAGGGATGATAGATGCTGTGCCCTCATATGCTACTGAGAGTCACCTTCTACACCGGGCTTTACTCCTTACCTCGTCAGTGTGTATCGTTATTGACATTCAAATTAAAATTTCAGTTTGTAGAAATTAGATTAACAACTAACCAAATTGCTTCTACTTCCTGTAACTAAGAGCAAAAGTTTGATTTTTTCGTTTCGCCCCCAGGAATTTCTGAAATGCAATGCTTGACCATTTAATTTCCTTAAATGTGTCTTCCGTTTTATGTCTTCCCCAGTAACTCGGATATTAAACTCTCAATGATATAATTATATTTCTGCAACCCAGCAGTCTCTGACCCACTTGAATAGTGTCTCGCAACCAAATTTCTTCACTCATTAGTTTATCGGTGCAGCTCGATCATTTTCGTAAAATTCCCAAGTTTTACAACTCAAGTGTTCTTATCTTTCTCTGTTGAAGTATTCAATTTATAGATTCTGCTTACGTTAATACAACTATGGTAGGTTAATGAACGTTGGAGAGCTTCTCAACGACGCAAGGGCTTATCAGCTTTAGAGATAGTCAATCTCTTGCTTTCTAGCGTCAGCAGATGCGCTACCGGTGGCATGTCACACCGACGGTACGCCAGCGAGAAAATGAAAACTTCAGTTTGGATACCGTTAAGTATTCAATTGCAGACCTTCTCCAGAGTGACGGGTTGTCCGAATAGCAGAGACCTCACTTGTACGTCTCTAGACCAGCGCAGCATGTGCCGACATAAGGGGGACGCCTTTGTTTGGCAATAGCTGTAGTAATATCGTAATTAATTTAGAATGATCTGGGAGCCGATAGTTTCAGGTTTCAGTTTCGATCTCAATTCAGTATCAGTTCCAGCTTCGGTTTTACGGATTTAAAGTTCTCAGTTTTGGTCTTCGATCTTGGCCCCAATTTCTGTTTTAATTTTGATCGTGTTCATGAATAAATCTGCAAGCTACGAAGACGATCGTATCACTTCCTTCGAAGAAAATCACCCACGAAATAATCACTACAGAAAAATAACACGTCCCCTAAATAGCCACAGCTGTGTCCACCTCAGCATTACTTGCAGTTTGTTAGTCGCCACCAATCAGTGTCATCAGACGAATACACCTCAAACTATCCTATATAGACGAATTCGCGTGAAAATGTACGGCCGGGTGAGCACTTCATAGCTCGTAGTTCTACACTTCTTCTACTGCCCGTACTCGACCGGGAAAGCTGAAAGGTAAACTGCGTAGCCTGGTCTGATTGAGATGAACTCTGCCCTACATTGTCTTGATCATAGCGTACGCTCTTGATTGGTGATGACATCATCAGGGCATTTCGTTTATGCTGTGGAAGTGACACGATGAACGTTTCGTTGTATTAATAAATAATACACTCCTCCGGCCCTATTCCAATCCTTTTGCTACAAGAATTTCTTGTATCATTCCTGAAAATTTTCTGTTGTTGTTCTAACCCTTAATTTTCGTCTAGTTAATATGATCCAGTATTATTTTTTTGGAAGATAGGCTTCTTATAGAGGAAGATAGTTCAAACCCCTCGGCCAGCCCTGTTTCAGCGCTGGAACCCTGAGCGTACACATATGAACACACCTCATGCATGGATCGCTATTCTTTTAGGTGTGTGACTCAGTAGTGCGTTGGTGCGTTCTGTCACCCTCAATTAGCGGATATGAAAAGAACACGTCTGAAGGACGCAAGTCATGCATGCCTCACGTCACTTTGATGCGCAGCTGCTTGAGCTGCCTGAGAGGCACCAAGTTCTGATGAGTAGTCCCGCCTTGCCAACAGCCCAATGTTCCGCTGTCTGTTGACGTTTGCAGCGCACGGTGGCGCTCAGATACATGCGTTGTGACCTGAATGTCGTGATTCCCTGCCTTACTTGCATCAGGGCGCATCTATGTAAAAGAACTGTTCGATGACCGGCATGCTCTACCTTCTCGGATTGCTCTATTTTGCATGCAACAACCGCACCGAGCCTATAAACTCAGCGCGGGCTCTGTGCATTGGACTAGTGCCTCATTGTTTGGTTTTTGAGCATAGTTTTACTTCGTATGTCACCCTCCTTTTTAGCTTGTGTTTTTGTATAATATAAGCATTGCAGTTCTTTGATATATGAATGTGTGTTCATGCATCCTGTTCCTTCTTATTTTACTCTTTCTTTCTTTCTTTCTTTTTCTCCAGATACTGATGCTGTAAATGTCAAGCTCGATTGTTCAATTTCTTCAGCGTTTTATATTTATTTCATCTACTTCTATATACAAGCCCATATCTTTTCCAATGAAATATTTCAATTTCCTACTCCTAATTAGTCAAATTAGTTCCTCTCCTCCGATTTGTCTAAGGCTTGACAATAAAATATTCTCATCAGCCCTATTTGTTTCAATGATAAGCTTGCGGTCATAAGTGGCATTCATGGGTTCTGGAGTTGAAGCTCAATGAAGTACTACTCAAGTTTGTGCACTCACGTTGTTTGTTTGTATCACTTGCTTGCAGTCTCGCTCCCAAAGAGACGGTTTGGAGGGAGTTGTTTTTCAGATTGCGAGGTAGAGTCTTTTAAGAGTGGGACATATTTCTGCACGTGCACGCAGGTGGGGTTGTTCCTAAAGATGAGGCAAGGCTCCGATACAACAGCCGCTGGCCTCTGTAACGCTTTGGTCGAAGACTTCCTTTAGACTCAGCCTTAGTACCAAAACAGTGAAAGTAGCTGTCGTGATGGGTCTGCGTGCACATGCTGCTATTTTCAGTTTTGTGATTGATTTCAGCGTATTGCAGCTGAATATCTGAGTTGTGAGGCATTAAAATTTTTAGTATGATCAGCTTCACCAATCAGAAGACAAGTTCTCGAATTTGTGTTTTTGCTTTAAGCAAGCGCTGAGCTGTCCTTTATGAAGACACGTCTTGTGTACTACGTAGTATTTATCAAAGTTTGTCGTGTAGCGTTCGTTACCATAGAGAATTGTCACTGTCACTGTTCCACGGCCCTTTCAATGATCCAAAACAAACAAGCATCAGAAGAAACCTTCAACTACAAATTATGATAATCCTGAAGAGGCTCAACTCTTTAGAAGGTGAATCTAAAACCGAAGAGAGTGAAAATCTAGACTATACAGTAGCAAGTAAGCTCGAAAGTGATAAGAACAAATACTAGACAAATTTTAAACTAATAGATCTCAGCATGGCGTTATTATTTATGGAAAAAAATATTTAGTGATTAACGAAACACCTTCCATTTCAAGGGAGGATTTATTCATCTGCAATTATAAATGGTAAAAAAATTGCCTTTTGCTCTACAAAATGCTACCGATAGAAAAAAGTAGGTTGAAGTGGTCGCCGAATACGGACCACAAGTAGCTGTTCACTGCCCAAGTCTGCGTATCTTGTTAAAATTTAGAACTCCGTTTTAGAGCCTGAATACTCGTATTCTTCTTGTCTTCCCCCGAATTTTTCATCTTGCAATGTTTTATGAATGATATAGACTCGGTTAACGCTACAATGGTTGTAGCGTCTATGATAGTTAATCTAATTTGGTTCATGTGGACAAGAGATAGACGTTGTGCCAAATATGGCAAGCATTAGAAATTTGTGTCCTACGTTCTTGCTTGATAACTGCTATCTCCCGAACACACCCGACTATTTGTGGACCAGCCACCGGTTGAATGAAAGAATATCTCTTCCCTTGCTATCGTTGTTGACTCATTATTTTCTCTATTTCCTTGCAGGACCCAATGGTATGCTGCCTGGTAGAGTATGTTTGTACATAGAAAGAACCAAACAGGTTCATGTTTGAGCTACTGCTCGTCGGCTTATGCGACTAATATAGAATGGTCAATTGCTATGGCTGATTTCAATTCAACTAACAATTTTGCTAACTCCTGTACTAACTTGAATGATTGAAGTTCACCACTGCAATCTTGAATTAACAATATTTTACCTTTTCCTCTGTTCACTGGCGAGGGGACATCACCTACTGTATGTTGAGGAGCGAACGTTTAACTAACTTACAATTCTCGGATGTGGTTTGAATTTTACGAGCAACCAAACAGTCACGAAGTATCTTAGAACAACATTTGCATGCTTCATACGAGTTTTTGTTCTCGGTTCTAATTTGTGGGTTCATGTACAGCTAATAAATTGACTGCATTGTCTCTGACAGTTCTTTTGAGATCACTCAAATATCTCCAGAAATATCACTGGCCGTTTCTCTCTTTGAGAACACTAATTGACAAAGATCCGAGTCATGCTTTGATAATGAAGTTGCATATAGTTTATTATCAATGCGATAGTGGTAAAGACCGCATTTTCTTTCCTGAGGCTGCTAGGTCCTCTTTTTGATGCGTACAGCGTCTGCGTCTCCCCCTTTTCTCCCACGGCCGCCGCCCACATACGTCATTACTTATGTCACCTGCTCCCAACGACTGCTCCCCATATACGTCATTACTCCTTCGGTTAGAGGCAGTTTCTTCAGTTCTTATCTTCCCTATCATACGGACGCATCCAAGATCATCAGCTTAACAACTATGAGAATTTCCGTGAATAGTATTCATGCGAAGCCAGTTGGGTCGTCTTCTCCAAAATACAAAACTAAAGGAAGTAAGCGCACCGATTCAGTTTGTATCCGTTTTAGCGATTGTGTAGAGGAACAAGTAAAACCCTCCAGTACTTTTAGGGTTAAAATTATTATGACATGTAAATCTGCCACTTTTTGTAGCCGATCGGAGATTGGAAAAAAACAGCCTTTGTATCATACAGTGCGTGTATTAGAATAGGGTTTTCAATTGCATTAACATCAGACTAGTAAGTAATGCTCCCAGCGACTGTTCCCGTCCCATGCAGAGCGACTTGAGGTAGAGGCTGGTAGGGGCGCTAAATGAGCTTGATGGTAGTTCGTAACTCCGGATGTCCTGCGTCGGAGACAAAACATTTGCCTCCGTTTAACCACTGCTTGACGCAAAGATTTGAAACCGAACTGTTGCACCGCAAGCGAGAGTCGCCCACTACTCCACCGCACTGGCAGAATCAAGCAGCAGAAACTAGACTTGAAAATATTCAAAGCAACTGTAGAATATAAAACACTTCCTCCTCGCATGAACTAATGTCGAGCAAAATAATACATGACTTCAGTTTGATCAAAAGAGTTCGTGATGTAGTGAATTTGCTTGTTTTCGTTCATTTTTATTTTGGTTTTCTGGACTGAAAGTAAGGGAAAGCTGATGCCTCGTCCGTGTACTGCTACTGCAGCTGCCATCACTGCAGCTCACTCATGACGTTTAGTAAAATTTTTTCATTATAATTTGAATGCTTGAACTCAAAATGATCTGGAAATAATGTATTCATTAAAAATTCAATATTTTTTAATTTAATAATTTTCTATTTCTTTCATATCTAAATACCCTCCATTACGTCGAATGAAATAACACATCAGGTAACAGTTAATCGTTGGTTAGTCTCTTTAGCTTTTTCTTTGTTCAGATTGGCTTGTTCTCTGTATACTTGAGAGTATAAAACACCTAGCTTGGTCTGCTTTCTCTTCTCTTGCGTTTAATTTTTAATTTAATTAAAATCAATGAAAGTGTGGGTTTTCATGCAATTTATAGCGATTTTGTCCAGTGCAACACCGGGTTTAGCGACCTTGCTTCTAACATTTGCTGGTGCAGCGGGTATGGAACCTCTGGGGTTTACACTGCTGCTAATTCTAACCAAGACAAACTGCTGTGCTGTCACCACCAGCCGGTTTTGGTCTATAAACCTTCTTCAAGTGATGCGCGCAGTGCCCGCGCTCAACTCAGTGACTACGTTCGATCATTTTTCGTAATTTTCTTTAAAGTTAAATATTTGCTAGTTTCTTGTTTACATTCACTCAAGCCAACAGCGCAACCAGTAACTTTTCATTATGCATCATGGCCTCCCTCAGGCTAGGTAATACTGTGACATAGACTTCCGCACTCCTAACTCGTTGGGCCTCAGCATCTCGGCCGCACTTCCGGAGGTTAAAGAAGTGAAACTTGTGACGGAGATCAGAGTGCGAGGCAGCACATGCCCACTAGCAGTCTCTAACACGAGTTATCTTGTGATAAGATCCACACTCGTGACACAGAAGGAAATTGAGCTCCAGAAATATCAGTGGCAGTTTCTCTCTTTGAAGACACTAACTGACGAAGATCCGAGTCATGCTTTGATAATGAAGTTGCATATAGTTTATTATCAGTGCGATACTGGTAAAGACCGCGTTTTCTTTCCTGAGGCTGCTAGGTCCTCTTCTTGATGCGTACAGCGTCTGGGTCCCCCTCTTTTCTCCCACGGCCGCCGCTCACATACGTCATTACTAATGTCACCTGCTCCCAACGACTGCTCCCCATATAAGTCATTACTGTCACCTGCCCCCTCCCCCCCGACTGCTCCAAGTGTGCGTCTTTATTAACATCACCTGCCCCTACGACTGCTCAAAGTGTGCGTCTTTATTAACATCACCTGCCCCTACGACTGCTCCAAGTGTGCGTCTTTATTAACATCAGCTCGAACATCAACGCTGATTTCAACGACGTTGTGTGCGCTGAGCCTCCGTACTACCAACACTTGTGACATGTGATGCTGGAGTTATACGGCGATGACTGTCATCATCATCCTTGTCATCCTCAGCCTTGTCCCATTTATCATCATCATTATCATCGTGTGCTGCTCTAACTATAGCTCAGAAATCGTACTTGATTTGATGTTGTTGTTGTTTGCCTAGCGGGTGATCCGGGGGGGACTCAGGGGTGTGGGGAAGGCTCGGGTGCCGGGCGGATAGGAGGAGGGAAGTAGGTTGAGAGTGAAGGGCCGGGTCCAGCCAGAGGTTAAGAGGAGGGGGTGGGTGTTGGGGCAGCTGAAGAGGTGGATGGTGATCTGGTCCGCGGCGCTGCTGACAGAACACGTGGGGTCCTGCGCTGCTTCTATTCGTGCCTGGTACGAATTCAGGGCTCTGCTGTCACCCGATCGGAGTTAGGAGAGGAGAGTGCGGGTGAATCTGGAAAGGGATCGCTCTTGTTCAGAAATGGGTGGGAGTGACACTTGGAGGACACTGTTGAGGCCCGCTGCAGAGATGGCCTGCTGAACTGCTGAGAAGTGCAGGGAGTTTAGGGATTGCCTATAGGTGGAGGGAAGGCAGTCCCCGTTTGGAGATAGGTGAGCTATGGAGGGTAGGAAGTGGGATTGCAGGGTATGTTTCACGCTACGAGGGCCCAAGGGTTGGGTGACTGAGGTAGTTAGGGTGGTGAGGGCGAAGGGAGCGGAGGAGGTACTGGGAGCAGAGGAGGGAGAGGTGGTCGGCTACAGGGAGGACCTCCGTCTACCTGTGAAGGTGCGAGGCGGAAGTCATTTTGTGGGATCCGGAGTCTATCTATCTGGATTGTTTGGAGTTTCGCTGTAGATGAGGGGGAAGCGTTGGGGAACCAGATAGGAGCTGCGTATGTGTCCATTAAGTAGATGAGGGCCTTGTATGTGAGAGTGATGGTTTCCTTTTGCTGGCCTTAGGAGGAACCAGCAAGGGCTTTTAGGATGTTTAACCTATGCCGGGACCTCTCACAGATTGTGTTTATGTCAGAGGTAAAGGGGAAGTGATGGTCAGAGGTAATTCCCAGGATTGTGGGGGACCGACAGTGTGTTAGATCGGTCCCCTTCCAGATGACATGAGGGTTGATGCGAGACTGGTGTGTGTCATAAGTAAAGAGGGAGGATTGGGATTTGGGTAGTGATACTGAGAGGCATTTTTGTTGGGCTCATATGGCGACATCAGAGGAATGGGCGGAGAGGATGGCGGAGTCATCAGGGATTTTGATTGTTGTTGCTAGTGCTGTGAAGTCGTCAGCGTATGAGGTGATGAGAGGTGCAGTGGGAGGGTAGTCGGAGACAAATAGGTTGAAGAGTGTTGGGGATATAACAGAACCCAAACCCGCTAGGATGGGTTTCGAGGAAGAGAGGTGGTAGTGGTAGGAATATTTGGTTGATCTGCCTTTGAGGTAGCAGACCTGCCAGCGGACTATGTGGTGGTTCAGGGGGAGAGAGGAGATTTGGAAGATGAGTTGAGGGTGGGGGACGGTGTCAAATGCTTTGGAGAAGTCTATAACCATGATAGTTATGCGGAGGGGAGAACGGTGCTGGTTGAAACCAACAGCTATAGTGTGACTTAGGGGAAATAGGGTAGAGGTGGTGGAGTGAAGGGGGCGGGAGCTGTGTTGGGAATCTGAGAGGGATGGCTGCCGTCGGATGCGGTAGGAGCAAACGTTCCAGCACTTTGACGGCAGGACAGAGGAGTGAGATGGGGTGGTAGGAAGAGCTAAGTGAGGGTGGCTTGCCAGGTTTGGGGATGATGATAGCTGTTTTCCAAATGGAAGGGATAGTGGTGTGGGAGAGGGTGAGGGAGAGGTTGAAGGTGTTGGTGAGAGAGGTTATGTGTGAGGGTCCGAGGTGGCAGATGTGGAATATGGTGAGGTTGTCAGGACCGGCTGCGGTGGAAGTGCCGGGCTTTTTGATAGCCTCCCTCGTTTGGTTGGCAGTGAAAGGAGGGAAGGATCGGTTTAAGGGGTGGAGTTTGTGGATAGATCTAAAGATCTTGCAGGATAATTTGTTACGTCGGAAGTGGGGGACAATTGTGAATTGGTGGCAGAAGGATTGAGCTATAAGGGGGTAAGAGATGGTGACTCTGTTGCCGAAAGTGATGGGTTGGTTGGGGGTTGATTGTTGGACTTGCCAGAGAGGGATTTGAGGAGGGACCAAAATTGGGAGGGGTTTTGTTGTAAGCTATAAGACTGGACTTCGTCTATCCAGGTCTGTCGGAAGTGAGTTGAGATGGCAGAGGTGATGTTGTTGAGGTCGGGGAGAGAGGGGTCATTGGGATTGGTGAAGCGAAGTAGGTCCTGTTGGTTGATGAGGGGGATTGCAGTGGGGGAAGGTTCGGAATGAAGTCTTTCCTGCAGCCCCTGGGTATGAAACGATTTTGCAGTAGTTTGGAGGGTGAGACGGATCAAAGCCTCCCCTTGTATGCAGGAGGAGGGTGGTGGAGCATTACGGAAGATCTCTTCAGTGTGAAGGGTGAAGGCTTCCCAGTTTGCTTTGTTGACGTTGGTGAAAGTCCTACGAGGATGTTGTTAGGGGAGATGGTCAGAGTTCAGGCGAGTGAGAGGTGTCCAGGAGGTTTCCAGTGCTAGATGGAGGTTGACGATGGTGAGATCGGGGGAGGAAGGATTTTCGTTGAAAGAGAGGAGGGTGGGGGAATCTTGATTTAAGAGGATGAGGAGGCTGGAGTCAATGACTCTGATTATGCTGATGCCCCTCGCTGCAACCCAGTCGTCGTTTGTTAATGAGAACCAGGCTGGGTTATGAGCGTTGAAATCGCACATTATGATTATATTCAGGTCTCTTTGATGGTCAAGGAGGTGGGAAATGTCGGGGGAGTAAGCAGGAGGACAGGAGGTTGGAGGGGGATATAAATGTTGTAGTCTGTAGGGGCTATTTTCCAATGTGATTGTGGTTGTTTGGTGTTCTATTATGTTATCACCTGGGAAAGAAATGATCGGACGGGAGAAAGTAGTAAGGGATGGAGTGGTGAATGAGAAAAGCCAGGCTGCCGCCGCCAGCCTGCCTGCCGGTGGTCTGTCGCGACGGACAAAGGAATAGGAGGGAAAAGGGCGAGGTTTCAAGGAGAGAGAGTTTTGTTTCCTGGATAGCGGCTATAAGAACGGAGTAAGTGGCCATGAAATGGGTTAGTTCAGAAGAGTACTACTGGAGACCCTTGCAGTTATATTGGAGTAGGGGGAAAGAGTCGGGAGGAGGGGAGATTGGTGATGTTGTGGGTAGTGAGGAGGTGACCAAGGAGGAGAGAGGTCTAGTGGAGGGGTGGGAGATGGACTAGGGGTTGGGTTGGGTGGGGTATTTCTGACTCCCCGCGATGCAGAGGCCTGGGATAGACCAGAGCAGGACGGTCAAGACCAGGGAGGGGTGTAGGCAGCAACCGAGGCGAGAGCAGCGCCGGTGGACCCAGTGATGGCAGGAGGTACACAGGAATGAGACTCCGCCCTCAGTGACCCGGCAGGAGCACACCGAGCAGGGAAAAGCAGAGGGTCGTGAGCTCTCTGGGGACCAGGGTTTGGGTGGACCCCACCCCTCAGTAGGAGAGACTCGATGATGAATGGGTCAGGATGGGAGAGAGGGTGGCGGCGTCAATAAGGTTGGTGACGCGACTGGCTGGAAAAAGAGCAGCAATGGAGAGAGGGGCACCTGAACCCCAGAACCCGCGAGGAAGGTTTCGTTCGTGCTTGGCCCACCGAGGCGGGGTATTTCCACCACAAAGAGACCCGGACATCGGAAGTTATATAATTTGACACCTAGTGCGTGCTGCATGCGTAGCGGCATATGCGTGGAATAAGTTCGTGTTATTAATTGGTCGCATAACTTGTGTATGGAGACGCATTAATTTGATCTTAGCGACAATTAATGTGGTGAGTGTAGATGATTATTATTCTTTTGCATAGTGAAATAGGTTTAAAATCTTTCGCTATCCCTTACTACTAAATATTATTGATGAGATTTGGTGCCCTGGGCCGTTACTGGCTTCTTTATAAACAATGACGACCCTTTTCGTTGGACTCTAGTCAGTTGTACAATTCTTCTCCCGGGTTTCCCTTTGCTTCTTGTACACAAATCGTGTTGAATCGCTCATATATTTCTTGCACATCTTATTGTGTTAGTTAAATCGTTGTATATCTTGCACATCTTATTGTATATCTTATTGCGGTATTTAAATCCTAGTGCAACTTTTCAACTGCCAAGTTTCTCATTTTCAAATTATCACTCCTTTTCTTCCTTTTAATTATTGCTATAATTGGTGACAGTTTTCCATCCTCTATTGACTGACATCTTGTCTTCCTCTTCACTGCTTTTCACAGAACCCTCCCACTCATTGTTCTTCAATAAGTTCTAGACACAATTTCATATCCTTTTCATTTTCTCGAAAAATTCAACATTGCTTGACGTACGCCTCCTTACCTTACGTACGCCTCCTTACCTTACGTACGCCTCCTTACCTTACGTACGTCTCCTTACCTTACGGTACGCCTCCTTACCTTACGGTACGCCTCCTTACCTTACGGTACGCCTCCTTACCTTACGGTACGCCTCCTTACCTTACGGTACGCCTCCTTACCTTACGGTACGCCTCCTTACCTTACGGTACGCCTCTTCCGTGAGCAGTTCGTGTACAAGGATGTGAAGATCAGCAGCCGCATGGTGGCGAGGGTGCGGCGTCTGCCACAGAGGGTCAGCCCAGACTTCCTCAAGGTGCCGTGGTGGAGGATGAGGATGATGTGTATCTGTTATTTCTCAGTGGGATGCGCCCATTATTGTACATGCATTGCAAGGTTGTTATGGCTGAACCAGGTTATGGCTATACCATGTTGTGGGTAATCACTGCAAAGTTTGCTGATCATTCGGATTCTGGGCTTCTTTGAAGTATTTGAGCTCAAGTGGGACTGGGAGGCTCAGTGGAGTTGAAATTCCGTCTGGATTCAAATTGATATTGAGTTATATATGATCATTGGGAGTTATGGATGCTCAAGAAGGGCTATGAATGATAATGAAAGATTATGGATGTGCATGGGAAGTTATGCCTGCTTATATGCAGTTATCGATGCTTATCCCTTTCAGGCTCATACTTTTGATGGAAAGAAATGTGAAACACGTTTAAAAATTTATAGAGTCATAAAAATATTCTCTTACATTTATTATGGTGGTACAAATTATGAGCTGCTGAGCAGTGCAGAAACTCAATTTATAAAAGTCGTATGTTTACTGTATCACCAAGCATTAAACATGACCTTTTCGGAGGTATGAAATGTGTACCGCTAGACTTGAAAGGGTTATGAGAGAGCGGTCATTGGAGCTCATAAGGGGTTAGGAACGCTAACAATTTATCTGGCCTGCTTGAGTACTGTTCATTGAGCCATGCTCAGCAAAGTTTATCTAGTTTAGCAAAGTATAGATTATTATGAGTATTGTGCATCTCAAAAGCTTATGAAGTCTGGTTATGTATGTCATCAAATCGAGTTCAACTTAACTATAGTTCATGAAACCTGATTGACTATAGTTCAGGAAGCTTATTTGACTATAGTTCAGGAAGCTTATTTGACTATAGGTCAGGAAGCTTATTTGACCATAGTTCAGGAAGCTTATTTGACTATAGTTCAGGAAACTTATATGACTATAGTTCAGGAAACTTATATGACTATAGTTCAGGAAGCTTATTTGACTATAGTTCAGGAAGCTTATTTGACTATAGTTCAGGAAGCCTATTTGACTATAGTTGAGGAAGCCTAGTAAAGCATAGGTTATCAATCACTGTGATCAACGTACAAGAGTTGCTGTTCCCCGCTTGCAGGTGCGTCGTCTGAGTGTGAGCACCCCCTTGTCACCCGCCGTGTCTCTGGATTCTCCACCCCCCATCCCCTGGTGGATCATCGTGCTGGCCTGCCTGCTGGGGCTGGCTATCCTCCTCATTATCATACTAATACTCTGGCGGGTACGTACACGAAAACTTCAACGCTGGCGAATCCGATGGATGATACTTCTGTAGTAATTGCGCTTCTCCGAGTTGTCTAGAAATATTTTACGAATGAATCAATTTTCTAACCTAATCCATTGCCTACTCCTTTTTTGTCTTTCATGTATATTTTCCATTTACACAAACTGCCTACAGTTTTTTATGAGTCTTTGCTCACACCGAGGTCCGAGTTATCTATCTTGAAACCTTGGTACGTTAACTTACATTCATTGTATTTGGAGAGGTTTAATCGCCTTCGTCTTTCTTGAAACTCCTTAGGTAGCCTTTTGATGATTGACCTAAAACTCGCCTTAAAACACAATTTTTCCGATTTTTTCGCTCCTCGGCTGTCCAGTTTCTTTTTTATTCATCAATTTTACAAATCACCTTTGTCGTCCATCCCATTACTTAGGATCCCCTTCCGAATTTTATCTTCTCATCAAAGAAACTTTAACATTTGCCGTGTTCCACAGCTGGGCTTCTTCAAGCGACGCCGTCCTCAGAACTATCAGTAGCGGGCACCCGTCCTCGCTCTTCCTCTAGTTCGTACGTCTATCATCTCTTGTTTCTGCTTCCTCTAAACAAGCGTTGAGTTGAGCGTGAGGCTAAACAGACCACCAGCTTCTGTGGTGGCAGCTGAGCGCTTGCTAACCACAACAAACGAGAGCAAGACAAACGCTTGTTTTTTCTTCTTTACCTTAACTCCCTTACCTCAAAAGTAAAACTTTACTTTACATAATGCTCTCAGTTTCATTGTTTAAAATTGCCTACTTATCTCCGGTAACTTATTTGTTGCCTCGCCGCAAAGGTTTAATTTGGCTTCGTTTTGAACAAAGTTCTCAACCCTCCCCTCTCTAAAAACAAGTTTTTTTTTCATTTGCTCAAAACCCTAACGCGTACTAGCAAAACCCTAACGCGCTCAAACAAAAGCTTAATGCGTTAAAGCCAAACGCTAACACGCTCAAAAAAAGCCTAACGTTTTCAAACAAAACCCTAATGCGTTGTAGCAAAACCATCAGGTATTGGTAAATTGTACATGCATTGACCTTTCAATTTAGGTAATGTAATGGCAGGTCCCCAAGCAACGGAGGAGAATTGGCACTAGTGAGGCTTGCCTCCAACGACCATCTGCACGTTAACATGCAACAGCATTTATGGTAGAAATGTACTTTGGATTAACCTAAAATGTACATTTCATGGTTGTTTGAGCTCTCATGAGTGAAATCCTACATATTATACGAGAGACTTCCTATACGACTGGCTAGTGAATGATGTGGTTACTGTCGAATGTCATTTTCTATTTTTTCTCTTCGATAATTACACTAGCATTGATGTGTCGTTATAACAGCTTATGTTGTACGTTAGCCCTAAATTTCTTCTCTGTAATTTAATGTGTCTTTTAAACTAAAAGAGAATTGAAAACAATGTTCTAGTTCAGATATACCTGGGTGTGATGTTCGTCCTCGGATGTTCGTGACTTCATGCTAGTGATACTATCGCATTTTCGCTGGAAACAAATCAGATTATATGATGCATGCAATGTAACTCTGACCCCGTTCTTGCATCTTGGCTTTCTGCAGTCAATGCCTCAACACCTTGTAAATACAATTCCAGCCTCGAGTAAAGTGCTTAATACTCAAGTCTTATAAGTTCGCGCGTCGAATGACCACCCACAATGAATAAATAACATTCGAGCACACATTCTCCAGAGCGGGCGAATCCTCCAATTTTATTCTGTGGAATTACAATCTTTATAATTACACTACACTACTTGGAAATTTATAGGGAAGGGAGGAGTCAATTTCGATGTTAGCGAATGAACTATGAACTTCTTCAAGTGAAACGAAACTATAACTTACCTCAAGCAGTACGCAACTATGAACTTCCACAAGGGTACGCAGACGCAGCTCTGTAAATTTGAGAGAAAGTAGAGGTAGTCTTGGCTGATTTGTCGTAGAATTTGAGCTACGCTTCTGCGTATAAGCTCAAACCTGAAATTTGTTTAGCTTGAAAGAAGAGTTGTACTAAAGCATAATTAAAGCGACGTACTAGAGCTGAGAAAAAGCAATTGACTTCGAAACTAAGAGATGTCAAACAAGATTGGACCAAGAACGTTTTTCTTTATTCCTTTCTCCCCCACCCCTCCTTTTCTATCTAGGGTTCTTTCAAATTACAGTGGTGGAAATAATGATGAGATACTCTACATTTTTGCCTTTAACTTTTTAAATATTGATTGAAATACAATAAACTTTTGACCATGAGTAAGGAATAAAACAAGTTTGTATTCAAATTTTAAATTACGGTATAGTTTTTGTACAATTATTACTACAATACTCATCATGGGATCAAAATTTGATGGAAATAAAGATAAGACACCTTGTAAAACATGTCTAATCGAGATGTCACCTTTGACACCTAACAATAGAATCAAAACAACTCACCGGTGTTCCCCTAGACTGCGAGTAGACATTGTGATACCTTATAAGCAGGTTTAAATTGTGAAAAATCTAAATTTTACAGCATGGGCAGAAAAAGTTATCTCTCGGCATTTGAAAAAGGTCAAATAATTGCTCTAAATAGTCAAGGATGCTCCTATAATTCAATTACGAAGCAGATTAAGAGGTCAAGAACAGTAATTCGATTTTTTTCGCAAAATCCTGAAGCGTACGGATCAAATAAATCCCTTGGATGCCCACCCAAGTTTACTCTAGTCAATCGGCGCCGAATGCTACGTGAGGCTTCATCTACAGGAAAGAGTTCCAAAAATCTTCAAACGTGTCTAAAGTTGAATGTAACTCCCAGAAGAGTTAGGCAGATTCTCAATACTTGAGAATTTTTTTATTTAGGAAGAGGAAAATGAAACAAGAGCTGAAGAAGATACACAAGAAACGACGAAAAGAGTGGGTGATGGAAAAATTACAATGGAATGCTGATAATTGGGCAAAAATTGTCGTCTCAGACGAAAAGAAGTACAATTTAGACGGGCCTGACGGTTTTCAATACTACTGGCATGATTTGAGGAAAGATGAGCAGATCTTCAGCAGAAGGCCATTCGGAAGGGGATCACTGATGATTGCGGGAGCTTTTTTAGCAAATGTTAAGGCGAGTCTAGTACAGATGAAGGGAAAACAAAATTCAGTGAAGTACACTAAAATATTGCAAACAAGTTTTATGCCATTTTTAGATAATTTTCACCAGAATACTGCCGTGTTTCTGTAAGACGATGCGGCCATCCACACTTCAAACGCACAAGAGAGTGGCTCAACACGTTGCCTCCGATTGCCTGACTGGTGTAAATCTTCACTTGGTACGCATGGTCACTAGAAGGATCGGAAAAAATTACAGAACCTAACCTAAGTGGTCCACATACGTACCACTTCGGAGTCAACGTGTTAATGGTCACAATATCTGCACTTTGAGTTGGCCAGTTAAGTCGCCAGATCTAAGTCCTATAGATAACCTATGGGGTATACTGGCTAAACAACTTTACGTCGATGGCAGACGATTTGAAAACGAGCAGGAGCTTTAGCGTGTTGTGCAAGAGTGCTGTGGAAATATTCCCCAATAAATTTTTAGGAATTTAGTGGAATCGATGACCGTTGTCTAGCTGTTTTGAAAGGGAAAGGAAGTACTCGTAAATACTAGTCATTTTGATTTTTTTATCGATAACATTCATAGTTTCTATGAAAATATTATTTAGGGCAGGGTGTCTTATCTTTATTTTCATCAAATTTTGTTCCTCTGATGAGTATTTTTGTAATAACTGTACAAAAACTATACCGTAATATAAAATTTGAATGTACACTTCTTGTTTTATTCCTTACCTATGGTCAAAAATTTATTGTATTTCAATCAATATTTATAAACTTATAAGCAAAAATGTAGAGTGTCTTATCATTATTTCCACTACTGTATACTTCCTCACGCCTCTATCTCTATCTTCGCGTATGAAGTCGTTCTTATCGCTCTCTGACAAGAAGCACATTAAACGTCACAAGGGTGTCAATAGGGTGCAATCACTTCATGTTGCACGTCCACATTCACTGGCATGACCTTATGATAGATGAAGATTCCCTCTCAGTACAGCACGACTTCACTTTTTTCCTAGTTGATCTAAATTCACAGCAACGAACGTTGACTACGGGCACAAGTGCACATGTTGTGCGACCCTGACTTCCTTGGACTAAACACGCACTGTCTCACAAACTGTGCCATGTTCTGTCAGAAATGGTGCCACGTTCTGTCAGAAATGGTTCCACGTTCTTTCAGAGATGTTATCATGTTCTATGAGAGACTGCAGCATGTTTTGTCAGAGACCATGGCATGTTCTGTAAGTGACTGTACCATTTTCTGTCAGAGACGATATCATATTCTGCATAAGACGGCACGTCGGCAGCGGCTGATTGCACTTCTCATCGTTTGGTTTTAGCAACTGGTGCTGAATTTCTTAAACTCTGGGCTAAATCTTTTATTTTAGAGGTAAAAAAGGTTTTGAATTAATTTTTCGTTGTTACAGTGTTCGTAAATTTGAATATAAAGATAATGCGCACACGTAGTCCTACACTTGGTGTAGTTGCTTCCGTACTAAACTCTCGCTCTACAGCTGGTATGTATCTGATGTTTTTTATATAAATATTTTTGCGTCATTTTTGGTGGTCAGTCAGATCTTCCATTTGCAAGAGGTCTTGCGTGTGTGAGGCATTTTTATAGTATGCGTGTATAGTGATTTCTATTATCACTTCAGTCCCAACCCTCAGACATCTCTTATCTCCGAGCAGGCATTGAATATCTTGATCTTACTCGGAGTGACGCTTAAGGGAGTAAGGGACCGCCGAGGAACCCAATAGGAGAAAAGGCAATTAAAGGCAGGATGAGTTTAACACTTTGTATTTAGATATTTGAATATCATCTTAGTTCTTGGTTCTTCGTTGCGCACGTCTAGACGTCGTGTACTGGCGTACTGCCTTCTTGCCGGCAGAGCCCGGGGCGTGAAGAGTTGTAGCGCGTGCACTTTTTGTTAGTGCGTGGGTTGTTTGAGCCCCATCCTGTCTGCAGGCAGGATGGTTGATTTCTCCTTCGTCGCTCTGCTGTTGGCTGTGAGTTAAGTTCTTCAACTGTGGAGAGGTTGATTTAAGAAGCGTTTGGTAGAGAGTAAGTGAAACAAAGCATGTCAGCCTCATTTTTATTGGGCGGTTGGCTGGGTTCTACTGCCTGAGCGTGACCACTCATAGGACGACGTCGTGCTTTCGGTCGCAACGGGGCTTAGCCTCGTCGCTTGATTCACTTCCGTTGTCTTGTTCTCTGATTGGTCGACAATAGCTAGCCTTGTCTGTGCTGTGTTCATATGTAGTGCGAACCACGCGAATCGCTACATGTGTGTATAACTCAATTGTTCCCGACAGCCGCTCGTCTCGGTCTCTGGAATATCACTTCTCATTACACAACCGCGATCTGAGTATTATGTTATGCTTATAGCAGAACATTAGCCCACGTAAAAAATATATTTGATACTTTTCAATAGTATAATAATTGAAGTCTTTTTATTCCAGTGTGGCTACTTCAAACGGAAAAGACCTGAGAAAGAACCAGTTGATGAAGCCTCCAGGCCGTTGCACTCCAACGGCCGTTCCAATGGTCATCCATCAAACCGTAACGGAAGAGGGAATCTGTCGAAAGGGCGAAACGGGCACGGTTCTTTTGCTAAATCTTTCTTACCAGGCGACGAAGCTCTTTGATAGCGTAGTTAGAGAAGCCCCTTGTTTAGATTACTCTATTCTATATTCTAATGATAGATTAACCTTACAACTGTGAAAGTGTGAGAAGAAAACTATTTTAAAATTTGTGTTATGAGACTCGAAATGTGTGAAAATAAAATTTCATGTGTTTGTGGAACAATTAACTACAATGATGTGCTGCCTTTTTGAAATTGTTGCAGACTTGTTCACTTTCCTGTTTATCATCATCACTCCCAACACAGGCTCATTGAAAGCGATCGTCTTTCAGTGTATGTCGCTCTACGAGAATGGATAAAACTGGTGGACTCCAGGAATGGGGAGAGATGCTGTTAGCCCCTGTTTTGTTGACGGAGAGAATAAGAATTTCCTTATAGATGTCTTAAGCCGTTGACTACACACTAATAAATGTTTCTGGGGATCAGGTGTAACAGTTACGCAGATCTTATTTTTCTCTCCCATGTTTTTTTTTAATTTTTGGAATTTGTTCGGCAGGTCACTTCGTGACCTCCTACTTCCAGAGCGACTGCCTTTTGATTTTTTTCGACGAATATGTTTTTTAGACATAAGCGCATCTCAATTCATGGAATGGTAATTATAATGATCCCTCCAACTAGCGATTCGTTCAAATGAGGAAACTTCTTCAATCGTTCGTTGAAAGATATCATGGTATTGAGTATATGTTGTGAGCTTGTGTTTGCTTTCTCAATTGAAACTTGATGTGATCGTGAACTAATCTAAAATTCTAGAAACTAACGTATGATAGGTGTTCGTGCCATGCGTATTATGTATATTGAGTGTCCTCATGGTCGGCCCTCTGATGCACTGAATCGCCGCCGCTGTGTAACTTGTACATGTGCCTTACGACAGCTTCGTGTTTATTTTTTTCAAACTCTAGGATTTATAACAAGAATTTCAAGAGTCAGTGAAGCCAAGATCTACAAGTGCGAAAAATCGTGAAAATATTAAGGTAGACGACTAATATTGTATCCTAGGTTTTGGACACCTGTTTTCGCTTTAAGTTTGGTACTTTTCTGATCCGCAAGACATGCAGTTCATTCAAATAACTGAACGGCACTAAAAATTTATTCGATTTGGTGTTCCATGACACAAGTTTGCCCTTCAAACCTCATTTCTCACCTGTCGGACTCAAGCCACTCATTCTCAAGATTTGTGTTTTTCAGCAAGGATTTTGGATGCGTCTCATCAGGCCACCTTTGAGTGCCTTCTGTTTCCCAGAATCTAAACTAACCCTTTGATTTTCAGTTAAGCGCCTGAAACTTGCACGTAGGAACGAAAATTTCTCCCCAAAGAAGACAGTGGAACTTGTCTTACTGTAACATCCTTTAGCTTTTGCTGACATCAAATGTGCTAAAAGTTTTTCCCGTCACTTAGCACATTGTTCTCAATTTTTATGCCTACTTCCTTTTATTTCAAGTATTATCGAATGGTTTTTCTTGTGTAATTGAATTTGGATAACAGCTTTGCCCAATAAAATGTTTTAGGTATTTTTAAGTCATGTGTGGTGCTTTAGTAATAGCAGATGTTGACATTCTTGTTGTGTTTTGTGGGTGTTACAGAGGCTCTCATCTTGTAGCTTTAGTGAAACTTTTATTGGTGATCCCAATGTTCATCATTAGTCGCGCGGAAAGTAATGGTAAAATAACCGGATCGTTTAATGACCGAACTGATGGTGGCTTACTTACATTACAACCTCATTATCCAGCAGTTTGAACTAATTGTTTAATAAATATTGCTTAAATTTTAGCACTGCCTTGAAATGCTGACTTTTTCTGATTATATTGAAAAAACTTTATTAATGGTTACAATATGCTAATCATGCACCGTGCTATATTTTATGAAATCAAGTCAGCTATTCCTATGTATTCATATATCGTTGTCTGTAGATATGCAGAGGCTAAACCCATTAATGTTACAGCTTAATTTTCATTATAATAATGAGACGTTCTTGGCCTACGCTTCTGCCTCGCTTTCACACCCATTTTGCTTCTTGCAAGTCTTATCCACAGCGAGAGACTCGTAACGTCTGACAATTGAATAGTGACCTAGTACGTGACTTGGTCGACCATTGCGACTCGTACTCTCTTACAATCACGAGGTGCTCTGAAGGAGATTGACCTTCAGGGCTCGTCACACTTCTCAGCAGGTCTCTACAGAGAAATTATACACAGTTCCCCATCTCTAGCCTTTCCAGAACTGGAATCGAATTTTGATATACCGTGGAAGAGTTACACGTCAGTTAATATAAAAGTTGAGCATATGTAGGTCCTCGTTCTTTCGTCAATGGACAATTATACACAGTTTATGATAAGTCGTGATACCTTGATGAAAAGTCTGTGCACAAATGTTGCTTCCCAATGCCGAGTCTAATGCTAACTAACACTATGAAACAATATATATGTATGTTACTTTAATAAAAACTCTTTATATACCGTTCTGCCGACTGGCAAAATGAAGGGAATGATCCCTTATAAGCAAACTCATGTGTGAGCAAATAACTTTTTGTGTATTCGACCTTGATTTTATGGTCATGAATCCTTGCAGTAGTTAAAACGTGACGCTAATTTCTCTGTTTAAAAGCACAGGTTTCCTGCATATTATTGCATATTGTTCTGCCAAGTCTGTAAAGGTTTCTCTTACTTTGTGCGATAGATCTGAAGTCATAGCTTTTCTAAAATCTTGCGAATTAAAATTTGAACTAAAGTTTCAGGTCTACGGTAACATATCGCTTTTCAAGTTTGTCACGCGCAATAAATACACTGACCAAGGACACTTAAATGTCAGAGACTCTCAGTAAATTGGATTTCAGCTAATATTTGTTATTAATTCATAAATCAGATGATTCTAGTACTGTTTCATTACAATCCATGCGGTCACATTGATACAATTCTCGATTGTTGTTGTACTTTCGTTCTCCTCTGTTCATAGGGTTCTTTCAAGAGGAAGCCTTTGGAAACCCGACCCACATCTTACTTTCCCTTGGGTATGATGCAAATTCAATAACTATGTGACATCAGGTAAGGGTTTAGTACAGAGATTCATATCACTTGTTAATAGTTTAAAAACATAGCCGGCTACGTTGTACTATTTATGTAATGTCTTGAATGCGTCGATGTCTTCGTATCTTGTTTAGCCAAGATTGAATTAATTATAGTTTTTCTCCCAATTGTACTAAGCGCCTCCTTATTAAAAAAAATCCTATTAAAATTTAACATTTAATATCATTGATGAACTTTCAATTACTTATGCAATAAAATGAGTCGAGTGGAAATGATCTAATCTTTTTATGAGTGAACTTGTTAACTAATACCAGCTGGATAGTTGATATGTTAACCCAATTGCATATTACAGCGCTATTTCATCATATGTTTTGTACTATTTGGAGCTGTTTCAGAAGTATTTTTCATAATAAGGGACTGAAATATTTTGCTATCAATAAGTTAACGATTTAAATAATTTTGGAGATGGAGTTGCGTGCTCATTAAAAGTTGATGTACGACCTCTTTTCCAGTCATTTTATTCACAGGAGGTCATGAAACTTTGCGTCTCCTTCCAGTTAATTTAATTGAATATGTTGGGTTGCGCAGGATCTACCTAGTCTAATTAGTAGATCTTTAGTTGAGACTGCGTTATAAACTTTCTCCTCATAAATTTATGACTAGATACGTTCTATTTTATGGAGTGTTTCACTTCAACGTCAGCCAAGAAAAGTTTAGATCCTCAAGCTTTCCACGGTTATAAGTGATACACCTCAAGATTAGATTGTGTAAGTATGACTAGACAAAAACAAATTATGTATTATTTTGAGAGTTTTCAAAATACGAAGTATTTGTTTTCTGTTAATCAGTCATTTAATAACAGTATGTGGGAAAAGTGAACTTTTATTTACGAGTCGGCGACTTGCAATTTTTTCAACATAAAGTAAACATTATCATGATCAGTCTATCCCACACAACCATGAAATAAGTCAACTTATCTATCAATGCTTTTACTGCCAATTGTAGTTTACTCTTTAGCATTTTTGTATATATGTGAATAACTGTACAATGAATAACTTATTCAAACCAATGTTAATGAAACGCTCACAAACTGGGGTATGCGTTTTGAATTTACCCTCTTATGCATCGGCTCCGGGAAGGTATGATGCATCTGTTTCGACCGTGACCGCCTCTGCAGCATACAGTAAACGCATTGCGAAGTATTTGGCTCACGAAACTTGATTAATAGTGAATTAACAAGATGTATCAAGCGATGACTGGCTGGGCGTGAACCAAACAAATTAATGAGCTGCAGGGACTAATTACTATTTACTGCGCATGCAGGTATGTTTCAAATATCAACTACCACATAACACATCGTCCATTTTCCTCACGGTGTAAAATTTAATGACACCTTTTTATGTAAAGTTCATTCCAACGTGGAGTAAGTTCATAATTTGTGATTGAAATTTTTAAAATTCATGTTCTGAAATTTGTGCCCCTTTGACTTTTCGTTTTGAAAATGAAGTTTCTTGTACGAGACATTGTAAGGTAAGTATACTGGCCGTTGTGAAAAAATGTAGCGCTGTATAACATTTTTCAACATGCCGAATTTTTGAATTAATTATTCCAGTTCTACAGTGGGTGTAATGAATACCCAACATGTTATTAAAAATTTTATTTAACATAGTTACACAATTTAAAACAAAAATTGGACATCTCATGTATTTTTGTTTATGCATATTTAAAATCATGTTTTAAAAAAATAAAGCATTGACATTGTATTAACATAAATGTTGACCTAACTTGTCAAAAAATATCCGATACACTTATCAAACAAGCTGGTACTTGGTGATACGGCCTTTGCTATTGCCGTTTAAAATAGTTATTTAAAAGGTTTTTGCAAACATGTGGAGGTAATTTGGATCCCTCTCCTTCTAACACTATTAAAAATTTACGCCTCCGTGGTAGAGTGGTGTGCATCCTCGTTTGCGATGCAGGGAGATTCAGCTTCAATGTCCAATGCCATCCTGGTCTGTTTGTACCTGACCATCGCATATTTCAGAGCAGAGAATTGAAAAAATTGAAACGATTATGCGGTGAGTTGGCATTATCTTAATTTTGAACAGGTTTTATGCTTCATGTACTTTATACTTTATTGTATTTTGGACTGTGACTTTAAAGTCAATTACTGTACGTTTTCAGCTCTAATAAGAAGGTATTATGTAGATTCCTTCCGCAAGAAGCACCTTCTCTTCGAAAAAAAGTGAGTATAAGATGGAAAGCCACGAATTCTTAAAATATCGCTCTAAACGTATAAACTGCAAAAATAGGAGTAGCATTAAGGACAAATCAGAAGTTAGAGAAAAGTTCAGAAAAATAACAGTAGTTGGGGAAGTGTACGGGAAATTTTATTTGCATAAATTAATGTCATGGTTTATGTTTCATATTGAACTTTTTCATTTTTTGACTTCTCATCTTACTATGTAGAAGTACGTTTTTCAACCATATTGTTTTCCATTATTGTTCACGGAGAGAACAAAGTTAACGTTCTTTTTATGCCTAAAGCAGGAAATATTGAAACTCTCCCTGTGTCAAATAAGTGAAAGCACTGTTTAACTGAGGAACTAATGCAATAGTTATATCTTGTGGTAAACCTTGTTTTACACCTCAACTGTTTGTTCATACATCAACTCGTGTACAGTCCCTTTGGCAGCTCAGACATAGGCTATTGTAAAGAAGACAGATTTTCACTCTTCTGAAGAAATACTGATGAATTTTATGAATCGTTTCAGAGAAACCTAAACTTGGACAAGAAGCTGAGCTGCAGTGCAGTTGCTTGAGTCCAGGTTGTTGGGCTGGGTGTCAGTACGCTTGCCAGAAGCCTATATGAAGCCATTTTGGAGTGCTCCATTTCTACCAACCAATCAACTGTAAAGAGCTGTCAGTTGCAAAAGGTGATATTTCCTTCGTCTCTGTCAGTATCCAACTTTACTCTTTTAGAGTTATGCCTTCAAGAGTTGATTTTGCAGGGACTCTTTGAGTCAGATAAGACCTTTCTTTTGCCTATTGGCCTTAAAAAGTTTCAGCCGTGCTACTCAGGCTGGGCCTTCAGTAAATATCTAATACAAATGACTAAGAGAGTAGAATTTGTGAAGATGAAACATGGATTATATTGCAAAATTCGCAGAATTTTTAGTAGTGGAATCTCCTCCCACCCTTTGTTAAACATTTAAAGTTCACTTTCTTTTGCTGGTCCCAGAAATTGGAAACAAAGGAAAAATTCAACCTACCTTCTGTTTTGGGGTTACATAGACGAGTTATCGGAGCCCCAAATAAATACGACATAGAAGAAGAACTCGTGTGCGGCGCTGGGTCGGGCATACTTTAGCTAATGATCGTAGACATTGATTGTAGTACAGTAGAACTTCGTTTCTCGATAATAATCCGTTCCAGAAAACTGGTTGAGAATCGGTTGGGTCGGGTTCCGAATTTATTTTTGTCAAAAAAAATAATGTAAAAGCAAATAATTCGTTCTCTTTTCCGAAATGAACTGGAATATATCACTAAAACTATCCATTTAATGATGAAAAATGATTGATTCTAGAAAGGGTCATTTCCAACCTTGTTTATAGTTGTCATTCATATTTACTTCCTGTATTCTATAAAGAAACATGGCCGTCAATATAAATAAAAGTGCACAGCAACTTTCTGAACACCATGTATGTCACATATATTAGTTTGTTGTGTATGTTGGTATAGTAAGCAAAATTATCTTCAGTTGCTTAAATTATCGTTGACCACTATGCTGTAATCAAATTAGTGTTGAGAGTATGTACGTATGAACACCCTACTCACGAATATGTTCCCTTCCATTAGGTTGCTTGTACACCAATTTGTTAGCGTGTCATTGCAAATATGTACATGAATTTTGATCACACCCATTACTTCCTCCATATGTACCGATATAAACGACAGCGTTCAGTACTTCTCAATGTACTCTGAGCAGTCTTTAATTACATGGAATTGAGTTCATAATGTTGACAAAAATATGATCTTTAGTGTTATCTTTAAAATGTAGCGTACCTTGACATAAATTTATAACCGTAAAAGCTCCTGAAAACAAAAATCTGGAGAGCGTACAACGCGTGTTCAAATGAGATTGCGGGGGTACAGTGAAGGAAAATTGTAATTTACTACTCGTTCGTTTCATGAACCACCTTGTTGATAATCAGTTTGAACTACGAGTACCTTTGCACGTGAGGACAATGTCGTGCAATGGTTCATAACTCGAACTGTTGCATGTAGTGAATTATCTTTTAGTGTATTGGTGTGAACTTTTGTCAATTTTGCGGTATGTCTAAGGAGCGTCAGAAAATAAAACTTCAAACAACATGGAGATAAATGTTTAAATAAATATGCTTCGATTTGTTGTGATACGTTGCTATTGATGCCTTCTGACTAATGAATTTTCTAAATTTCATTTCAACATGTTTCTTGCAGAACGTTCGTCTTTCATCTGATGTACTTCTGTTACCTGCTACACTGCCCTCATCTGCTACACTGTTCTCGCCTGGTGCACTACTGATAACAAAAATATTAAGGTACGCTTCCAGTCTCCGTAGATATAAATATTTTTGATAATAATTCATTTGTTAATGTTTGTTCATTTCCCTGTCCTGTTTGATATGAAATATACTTTAAATACAATTGAAAGTCAATTGAATGTCATTGGGTTAATTACCCTGGTATTCACTGAACAATAGTGGTTATTTACTTTCACCTGCGAGTACGTAGCTCATTTCAACGCATATTAAATATTCTAAGTATCAAGCACACTGTTTTCAACTAGCATTAGTTGATTATATGTTCTGACGTCTGCTTGCTTAAGTTCTAATTAGTGGCTGTCTGAAGTGAACCTTCACACCCTGTCTTTTCAGTCCCTGCGAATGGATTATTATGGGATATATGCAATATTTGTTCCTTCCTTAAGAATACTTATAACCTCTACTATATATATTCTTGTACCAACCCACCGACCATTATAAATGCATGGAGAAGAAATCGTCAAGAATGGTACCCATTAATTAGATTTAAATTTGAATATCCAAATTATTGAATTGCAACCTAACGTGTGCAAGCATTTACGTGTTAACCCATAAAAGAATCTTTTCTCGTAAAATATATGGGTAGGTGTTCTCTAGCATAGATCTTGAAGACGCTTGTATGAATGTGCGGCTTTGCATGACATTGAGAGCATTGTAATGCAGAAGTTACAGGAGCAGTGGGACGATTAACTAGTTTATATGCGAAGCATCAACAAAGCAGTGAAAAAGGAAGAAATCCTCACTTTAAAAATTGTCTAAATTCAGAAAGGTTGACGCAAGAACCTAATCTTAAACCACTTTATCAGCTGTTTTTGGGTATATATTTTATACACGTTAATATGGAGTCATTTGAATACTAGACGGCTTGCGACTCGTGTTTCTTAATGCAGCTGCTGGTGTTACTTCTGTTGGCCATTCGGCTGCTGTCGTCTTGCACTGGGATTTTCTGAAAATCAATATTTATGTGGATGTTAGCAGTTTCATTATAACAAAGGGAAGTAGAAAAATCAATTTGAATTCATTTTTCTATTAATATTCTTGAACTGGGTTGATGTCGGGTTTCTGAACATTGCCATGACTCAACAAACATTGCCATAACGCAACACTGGTCATTACCATGATGCAACACTTGATCTAAACGTCAAAGTTAACAAAAGATCGCTATCTGTAATGACTTATTTACTTGAGTTGAGTTCGTAATCACCGTAAAATATCAAATCAGCTACCATTCTTCATGTGCGTAGCTACCATTCTCTGCCGCGCATCCCATTCTCTGCCGCGCGTCATGTCCCACTATCGGCCGACATCGATAATATTTCGTGAGGAAGGCAGGGCGTCAATGACTCGCGACTTTCTATCTGCCGACAGATGAGCGCAGAAAGTTCCTGTAGCTCCAATTCTGACGTCCAGTGACATCTATTTTATGCTGGTGTCGATCACGTGTGTAACCTGTTATTACGATATCTATTTTTCCTTAACACGTCACGGATTGTAATTATGTTAAGGGTGGTCTCTGCTTTGTCAAAGTCTGGGTAGTTGAATGAGGTAAAGAGATACGTTATGTGTCTGTGTGTCGCAATAAGAACAATAGTCATCTACCATGCTAATTTTTCCATATCGATAGCTCTATGCTCTATTATCGCATTTTTTTGCTTTGCTTGGTCATAAACTAAAAAAAATATTATTATTAATGATGACAAGATGATGATGGAACAGTCAGTATCTCCTGCTTCGATCCTAGTTGCTTAGCTTTAGGCATGCAGCGGTTTTGACGTATGTAGATGCAATATAGCTACGATAGCTGCCAAATTCTATTTGCTATTATTTTGACTTATAAATAAATACGATTTTGAGTCATCTATTAAGCGACGTGGTGAAAGCGATACGAGTATGTCTTTCAACTCCCAGCGTGGCCGACTGGTGAGAATACACGCCTGCTATGCGTTAATGCTCGGGTTCGTTTCCCGTAGCTGTCTCGGTCTGTTTGTACCTGACCCTTGACAGATAAAAGAGCATATAAAGCAGCTGCTACACTTGACGCTTAACGTAAGCCACACTTCAAACACTCTCTGCGACACGCTCCTATAAGCCTCTACTTCAAACTGCAGCGCAGAGGACGGGGATCTCGCTTGAAGCATCACTACTCTGAAGACCTTATCGATGAGCACCGTCACTACTCCAAAAATGTGAAATAAATAGATTTATTATTTTTGTAATACGTATTACGGTTCTTTTTCAGTTTTTGAATAAAGGATTCCATACTACTTTCTATGTTATGACAAAGGACTTGAGTGTCTGCTACTCGGCCGGACTAATAGACATATTGAACTACCCGCGAGGAGATATGTTATGTGTTGATGTGGAATTAATGTATTCGATGAAAAATTATTACCGTGATTTTGAGGTACCGACGTCGTGATCTAAATATTGAATTAGAGAGTGTGAAAGTTAGAGAAACTCCTTGAAATTTTCTAGAATGACATCCGTCATAATTGATGTATCCATGTTCATTCTAAAATTTGATTTTATTTAAAAAAAGATTTTATTTTCTAAGGTTTATAATTTGCCGAAACGTTGTACTACAAATGAGCACCGAAAACACACCAGGTATGATATTGGGAATTGCGTGTAAATCACACTTGTGCTTTGCATCATTCAGTTGCACTGTTCGTTGAGACTAGTTACTCTGATTGTGACCAAACACAGAAATGTGATCGTAAACTGATTTTGAACTGAGTAAATTGAGAAGGCACTTCATACGTTTCGTGGTAATTGTTTGACAAGTAAAGTACACTTTTAGTTTCGTTACCAAAAGCTGATTCTTTTCTCCCATACGTCGTTATCTCTGATAAGAATGACAATTGCTTAGTAGAAAGCGTGGCATATCATGCTCAATGATGAGCTACTCTTGGCTATTTAATGTACAATGTTTTCGAAATTTCTTCAATTTGTATAACGACATTCATGCATAAAGGTATCTTAGGGTTATTCCCCTATGAAAACCATATAATATAAGATACCTGAATATTTGTTAAATATTCGACATACAACTTATGTGTTTGTGACATTTGCAACTTAAACTTTTACGTAGCAAATTTGTATTGCCTGTTTTTTTTCATGTGAAGATACTCAGACGCTGTATTCAGTATAATTTAGTCTTGTAAATTCTTCACTCCCATTAACATTGTGAATAAACAGGTACAGAGAGCATGGCAATAAAACCCAAAATATTAGTTGATATCTACTTAGATTTCTTAAACAATATTCAATAAATTATTTCACAAGTCGATGCTATGATAAGGGAGTGGGTGCTACTGTCACGTAGGACTGGTGGATCAGCTTTGTTTTCTTGTCGAGGCGACAGGAGTACACCTCAGGCTCGGATAGCTGAAAGTCGTCAAATACCAGGTAGTTGTAGAGAAGGTGGTTGTTCTTCCCGATGGTAAATATCGAGTGGTTCTCAGTGCTCCAAGGCGCAACTTCATCTCCTTTTCCGTTGTACCAGATGACTCTGTACTTGTCGAGGTTATTGATGGTCGTGTCACTAATTTCACAGTGTAGGTAGCCGTTGTGGTATCTGTCAATTGTTACTTCAGGTCCACTGGTTATGAACGCCTGTGGTCCCGGAGTCTCTGTAGAGCGGGCTCTTGATGCTGGTATAAGAATTGCCGTAAACACTAATACTGCTGTAGGGCTGCCCATATTCCTCATGTTTTAGCTGAGTCTAGTTAGACTGTAAAGAGAATAACACAGTACAGTAAAGAATAGTTCGAGCGCTTGCAAATTGGAGGGACTGTAACGTCAGGAAATGATGTGACGTACACGCAAGTCAACATGGCACACAAGTGGCCCTATTGGCTCACGAGTCTGGCGAACTGTCACTTCTGTCAAATTTGTGCTGATTTCAAAACAATAAAAAACATTGGGAAACATCTTGAAACAATGGTTTAATACTGGTCGGCGCATTTGCTACTACGTAAATATATATATATATATATATATATATAATTTAGATAAGAATTACGAGATATAATAGTGCAACGATAAAATTACACAAGCCATCCGCATGAGCATGAAAAATTAATAAGAATATCTTATTTTTCTCTTTAATTTTCTTGTAGCTCCGCTTCTACTGTTGAAATTCCATTTTCATACTCACAATGATACTATTGAATAAGATACTCTGGGATGCTCTGATTGCGCTCTGTTCATACGTAATAGAAGGTACAAAAAATAACTGCATAAGTCTTATTAAGTGAGGTTCATGAATACAATAATAGACGGGCTTGTTAGTTTTGACACTGGACCTCCCAGGCCCACTTCGTTGTTTTAGAGTTAAAATGATTTGAACGTTCCCGCGAGGTAACAAGTTTGTGGCTGGGTGGTATTGGGCCTGTGTGTTGAGGATGGGGAACTTGAGAGGTATAAGTTCGAATCGTTCCATCAGTATTCCTTATGTGTCATAACGGCATCTGACGTCCCACCTCCTAAAAAATTGACCAATCAGCACTTGGCCGGATCTCAACGTCACCGCCTGAAAATCGTAACGTTGATATGTCGGAGGTGGTCATTGCCATCCCCCGCATGTGCTACTAATGTTCTTTACTATACTGTGGAGAATAATAACTCTTAATGTATTGAACAATGCACTCCTGATCAGACTAGCCACTACTTCGTTTATCAGGTTTTACTCTGATGAATCCAGACAGTGAAGTATACTATCGCGTCCGTCCGTCTCCCTTATAAAGTCGTGAAATTGCGCGCCAGCGGAGGAGACGTATATTGTGTGACAGTCGAGAACATCGAGTGTTTTGAACAGGAAAGATACGTGTTTAACACGTTAAGTGCGGCGCGCGAAAGGAGTGCATAGCTGCATTGCGGTAGATGCCAAGTCTTGCCAGAACAGTTTGCCTGGAGCGTTCACGGAGGGTATGATTTTAGCACAAGTAAAATGTTCCAGTATTCATTTGTGTATTATTTATCTCCTAAATATTAACATTGAGCATTGAAGTGAGAGAAACTATCATTCAAAGTTACATTGATTCGATAATATTCGTTGGTATACAAAATACCCACTTGTGACCACCGGTGGGTCACCCGCACTACAAGGATCCTCCCTGTGCCCACCGGTGGTCACACCGCACTTAACGTGTTAAAATAATTTTCACAAATTCCACTAATCGAAACACCTATTACTGTTTAAATTGACTTTGAAAATTTAAATGGGAACAGCTTCTGATGAAGTTACAACGAAAGTACTGAAATTATGACTTGCTGTTTGCACATAGACCGAATTTCGTGCAATTTTGAACTTAAGATAAGAATGTCGTGATGGCTTTTATAGACTTTGAATTTTATTGAACTCCATAAATGTTCTAGAATCTCGTAAAAATATTTTATGCATTCATTTCCAAAAAATTGCGTACATTAAGAAACGTTAGATCATACACGGCTATACACATTTATTTTTATTTTCACAGAAAGTGATCAGAAATACATTAAGAAACACATTAGATAATAGATTTCCGTTTAAAACAATCAGAAATAAAACATTTTCCAATTTACAAAACCGAACTTTTTACCAACCAAAATTTGAT
Organism: Trinorchestia longiramus; assembly: GCA_006783055.1. NCBI lineage: Eukaryota > Metazoa > Arthropoda > Malacostraca > Amphipoda > Talitridae > Trinorchestia > Trinorchestia longiramus. The sequence goes on from VCRD01000545.1 coordinate 122,037, forward strand.
ATTCGCTAGCACAAAATTGAAGATGGATGTGCGAAAACTGATGCATTTTCAGTGATATACGCACGAATATATACATACAGACGGAGTTTCGAGCAATTTTTAATTTGTATGAAAAAAAATTACGGCTATACCCTTACGTTTTTTCAAAATTTTTAGCACAAAATCAAAAAAAGTTGTGCAAAACTGATGCGTTGTTTGTGATACTATACTAAAAACGCGTCAAATTACACAAAACTACGTGAAATTGTGCCTACAATCAAATATTTGTGCATAGATCACGGAAAACACATCAGTTTTTGCACAACTCGCTGATTTTGCAATAGCACATCCCAAAGTTTTGTTCGTTATAAGTAATTTCGCGTAAACTAGAAATCGAGGCATTTTAAACTGTGTTTTACGGAAATTTCTGATCTAATGTGTTTCCTAATGCACTTCCAATTATTTTGGGTAGAAAAATTGAAAAATGATTTACATACAATTTTTGAAAAAACGTCAGGGGTTACCCCCTATCATTTTGAATGAAATTCAAAATAACGTGAAATTACATGACTTTGTGTCTACAAGTAAATATTTGTGCGTAGATCACGAAAAACATTAGGTTTTGCACAACTCTCGCTGATTTTGCGCTAGTTAACCCCAAAATTTTGTTCGTGAAAAATAATTTCGCGTAAACTGGAAATTGTGGCATTTAAAACTTTTATACGGAAATCTCTGATCTAATGTATTTCCTATTACACTTCTAATCATTTTGGGTGCAATATAATAAAAATTGATTTTAATAAAAATTTTGAAAAATACGTCAGGGGTACCCCTATCATTTTGTATTACATTCAAAATTACAGCAAACGACATAAAATTGTCTACAAGCAAAAATTTGTGCGTAGATCCCGAAATAAACGTCAGGTTTTGCACAACTGTAGCTGATTTAGCGCTAGCGAATCCCAAAGATTTGTTGGTAAAAAGTAATTTCGCGTGAACGGGAAATTGTGGTATTTTAAACTGTGTTATCCGGAAATCTCATCTAATGTGTTTCCTAATGCGCTTCCAAATATTTGCTCGTAGATACAATCTCATGTTGTTTCCTCTAATTTTAAACTTTATAAAAAATGATAAGGAATATATGCATACGGACGGAGTTTCGTGCAATTTTTAATTTCAAATCAATTTTTTTTGCGTTTTATTTGCAGAGAATGTGATCAGAAGCGCATTAGGAAACACGTTAGATCTTAGATTTCCGTTTAAAACAATCAGAAATGTAATATTTTTCAGTTTACCTGAGACCACTTTTTACCCACAAAAGTTATGATTTACGACCAAAAAATCAAAGACAGTTGTACAAAAACCGATGTTTTTCGTTACTTACACACGTATGTGTGCATATTGACGGAGTTTCGCTCAATTTCGTTGTGAAAATTGTCCGACTAGGATGTACATTACAGGTATGCTGTTCTGACTAAGATGTCTAAGATGATTTCTGACTAGGATGTACATTACCAGGTATGCCACAAAAACTTATGATAAACAAACTTAAACTCTGTGATTTGATCAGACATCGCAGGCCTTTTTCTCCTGAATGGGCAAGATGAAAATTATTTCTAATATTCGACGTATACAATACTTATGTAGCCCCAGACTCGTGAATTGGAATGGTAGCTGTGGAGTTGAGCTTGCCTTATTGCACAGAAACTGTTCTGTTGAGAATGGTGGCGGTAGATTTGTAGTAATTTCTTATTTCATTTTGTTTGGCACCGTTTTTTTAGAACTTGAATAAATAAATTCACATAATTGTTGTCCAATTTCATTTGAAGAAAGAATCTTTTATAGCAGATTTATCTTGACAAGCTCAAGTACGTACTCTTGGATCTATAAATTTCATTTTATACGGGAAAATATTATTTTAAAATCGGCGTTATTACACTTTATACAGTCGTAGTTTGAATGTCTTCAAGCCTAGGGTACGAGAGGAGTTGCTTTTCGAACCGTAATTTCCATTAACTACGGGCAACCCTCACAGAGCGTTTGAGAGTGGCCTATGTTGGGCATGTGTATGAAAGACATATGTAATTTGAACCTTTAACTGCACCGTGTGTTATGTATGATACAGAACGAATTTGTACACACAATTATCAAAAAATTCATCTAACATGGCAGTACCACAAGTCGTATCATTATTGGTACTAAGCCAAGCAGGACAAATTAAAAATATTAACAAATGAGTTGCTGGGGTTGGTGTAAACAAACGTCGGTGCGTGGTGCAACATCTTCAAAGATTAAACGCGTGCATTTAAGAGTTGATGAATTGAATATTAATGTTTAAACACATGCTGTCCCATTTTTTCAACTTCATTTATATGACTTAATAAAACCGATCACGAAATAACTAAATCACTAGTGATCGTACTCCGAAGTACAGACAATGTGAAATAAGAAAAATTCGAGATCCTATCACACGGTCCAGTGTATGGAGTTGAAAGCTTGTCGGTGTATGACACTCTCCTCTCTGATTTGTGCAGGTTGGAGCACAGCAACTGCATTTTCCGTGCAGTTCATACACTGCATATGTATTTAGAACACAAGCTACAGAGATGTGCTAGAGACGTATTTACCCACGTTCAGTGCTCCAGGATTACAAATGTAAGCGCTTCTCTAAAGAAGGAATAAAAATAGACAAAAAAATTTTTATCGTTCTTTATTTGTACTGTTTCTAATAAATATTCAATAAATTAGCTCATTATCTTAGGTTGTTAATTATAAATGAGATTTTTAATCGGTTGGTTATTTTTTCTAAGAGTCTATGCTATGATAAGCTAGTGGGTGCCACTGTCACGTTGGACTGGTGGATCAGCTTTGATTTCTTGTAGAGGCGACAGGAGTACACCTCAGGCTCGGATAGCTGGGAGTCTTCAAATACCAGGTAGGCATAGGGAAGGTGGTTGGTCTTCCCGATGGTAAAATTTGAATGGTTCTCAGCGCTCCAAGGCAAAACTTGATCCCTTTTTCCGTTGTACCAGATGACTCTGTACTTGTCGAGGTTATTGATGGTCGTGTCACTAATTTCACAGCGTAAGTAAGCGTTGTGGTACCTGTCAATTGTTACATCAGTTCCATTTGTTATGAGGGCCTGTGGTTCCGACATGTATATAGAGCGGGCTCTTGATGCCGGTATGAGAATTGCGGTGAACACCAATACTGCAATGGTGCTGCTCATCTTGCTCATGTTTTTTCTGGTTACTTTGAATTATCAGAAAATGTTTTTGTCTGCTGAAGTGATGTAAATTCAGTTAACACAAGCACACCACCAATTTTATATTCGGTCTCACTGTCTCGTTAACAGCTGTAATGGTCAGTAGAGCAGCTGATTCTCCAGTGAATCAATGCCAACTATGTCTTCTTATATAGTCTGTTCCTTATCTTCTTATGAATGAAGCGATAAGAAAATGAGTTCGTAACGTTTCATTGATCGGTGACGTTTTTCATTGATCTTGACATTTCAATCATGACACCTCATAACATCTTGACGGCTTGACCGATTGTTGCAAATTTTTATATGAAAATTCATGGTCAGAAAAACAAGTGAATGTTAGAATTAATTGCATGCAAAGTTCTTGAATCGAACAGCAAAATCTGTCATTATGATCAAAACGTTTTGTGTGCGATTTCAAATCACAAGAAGCCGTTCGGTCGCAATGGTCGCTTGTGATCGTACCATTTCTAATCATGATTTCGTAGTGTACAAGTGCGTCCCATCTACCGCCGACGGTCTAGTTACCATAACGTGCGATTATGCTTAGAGATGCATCTTTCTAGACCAAAGAAGAGTGAGAGGAAAACTCATCGAGGCATATAAATATCTCAAAGGCTTTAAGGATGTTACCCTAGAACGGAGGTTCTCAACCAGGGGTAAATATACCCCTCGCGGGTAAAAAATTATATAGTCGGGAGTAAATAATTGAAGTACCTGATGATTTAAAAAATAATTCAGTTGAATTTATTTTTTTGTTTTTTTGTCACTTTATGATGGCTATGAATTTTTTGTATGGGAGAAGGGGGTAAATGGAGAAATACATAAAGCCGAGGGGGTCAATGATGGAGGAAAGGTTGAGAATGGCTGCCCTAGAAAACCTTTCAAAAGGGACGATAACGAGCGTACCAGAAATAACGGCCAAAAATCAATATTAAGAAACTTCAAAACATCCCAGGCTCTGAACTTCTGTCCAGTGAAAATTGTCGAAACCTGGAATTAGCTGCTCGAATGCATCGTTTCTGCAGGCACTGTGAACACGTTCAAAAATCTCGACAAATGTTGGATAAAGAACTCCCCAGCAATATAAAGTACTGATTCTAATCTATATCCTTTTTAACTTCTGGGGCCTGTGTATAATTACCATAACTGTGCGTCACTGAAATGTCTGTACGTGATTGATTTGCATGTGCGTGATTGACACTTTTTTTAGACCGCATGGGACTTTGGAAATAACCAGAGAGTAGACGAAACGGCTCATTCCTGTGTCGTATTCAATTTGATTTTATTTCACGTGTTAACTGACGTAGAACAATTTTTTTCATGTAAAGCCATGGATTCTTAAACATTCATTTCAAATGTTGCGTAATGACTAGTAGAACTTAGTGTGGGAGATACACGATGTTTTCCACGTGAATTGCAGAAATGTCTGACTTTTTAATCAAGGTTGGCAAACGTAAGTTCAAACAAAATTATTACGTCACGAAGCATGACCCTTATTCATTACCGATTCCGTATTCATGAAACCTTACTAGTTTTTGCTTTAGAGCTTCCTAAAGTAATGCAATAGAGGTAAAAGTGCTTCGTTCGCCGCTGAAAACAAACTCTAGCAATCATATCCTAGTAAGTAACTTCACGGAATGAGTGAGAAGCTCCCAATTTCAATAATTTTGCCCTCATGAATCATGCTCATATCCACATCACGTCATAGAAAGGCTTAGTTAAAAATATGACGCATCATTTGCAGTTTGAAACGTTTTTAAAACGCTGAACTGACTAGCCATGTCTTGTAGAGGTATTTTTTCTTTAACTCCAAAAATAATATTTTTTGCGGTCAGTGAAATATAGGTACGACTGCCGTTGACCATTCATATTTGTCATTGTTAAGTCTGCACACAAGTCGGTTATGCAAGTTTGCACAATTCAAGTCAATTTTTATACAAGTTTGTACATATGTCAAGTAAATTCTAAGTGTGCACACAAGTCCTATAATAATGTTTCAAGTATACTTTCTGTTATGAGTTCTCGCTCTTGTTTCATCACTAACTCGTGGATTCAGTAATGAAATACGAAAAAAACAAATTCAGTGTTTTTTTGTTCAAGTCACTCACAATGAGAGACGTTTATTAATCAATGTATCGTAAATTAGCTGGTTTGCTGCCTGTTGTAGCCTCCGTGGTCGAGTGGTCTACGGCTTGTGTTGTGTATCAGGTCTCTGCTTCATACGGAAAGACTGCGGGTTCGAATCCGGCAATGAACAAGAGTTGTTTTTCGTTGCTTCTTCGTGCCGTGAGCTCGCACATATCGGTAAGGCTTACTAGATAAGCAGTCATGGCCCATGGACGCGCCCATCAAACCTCCCGGGATCATGGAGCTTCATCACCCCTACTCTAAGAATGTTAACCTTAAGAATTTGAAAAACCAATGTACTAAATGTGTATGTACTGTGTACTCGATTGGAAATAAAAAGATTGTTGTTTTTCCATGTGGTTCATCTTTATCAGTAATACACTACTTTACATAGTCTTTTTTACTTCATATACCACATATAATGCGATAACTTTCTCTTTAGTAAAAACTTTCGATAATTTTCAAGAGTTCTAGTTATTATTCATCATTCGTATAGTACTCATTTAAGTACTATTATGTTGAAATTTTCCTCTCTGGAGAATTGATTTGCTAAACATTGAAAATATTTATCACTGCATGATGATTCTTGCTTCACCGTATTTGACTGATTTTGCTTTTTTTTTCTTAAATCACTTCTTCAGGTTTAAACTCTCGTACCAATAATTCAATTTCCGATTTTCCGTCTTCATTTCGCTCTGTCAACAAGAAAGACCACAAGCAAACATGCTTGAATATCACTTTGAAAAATACAGTTGCTTTGATATCAGAGAAATGAATTTTATAAGAAATTTGTAAAGACTGCATAAGGGATATTACTTTGTAGCATTTTTTTCTCTTTATATTTATAGGTTTTGCATTAGCAATAAAAACTAACGAAACAAAATTTTATAGTACTTGAGAGTTGAATTTGATCAAAACTAATAGCAACTGCGTTGGGCCATTGGACAAGGTATCCTGGAAGTCACTGCACTCATTTTTATCAACAGCCATGTTTCAATAAAGAATACAGGAGGCAAATATGAATTACTTCTATAAATAATATTGAAAGAAGCCCTCTTCAGCATGACTAGTCTTAACTGGTGCGCTTGCAGGTCATACGGCGTGGAAAATATTGAGGTCTATGACAAAAAAACAGATTTGAAATGTGTACGGTGACTTTCCTAAACCCTGCATCTAAGAAATTTTTTTTAGCTTAAGTTTTTATTTGCTTTGGCTTAACATGTTTTTGTAATGAGTTAATTCAACGAAACTGGTTTAGTCCTTGTTTGCATCGTCTCTGACTTCGGTGCAAATACTTTCGATGCCGTAACTTGTTCTGGCATTATCTCAGATACGTTCGTTCGCTGGTACTGTGGAAGCGCTGCTGTACCTAGTTACAAACATGTGAACATGTGTGGGCCCACTCATCTAGACATGGTGCCTAAGTTCTTGGTTCCTATTTGTAATTTGTCCTTCAAATATCCCAGTAAGTTTGCGCAAGGATAATAAGTCAAGTAACTACTTTAGGGTCACGGCTTTGATTTCATCGGTTAAAACATGGTCGTGCCCATGACTATGCTTACCATATTTGTCTTATTAGAAGGTTGATACGTGACCATGGTAAGCCTCTTCTCAAAATCCGAAATTGCGTAAATAATTGTGCACGATATCGCATCATTCATCGTATCGTCAAAAGTTTGGAGATTTTTGCATCTTCGGACCAAAAAAAAAACCTGAACTGTTGTATGTCCGCCAAACTTCACCATCGAGTTATGAGGACCATAATTTCAGAGCCTGCCTCCCTTCAAACGAAGCTTATAACGTGATTTCACTTCATTCCATAACAAAGTCCTAAACTTTGCTAATTTCTGTATATGATCCGTACCATGCATCAGACGATCTCAATCGGAATCGGCTTTTATCAGAGTTGTGTTCAGCGATGTCCGAAAACATTATTTTTCACATTTTATAAAAGTTTTATTTACGCTTTTCAAATCCTTGAAGTTCGTACAATTTTAGTAGATGGTTCGTTTGTTCGTGTATGATATTTCTAGCTAGGGGCTCAACGAACACGTACAGCAAGCCATCTTGCGAGTGGATCTGGACAAACTGAGTGTGACCAATGATTAATTTTAGGACTGCTTCTTAGTCAGAATCTTCCCTATCGCGAAAACAATCCAGCTTCTAGTGTGTTCCAATTTATGTTTAAAATTAGTGATATTGCAAAAATCATGTTAGAGTTGCTTCAACTCTGAATTAGTGATGTAAAATTTGCAATACAACACTGCGCTTCCAATGCGATTGTCTTGCAGTGTAAGATGGCATCTGCTGTACTCCGTCAATTTAATCAAGTGTTTCAGCACCTTCCCTGACTTCACCTTGGATTGGATTACCAGGTTTCATATGAATAGTTTTTCTATGATAAAATGAAATATAATATAATGTAGTGTATAAAATATATAAGATACTATTTAATGTACAATAATTATACTATATATCATGGAAACGGTTTCTATTAAGAAAGTATTTTACGTCAATACATTGCATATTCTTTCAATGTTTGGTGATGCCGTTTTTTTGATGAAATATTTGATGAGCTTTCTGGATGAATCCAAATTTATGTTTTGCGTTCATGAAATAATATCATTTGATGGGCTGAAATAATTTAACCATTGTAGTTAGAAAATTTTGCTACACATGGAAAATTAATTCTTAAAAATCATTGGATTCAAAAGGAAAGAACGTGGTTTAACCTTTACAATGTGTTGATTTACTTGAAACTTTGTCTCATTGTTCGACGTGAGTGGTGGATAATTAAATCGTTTCGTTGATGGACTGTACGGTAATTATGCTGCAGTTACGAACCGTAGGTACGGAACATAAATGTTTGACGTCAAGCTTGCGTCAGTACGACGGCTCGTGTGTTTGCTCGCAATGGTCGGAACGAACGCAGAGTGCATGACCGTTCTGTGCATCATGCTCAGCCTTGCTCCGTTAATCGTCACCAGCGAGAAGCATCTTCACCGGAAACTTATTATTAGATCCGTAAACTATGCACGCGCCTTAATGGGTTTCGAATGTTCAATACGCTCGATATGAGCTACAGGAAATTCCTACCTGTAGCGCACCTCGTTTTCTTCACTCACTGATAAGCAACATTATACGTCGCTATATATAAAATAGATAAGTACTTCATTGAGAATATTGGCTTCATCCAGCTTTTCGATTACCCTTGTAGAAGAGATAAGTCATTCTATTTGTGTACGTTCGTTCTTTTTTAGGTAATGTAAGCTTCTTATAGATTGAAGAATTTATGCGACTTCCATTAATAGAAATATTAAATCGTTCCTAGAATAGAAGTTCATTTTTTCATCACTGCGTGATATATTTAGCCTCGTGATTATTGGAATTCCGAGGGATTTGTAATAATAGTACAAACGTGCTATCGCTTGCCGAGCGGCGTGAGTACGTCTCATGTGTGCTAGAAGTGAATTATACGGTCCTCTAAATTCGTTTTCCAACTCACCATCGTGCAGTTCGCTTTTTCTAAAATCTACATCATGATGACAGAGGCTATTTATAGTTCCCACTATATGTAAATGAAAAATATAAACGTGGAATAGAAATGGAAAATTTAAAACATTATACATAAATGAAGTCTTGATATCCTTACAAAATGAAATTGAAACTTAACATCCAAATTTTGTACACAAACATTTAATGTTAATGTCTTCCGAAATGAAACACAATGTTAAATTCTGAAAGTTGCTAAATTTTACCCAAACGAAATATGTTCAAACACAAGTCACTTTCGCGTAGAAAAATGAAATTAGAGACAATGATTGATTTGAAAATTTCGAGCTCAAAATAAAGGCTATATACTGTATTCTTATTATATTTTTTGCACGTGCATTTGATCATTCAGATTTTCAACGAAACGCGGTGAATACACTAATACTAAACCGATTACGAAAATTACCTGCAAATTGGCAATAAGCTCATCGTTTTTCATTGGTTTTCAGAACCTTTGTTTGTAAAATGATGCATTAACATTCACGATTCTCGATTAAAAGTTATCTGTCAGTTCAAAAGAGAGTTTTATAAGCATTCACCTGACTATAAAATTCTGTGGTAAGACCCTCTATCGTCTGGATATTTTGACTTAACATAAATACTTCTATTTAAGGTACGTCCTTTTGTCATACTTGTGGCGGAGCAAGCGTACACACATGCTGGCTTTGGCGATGTTCGTACCTATGAGATGTCGAACTTGCCTCGGCTTTTCATCGACGTGGCAAGATCACAAAAGGTGTGGAAACCTACCACGAAGGTAAGCAATAGCTAGATACTGAGCCCAAGAAAAATTTGTGCTGGTAATTTTTTGTATATTCTTATGTTTTCATTCTTTCTTACGGGGAATATCCATAAGTGCCACAATCGTGATACTGAAAAAGAAAAAAGTTAACAGACGTTATGAAAATCAAGAATAGTACCTTGTGCTATTCACGTTACGTTGTTAGCTGTATCACACAGAAATTTCAAGTTTATTGGAATTCCAAAATGAGAATTACATTTGGAATTCTATTTGAACTTCTAATATTTTGAAATTGGTTCTTATTACAATGGAATACGCCATGTCCTGATACATTTAAGCGAATTGAACTAGAAATATAAACCTTTTTACAGAGAAGTTTGTAAAAATAAAGAAGAATATAGTCTTGTGAAAATATAAACTACATTGTAAGATTTTAAAAAGAATTCCGCGTCAAGAGCCACCGTTGCTCTGCTTTGAATCAAGCTTGTCGATGATTTTTAGAACTTTTTCCTGGAAGTAAATTGCGTAATAAGGGTGAAAGTAAACCTCATTAATTTTCCTGTTTTATTGATTCACAACCGTTCATATTAACGTGCAATCATGCAAACTTCAAAATTGTACACCTAAAATTAGATAGAAAACATATCACAAAGGCTAAAACGCGCGACAAAAATGCCCGATCCTAACTACAAAACTAGCCTGAATGACCGGTGCCTAAAATTTTGAAGTAGAGAAGATATCACCTGAATCTTATGTCCTGAGGTTCTTAATTAGCCTCGTTTATTGAGCTCTCTTTTTTAATTTGCAGTTTAGAATTTTAGCTCTCATCTTCGGAAATAGGAACTTGCTGAGAGTTTCTCATTGAGCTTGTGCAATTTCACTTTATTTCAAAACGCCATTTTTGTAACGCTAATTCATATTTCATGAAATAAATAGTACAAAAATAAGTTTTTAAAACTTGAAAAAATGTGATATTTTGTTATGGTGGACTAGTTTGGTTGAAAACGAAGCAGGACTGATAACTTATTTCCGTATTTTTTGCAAGTTAAGATTTTTTCGTACCTTCCGTGAATTTTACCTTCTAGAATTCTATTCAATCTTACAGTAAAACGCAAATAACAATGTTATTTTCACTTCAAAATTTGAGAGTACGAGAAAAGCACATGAAAAATGTGAAACCTATAATTCGAGATGTATCTTGATTTGTTCAAATTTCTTGTTTGATGTGTGCACTGAATTAGTAATTTTGCTTGCAAGTGTAGAATTTTAGGAAGTTCATTGTTCAATTTGAACCTTGGTCTAAACTGAGAAATAGAGTGATAATAAAGGATTTCCATACTTTATTACTATTATGATGAAAAATTTGAACTATAGGAGTATCGTTTGAAATTGTCTCCATATGTATATTGGATCTGGTCCTGGTCCAGTCTTTACTGATATTTCAGATACTTTTACTAATGTTGTATACTTTAAAAAACAGCATTCAGATGAATATTTTTTAGGCTTTGTAATTCCTATTATCACAATTAAGTGGAAGTTAATTATGTGACAAGGAATTATTGCTTCAAGAGAAAATAAAATCGTTGTCATCGATTACAAGTGAAATATACAAGTGGCAGTTTGGATCGCTAGTGAAATTATTAAAAATTAAAATTTGACTACGACAAAACAAGATAGTTAAATTAAAAGCTGCACAAACGGGGAAGAAGCGCCATGAATGCCTAGGTTTCAAGTTTCAAGAGGACGCTAATTCTTCCAACATGTCCAAGGAGCTGACCGCTGGTTGTACTGTTTTTAAATAATAGGAAATTCAGTATTTTCTTTCGAGTTCAAAAATGCAATCCTTTTTCATTTTTAATAACCTCTGTTAAATGTATTTGTATACTAATTTTACATCTGTGATAATTACGAGGATGAAGTTGGTGAAAAATGCATTGATCATCGGCACAGGAATCATTGCTAGATGTAATGTTTTGTATTGAGTGGTAACATACTTTGAATTGCACCATTAAAATATTTCTTAATCTGCAGGTTAATAACTTTCAACAGTCTAGCGGTCAGAACCTCGCAAGTGTGAGGGCATGAGCACACTTATAACTAGTATTAACGAATTACGCGATAAAATTTTGAACTTCGAGTTCACATGACACATCTGTTTTTTGTAGCCGTAGGAAATGTGTTTGAAAAAATGAGAGGTTCATTCTATCAAAATATGATTTGTTTAGAGTGTCAGGGAACTTGTATTATGGGGGATCTTTATTATCAGTCTTTCAAGAGCCTTATCAGTCTTTCAAGAGCCTACTCCTTGCAAAGGCCGGTTAATAACGCATATAATGTTAATAACTTGAAAATTTCCACACGTTATATTTTGAAGCTAAAACTACACTCTTACAGTTATTAAAGCTCGCAAAGGTAGCGAGTCATTGCTCGTTCAGGACGGTTTATTTTTCATTATGAACTCGAATTTTCTTGACATTGCGTATTGCTTTATTTCAATAGTTTCTGCCTTTACACGAATCAAATGCATCTCTCCTTGGAAATTTCATTATTGGAAGAGAATTGTTCGTTTATCACAAACAATTAAATTCTGCACGAAGCAGCAACAAGAAAGCATTGATTGAACATGACCCCAATAGACCTTCGAGAGAGAATTTAAATTGTGAAATATCCTGAAAATCAAGTTTCAAATTGGTTAAAATGAAGTTCTGACTGTTGACATAAATTATTTCTTATATTAACTAATAAAAATAGTCTTAATAACGAAGATTTCATGAGCGAGATAAAAGATAGCAGCGTAAGTTGAGTCCATTTTGTCACATTTATTATGTCGAGATCAGAGTTCAGCATTACTAAACACTAAAAAAAGTGAGCAATAAATGCTGGTCAAGGTAAATCCAAGTTCGAAGCCACTCGTGCATTAACTCTATTTCGTGATCCTTTTAAAATCCAGGAGACACTAGTATGAGTGACAAAGTCTCTTAATTATTTTACACACAGCATTCGTGCATTCTATACAAACACGCGTGGAGTTCCGTAACAAAAATTGCTCACAAGTTCGCGAGGCCAGCTAGAACAGTGAACGAGTAACCCGCCAGTTAAAAATAAATAAAGAAATGAGTTAGGTTTGAACAATGAAGCAATAAATAAATGAATGCATATATGCTAGTAACTTCTACTAGTTTTTTCATGTTTGTTTAACATTTTTTAATCATTGCACTGGCCTGTAGATCAGTGACACTTACTTGCGCAACGCGGAGTCTACTATTACAAAAATAGACAAGAAATTATGTTGAGTTGAGCTCTTTCAGTGAGCGAGAACGCCCCTCCGTTCAATTTCTACGCCTAATACTAAGCACCTCTTTCTTTGTTAAGCCTTATGAACTAGCACGATTATTGACATCAATCAGTATTTACACTTGCACCAACATTGATGGTTCTTCAAAAATCCGAGCTCTATTTGTTAATGTAAAATTGGTCATATCGTTCTCTCGTTTGTTTCTTTCAGCGACACCGAACAAATGACATGATATTCATTTAGGGAAAACAGATTTTCAAACCAGCTACATTAAAAAAGAAAATCAGCGCCATTGTACACTTTATAGTTACGCCCATGAGCGACTGGAAAAAGTTAATGGTCCTGCACGTGGGACCGTGTTGATGTGCGTGTGAGCAAACGTTTCAGCATATTGAAGCATGTGACTGAAGTAGGGGAGTAAATGAACAAAGTACCGTCTCGTTAGATCGGGAAATTCATTGTTCTCTAACCAGCAGGAAGAAATTGAATGTTTCTGAACGACTTTTTCCATTTTGATCTTTACACCAGATGAAAATTAGAGAAGAAATTTCGAGGCCAAGCGATTAAAATGTGTCACGAGATACACGATCACGTGAACAGTGGTTGTTATGATAGCTTATCTCATTGAAAACCCTAGCATCATGTGATACATGTAGTTGCTTCAACCAAATTGAATTCATTCAAATTGCTGTTTTCTGAAAGTCGATGTTGATAACGTATATAGGGTTCCTAATGTGATGAAACAATATTATGATTTCCGAATTTTAAACATCGAGTATGAAAGGCAAGGTTGCATCATAATCAAATATTAATTAAAAGATTAGTTAAATTTGGAATAAATTTTGGTGAAAATTACACTCACTGTTAAACTGGGATGCAATCTTAAGCTGGTTCATATTTAAGTTTTTTCAACTTGGGCTCTTCATATTTATCAGGGTCGGCGCAGTTAAGAGGCTGACCGTGATGTTCTCCGTTAGTGATTGCAGGGGACGATGCCTCATCCCTGCACTCCCGCCGTGATGACAGGAACTGGACGCAAGGGACAGATGTTAGTCAAAACACTCGTGTAACAAGAACAGCGCAAACCATACTAATCGAAAAAACTATTGTCTATTTTCAGCATTGCTCAAAATTTTCCAGGAGCTTATTTTTACGCTCCAAATAATTCAACTAGCTAATGACGTTAAGGGGGACCCACAAGTATGCGCTTTTAAAATTATTCAGATAGCGTTCTACATCATAAAGAAAGCAAGGTAAAAACTGGTCGAGGCTAACAGAAAAACCTGTCAATTATTTTTAACATTAAAATCATCCCCTATGGTATAACATCTTCATCGTCAAGGCTGATCAAAGAGGATGGAAGAGTAGCCAGAATATTCCTTTCTTCCTTGTAACTCCACTTCAGGTTAGAATTCAGAGTATGGGGAAATTTCAAATTATGATCTGAATCAAATAAAATGAGCAGTGCTTTCACATCATAAGCTCCAACAAATTCCTGATCTTCAGCCAGTTTTTGTCTTACTAGGATTTAGAAGTTCTCTCATTTCATTTACGTTCGCTCGTTTTATTTAAATAATCCAGATTATTCGCTGTATTCTTTGCATGGTTTTCAGAAGCTGATGAGTTTTTTATGAGATGGATTCGTTAGTTTTATTTCTATTCTACTGATTCAAGAATAAAAAACTTTAATATTAAGAAATGAATGTGACGTTAAATGTGAGCATATAACTGATTTGTTTTAATTCGTGGATCTCGTAAAATATGAACATAGATTAACAAGTACATAATAGAGTCAGAAACTACGAACAGGATTTAGAAATGAGGACAGAGAGTGACCAAGCGGTTTGACAGTGGGTCAGTGATTCTGAGGCTGCGTTAGTCCTCTGCTGAATTTTTCACCCACTCCCCTTGAAACTGCGCTGTTATGGAAATACCGTGCTGAGAAATATTTCTTTACACTTTATCCATCCCAATTTATGATCCATGTCATGTACGTATATAGCTCGAAATCATGTTCATAACTTAAACCATAAAGTAACAAAGTAAATGCTTTCATTCATGAGGTCTTCCAACAAACTCAAATCCTTCAGAGAAAGTAATAGGTTATGCAGGAATGTAAGTTAAATTCATGATATGACTTCGAGAGAGAACACTGACCTCCGACATAACGGCAATGGGGGTGCGTCCAAGCACGTTCGCCACTCGCCGCTCCACCACGTAGAACATGTACTCGTCGTACAGCAGCCGGATCAGGTGGAACGAGCCGAACGAAGCAGCGGATCTCAGCGTCAGGTCTCTGATGACCATCGAGCTGCACAGACAAAAAGATCACTCTACCTTGTCATTTAGCAGGTTTTATATTAAAATAGTACTTCGCAACTGTTCTACATAAGCTCCAATCACATATCATGGTGCAAAAAAGCAGTCGTACATATCATGTAAAACTGAAATGGGATTTGTTGTTCATTCAAAAATAAAGCTTCATATAATGAAAAAATGACTAATCTCCGGCTTAAACCCACCCCCGTAAAAAAAGGTGGGTAAGAAACAAGTTTGTTGCATTCAACGCTCGTATTTCGAGGCAAATTTTTATTAAAAGCCTGTATAACACAGATAACCAAGTATCGAAAGCTTTTGCTGCTGTTCGCAGAGTCAAGCTACTAACATCTCGCGCTACGTAACACAATACTCACTCTGGTCGGAAACAGTTTGTACGCATTCAAGAAAATAATCTAGCTCTTAATGTTTTTAAGACAAATCATTTTTTGCGTAAAATAGAACTGATCTCGAGTGTGCTGAAACTAGCCCATACACTGCTTTCATTCAGAGCCGGTTATAAAACGAACACGATCGTTTTTACTCGAGGATATCAAGGGATTTTTCACACCACCCGTTTTAACAACAGGGGAATGAAAAACATGGCAAGAAACACTATACAAATTAATCAAACACTTAAAAAGTACAAAATTATGAAGCAAAGAATGCACAGCCAACTTGCAAGCCCTACTAGAAAGATCCAAAGATCGTCTTCAAAAATTGAGTAAATGATGATGAAAATGCATCTTTTTATTAAACTAATTTTCTATCTTTGTTCCTTGTACATTTTATAAGGCATTATGCATTACGTTGAAAGTATAATGCATGAGTTAAATTTGTATATTTTTTTATCCCACTGCAACAACCGTTTCCGCCGCAACACTACAGTTTCCGCAGCGTCAAAAGTTGTATGTACCAACTCTTTCCGACCAAAGTCGGGCGTAGGGTTCGAGGAGGTGCTAGAACTTTTTCGCCAAGGGGTTATACGGTTTACTCGGTAAATCTTCGTATATATTTGTAAGAAGACAAAATAAGTTGCAACCAGTTCAGACTGGTACTCGGCATCAGTAATGTTCACCTCATCTCTCTCCGAACTACTGCAAATGTAATTAAAAAATTACAATTTCAGACTCCACGCATAATGAAGGTAAAAAGTGAACGTCTCTTCGACAAGATGAAAAGAAGACTCGAAGTATCGACTACCTCACATAGAAGTGCTGTAACTCTGTTGCCTCGCTTCTATTAAGAATCAACCACTGTCACAACTTCAACCACAGTCATGTGCAACTGCCCTGCACAGATAAGCAATTGACTTAGTGTAGAAGCACTCTCTAGAATTGCTAGAAGACAAACAGCGCAACTTGAATACAAGCTCCTGCATGAGCTATCATAACAACTCAAAACTCTAATGTATTTTTAGTAACAACATTTCTGTACTTTTTAACTTGCAAATTATATTAATCTTTTGCATCTATCAATGGTTGACCAAAAAGTATATTTCACAATATGTTTTCGTCACCCATAATCCTACAGATTATACAATAAGTATACCAGATACTGAAACGTTCAGTTTTCATTGCTGTGATACTGTGCAACTGTATATAGAAGCTCTAACACAACGAACATCTCCCAGGCATCTCAATTTGTGCACCTGAACGTATTCTTCTAACTCAATTTGCGGGGTGCAATAAGTACCATCGATTACATTCGATTAAATTGCATTAGATTCTATTGTACAATGCAATAGACCTCATTTTCAAGAACTGAAAAACGACTTCAGTTTTAGTAGGAGTGCCTTAGAGGAGCGCTATCTAAGATATGCGATTACGTGCATACCTGTAGAAGCTCCACTTCAGCAGGAACTGTCGGGCCTGGAGGGGGAAGTCTCTCTGTGTGTGGTGGGGCTCGAGGACGTCGTCCACCAGCTTGTTCAGCCACTTGGCCCAGTCTTCGAGGCTGCTCGGCTTCTGTAGCGTTAACTTGAAGTCCGTCTCCAGCCGCGACACGATGGCCTCGTCGCAGCCACACACCCAGCTTGCCTGACAACGTCCGTAACTTAGTAGCGGATTTGCTGCGAGAGTTACTGATCATTCCATAGAGACAAATATGAAACAAAAAGGAGTTTACAGAATATCGAAATCTAACTTCTACACTGTACGCAATCACCGGTGCACACACCAATTACGACAGATGAAGACACTAGGTTATCATCGATTACGATGGACATTAATGTAATAACACGTGAGTAGAAAATGAATACACTGCAAATTGAGCGTATCAGTGATACGTATTACTTGCCCAAAATAATTGCTATCTCGCAAGTCATAGTTTAGTCTTGTATGTTAAACGAGCCTGCACTAACTGATACCTATGGAAATGACATAAATACACGATTAAATTGAATACAAACTTCCTCCTAGATATATAGTGCAGTATTGAAAATTTCCCATAAATTAACAGTGTAATATTGTCTCTTCAAGTACTTTGGCCGTATTAACTCAACGTTCGCATATAGTTGGATTGAGTTTAGAAGCTCTTGGTGAGAAGACAGAGAACGGTGAACGGTACATTATACTTTTCTATTCTCCAGAAACAACCAAGGAACCCAAATCAAAAAAATATGCAAAACTTCATTTTCTGCCTCACAGCTCCATTTTTCAAGCTCATGGGATTGTGTTTTGACATTCTCAAGATACGCATCTAAGCTAGGAGACGATCAGTACAAGGATTTCACAGTTATAAGCACATTTTAATTTATCCATTAGAAACCCGCTTCATTAACGAAGAATTATTTAGAGTCCCAGTAAAAAATGTACCTGCTCGTGGACATTATGGAAGTCAACTCGGTTGAGGTCTTGTAACATCTGTTGGATTTGCTCAGCGTTGTGGAGCACAGCCCTGGCGGCCTGGGCGAGGTGGTTCAAGGATGTATAGCGACGCAGCATCTGACCCAACGACGACACGGCCACGACCTGCAGGTACGACCTCAATTGATATGCGTCGCTGGCACATTCTCCACTGGTACACTAGACTTGTTAAGACTAGTACACTAGTTTATTTGAGACTGGTGCACTAAGATGATTAAGACTAGCGCACTAAACTGAGACACTGTCCAGCTCACCTTGAGGTGCTGGAGCTGAGTAGGACATCCCAGCAGCGCCTGCGAGAGCCACCCCTCAAGGCTCTTGGCAAAGTTTCTGATGGCCTGCGTGAGGTTGGTAGGGATGGACCGCAGGACGTCGGGAATGAGCACGTCTACCAGACACTGGTACAACGCATAGTCCGCAGTCTGAATGAACTCGAGCACTGGAGCCGCTCGCATCAACGCCTGCGCAAGCCAAATATTTCCTCAAAGGATTTGTAATCAGTGGAGTCCGTTCCACTCCTAGGGTGAGCTTCAGAAAGTTCTGAGACAAGATCGACGCCCCCAGATTAAAGTGTACACGAAGTTTCGAGGCTGTGTTCGTGGCTATCACCTCCTCACACTTCTACGTTTTCGTAGAAGCTCAATCATCACTGACTCGGTAAATGAATCGGTAATTCAGAATGATATTCACTGCATAACAACCAGATTTATAATATAATTAAAATGAAACAAAACTAATAAACAAATTGAACAATATGTACAATGCGACCCACGATAATAGTCCAACATAACATTACATAAAATATTACAAAAAATATCTTTCGATATATTAGATGGCTATTTTTTTGATGTATTGGAAATTTTCCCGCTAATGCGTCAGTCATAGATCCAATTCGAGCTGTGAATCCTTAATGTGACCAAACTAATGAGAATAAAAGATTTCACTACTGGAACGAGTTTTAGATGAATGGTTAGATAAGAGTGATAGGCAACGTGACAGTAAAAATTGCAAGAGTGTGCACCATAAACCGAAATAGACGGTATACATGTGAACCTGCAAATCTTTGACATAGCTCTGATGTAATCTGGTTACAAATCTAACCTAACACGAGGGGTTAGGGTAGGGGAGGGAAGTGACCCAGTAGGACCCACCAGCGGATACAGCACAACCCTGGGACACACGTGTCTAGGAAAGGCCCTCGCAGGCTTGGTCGAGGTAACCACGCAATAATTGTAGGGGCATTGGGGTAAAAATAATATATGCTACGGGGCAACAAGGTCGTGGCAGAAAAATAAATTCTTTCTTGTAGAATAATTATAATTGACTTCTTTCCTGATCTCAAAAGCAAATGCCAGTGTATATCACTACAGTATGATCTACATTAATACAATAATTCATAAAAATATTTAGCCGCTGAATTATTATTTTTATTATTGTTATTCAGAAGCGTGAGAGAACCACCATCATATTAACTTTGTGAATTTGACAGTAGTCTTAACACGTTAAGTGCGATACGACCCACCGGTGGGTCGCTCAGGTTAGGTTCTGTAATTTTTTCGAAGCTTTCTAGTAACTGTGTGTACAAAGTAAAGATTTGCACCGGCTAGACAATCGCACTCAACGTGTTAAATTTACCCCTCCCCTCTGTCCTGTAATACAAAGTTGCAAGTGTCACATGCATCAAAATACACGAGATGTACTGTATTCTAACAATATATTTCAACACGGTCAGAGTACCTGCAGAGGACCAAGAGGTATTCTTGCAGCCAGGTTGTTCTCGTCGTCTTCATCAAGATGCGACAGGAAAGGTTCTTTCACGTCCATAGAGTCGTTATTATTGTTATTGTTGTTACCACCTATGAGCCAAAACTTCTTCCAGATGCTCTCCACGGCTGAAAACTGAACGAAGAGGGACATGTATAACGCGAATACTTGAAGCTTTGTAAATAAGTCAAGAACAAAATTGAAACAATAGATATTGAATATTTTAAAAGTTCATGGCAATTAGGAAAAATTAACGATAGGCTGACTTCACAATGTAAAAAATTTCTAGTTTTATTTATTTTTAAATATTGCCGTATAAAAAATACTTTAATTGGACCATGAAAAGTGTACAGTTTCAATGAGCATATAGGGTAAAAATTAGCACCAGAAATCACAGTAAAACTCTAAAATGCTTACCGTGGAAGCAATAAATATCAACCACGTTGCCGAAGGCTTTAGTTACTCGTTTTATACTACTCCAAACAAACAGAATTTGAATATCTTGGGTATTTTTATACGACGAATTCAATTTTAGAATCGTAGAACAGAAAATAAGGCAATAGAAATGAGCCAAACGGCTCGTTTCTATTGCCTTATTCTATTCTAAGTACAGTGGGTGCAATAAATATCCATCACGTTGCCAAAAGTTTTAGTTACTATGCTTATACAGCTCTAAAACAAAATTTAAACTTCTTACGTATTTTAAAATTTAAAATGGTATTACAGAATAAATAAAACATGAACATTCTATTAACACGTTGTCTAGTGTTGTTTTAATTTCAGTTCAAATGATATACCTAGTGATGCATGTATGTATGTATCAACACGTAGTACTTCGATTAAAGTATGTTAGATACTCTACTTAGATTGAAGTACCACCAGTGTAGCTCCTATCCTGCTTCATTAAAATCGAGTAATACAGTGATGGCACAATACTGAGTCCATTAGCAGAAAGACATACACAAGTAGGAGTATGCACAAGTATCTAGCAAGTAAGCAATCATCACGATATTTAACGACACGGGTACAGACGGAAACTGAGTCGCCAGTGCACTAGTGGTCACCTTGAGTGCATGCACGGCATCCTGCAGGGTGCTGCAGTGTTCCCTGTACAGGTCAGAAAAGGTGTTCACGTGCGTCAAGGTAACCCCGGGTGGTAGAGGATCAGAGCCCCATTCGATGTCAGGGAAGCATAGCATGTCGCTGTCACCCAAGTACTGCTGGTTCGCTATAGTCTGAAAATTAATTAACTCATTGAGGCAATTTTAGCAACACTACAATGAACAAAAATGTGGCCTGCGTACCACGCACGAAGTATCGGATCAGTAAGGGCTGGCTCAAACGATAGCTACAGATAACAAACTACAGAACAAAGTATTTCACATACTAACATTACCGAACAACTCTGAATTATTTAGTTATCTACACACTGAATCGCACAGCATCTTGTAAATTCACAAGGTAGAACCAAGAGTTCATCGAGAATGGTTTTGACTGGCCTAAAGCCATCTTTCCATATGAAATATAAAATTCCGACATATATTAGTATTATATGTCTGGTAATAACTAGAACGTATAAACACCGCACACACTACAACACGTGCAAGCCCCCACTAACACTAACAGATCCTTGATAGAGGCCCAATATCTCACCTGCGGACTGGCGTCAGCAGGCAAGGTCCGCTCGTAACTCCCTCCCTCCTTGTAGGATGACCCCGTCTTGCCAGCACCTCCGTTTCCCTGCACGACACCATGATGAACGTCTCACTCAAGCATTTAGGCGGCATGAAGTCAATAATTAATATAGAATCAATGTGAAAATTTTCATTTTTTTAATCTAAAACCCCATCTATTACCCCTATTCAGAAGGGTAGCCCGTTTTTAGAAAAGAATGAAATGTCAATCAATTATTCTTAGACCGAGAGATTTCTCAGTTCTCTCGCTTTGGAAACAGTGTCACCACGTCGTCGCGCAAGACCTCCTGCTTTTACAATCTGGCTCACAGGAAAATCGTTTAGTAGGTACAGAACATCGACATTCACACACACGCGAGTTGTCCCCGAGCATGCATCGTCCACCTTCGTCCACAGGTAATAAACAAGACTAGGCAATTAATAAGATGTATAAATGAATAAATCATGTCAAAGAATTGTCTAGTGATTTTTCTGGTCCAGTATTGTTGTTTCAACCAATTTTCTAATAGTATCTATTACGGCACAAACAGTTTTGAAACGAGAGAATAACGAAAGAACAAATGTACTAGTAGACAGTTATTTTGTAAGATAATGTATAACCTCACAAACTGAGATTCTATCAGTATTCTCTACTAAAAGGATTTTGCTGAATACATGTAAAACAAGAATATCAGCAACTTCTCACTGGCAGCTACACGATAAAACAAACAGTGAAGAACTACTGTGAGAAAGCCTAACTCACATGAGAGCCATCCTTGCTAAGTTTTTTAATTATTGTAGCACTATTTCTACACTTGAATTTATGTTATGCCTCTACAGAGCATTCGTGTCAGAAAGAAGACTTTCAAACTTAACTGAAAGTACTTCTACGTTACAAGTGAGCTAAAAATCAATTGTGGAAGGAAATAGGGAATCTCAAGTCTCATATTAGGCCAATGTTTACTGTTCCTCAATTAAGCACATTGGGTGAGCTTCATCCGTGCTCTTTATAATACTACCTCAAAAATTTGAGATAATATTAAAAACTTTACCAATATTAAAAAAAATATTCTTGCTGTCATACAATGCTCGCTTTAACATACGCACACTGAACTCACCGAATGTGCAGGTTCTGTATTATTGACTACTGATTGTGAGGTAACTCAGAAATCTCTCCTTTAAGGAATAGTCTTCTATCCCACTATTGTCAGTCTTCTCTCTTACAACGGCTCTTCCTTCTATAGTGAAATATTCGCCAATGTATATTTAAATATATCTTATTGTATATGCGGTCAAACACACGCCTATTTGTGCCATAAGCAACATATCGCCAGCCGAGGATTTTATTTCGAATCAATATCCATACTATCACTATCATGCGATAAATTTTATTCTATAGAAATATTTCACTATCCCTCTAGTAAAGTAATCAAACGATTAAGAATAAAATTTTCGTTCAACTATATAAAATTACATCCACACTAGAGTCGGCTAGTCATTTTTTCATGAGCACTAGCCAATAAGAACGGAAGCGAGAAAACTGTGAAGCCCTTTATGAGGTTGGAGCTCCTCAACTCTTACCTTTCTCATTTAGAGGGAGGAAACGGAGTTATTTAGAGGGAAGAAACGGAGTTGTACACAGCACTTAACAAATATGATTTAATTAGTTTGCACACAGATTCATTTCACAACAGAGCGTTTCTCTGCAGAGAAAAGTTCCTTGTGTTGTAATGCGCGCGTTCTGGAAGCAACAATACCTGGAGAACAAAAGAGCGTTCAACGTATGGTGAGCATAGAATTAAATTTATACCTGCGATCCTGGCGCCTTCTTGGCAGAGGGAGAATCAGCGGAGGAGTGTGGGGGTGACTGCCCCCCGTCATCATTGAGACTGAAGAGAGGTGAGGTAGGCTTCACACGGATACCGTAGTAGTGGTACTTGCTGTTGCCTCTGTGATCGAGTTAAAGTGCTCATCAGTCACCTACAGCAGGAGCGACAGTGCTTTCACGTACATCACTAACGTGGAGTAGCAAACAGGAGTTAGAAAGCTATTTTTTCATTTTCTGCAGTACAACTGTGCGTGATCAGGATTGGTGCATCAAAGTTTAATATTTGTCTGATTAACAAACCGTATTCTTCGTACACTAAAAACTCGTGTGAATATAATAAAGTACTAAAAAACAGTTGCACTTTAGTATTGCAAGTTTTCAATATTTTATTTTGACAATTAAATGCCTCGCGCTGCTGAGTAAAACTTTGTCCGATAACTTGCTCCCTACAACTAATGGGAACTCAAAGTTTTGTTTTCTATGAACTTAGTGGCAGTTGTATCTGTTTTCGTTTGAGCTAATCCACCCGTTTGGAATGACGAAAATCAAAAATTTTATGAAGTAAATGCATTCGTCTGAAACGACAAAAAAAGACTCTTTTCAGTAATACGATGCAGGATGCAGTTAAGATTTAATTGAATGGAGAGTCAACTTATTTAGAGAGGGTTACTTGCAACACTTGAGAGCATTGGTGCATTCATGTTCAATTGAAATCCACAAAGAGCAGCTGTCATATCCTCCGTGCACGATTAATTACTTCTAATCTAATTAACTTCTGAACAAACTTGCTCAGTTTATTTAACAGTAAACTTAATTAAGAAATTTTCTGATGACCAAGTTTTCATCAACTAGCGAGCAATGTACCTCTGTTTCTTGTTTAGTACGTAAAATTGAAAACATCCTAAGGAAATGATTTTGCTGATTCTTAAACTGGAATATAGTCGTCGATAAATGTTAAATTCCCAAATGAAAAAAGCTGATAATTTGCTCCATAGCAAAGAATTCTGAAACTAAACTCAGAAGAAACGTATTAAAAGTATGGTATTAGAGTTTACAAAAGTAAAAAAGTGTACCGGTTTGGTTGATATTAATAGAACAAAATTTCATCAGTGAAAATGCATAAATAGGTACGAAATGAGACGCAACAGGTGAGCTCCGTTAATGGGAATCAAAGGCGTCTGATAATTGTACATTCTTAATGAGTCTATAAGATTATGAGGTAATGAGACCGAAATGTCAATAAAGGTAGGAACCTTCGCGCTGAGGTTCGTAAGGTGGACGATATACAAGCCTTGGTTGAAAATATCAGACAAATCCAGCAAAACATCAAGCAATGAGCATGCACGATAGGGAAATGATCATCAGCAACGATATACGATAAACGCAGAAATCAAAACATCTGTCAATCGCTTCCGATAAGTGACACATAAAATGCGGCATAATTGCATAACTGAGGATCTTACAGAACGAACTCAACACCTTTACAGACGACAGCTGACCCCCAAGGTCTGGAGTGCATTTTTAGCAGACGTTGCTAATCAAGCAATCAAAGACGCATTTTGAAGATGTTCAGGGAGCTCAGCCGAGCGGGCAGTTATCGAGTGTACAAGACCAGGTCTCCATAGCAACGGGTACATCAACACAGCGTTCGAAGGGTCGCCTATCTTACATAAACTGGTGAAGGGTTACCGTGACAACCGGCCACTCAACACACGGCTCCTCGCCTGACCATCACACGCGCTAGAGTGCCACTCGCGCTCTACGATGGCCTAACGCAGTGCCGCACAGCCACAGTGCAGCCCAGAGCAGTTCATCGCAGGTCCTGTGTCTCAACGCAGTACTGAACAGTCTTAAAATGCAGCATGGTATGTGTGCGGTATGGCCACACAACACTAGAACAATTATTGCATTGCTTACTAGAGGTGCGCTACAGCTACCGTGCCCACACGGCAGTACGATAAAATAAGTGCATTATACATCATGAAAATTTTAGTAAATTACACTTTTCTCCAGTTTTAATGAAGCTTAGAGATTTTTGTGTTACGTAAATGAAAGGGAAATTAATTTTCTGTTCCTAAAATTAAATATATATATATATATA
>VCRD01000545.1:147601-197434 GCA_006783055.1 Trinorchestia longiramus
GGAATATTATGGTCAAGAGACGCTACAAACCACGTTTCCAAAAACACGGTGAACAATGGTTGTACAGTAGAATTCCATCTAACCGGCACTTGCAATTGATATTGTTTTCCTTTCATGTCTAGCGTGTCTATAGATTGTTTGTGGTTACTTGGGTGACAGAATAGGAGGTTTATAAAGGTTTTAAGGCATTTTTAAGGGATCGCCTGAAATAACGGCATTTTTTATTAACCGGCAACTGCAAAGGTCCCATCGATGCCGGTTAAAAAAAACTTGCACTGTAAGTTAATAGTAGATCTTCGTGCAAATGTAAACCTACACACATGAACAACAGTAACAGAAATTATAGGCTGGCAATCAGTAGGAGAACAGAAGACGCAAAAATATCTTCACACAACCGCTCAGCCTTATGCCCAGGTCTGAGATCTGTGCCTTTTTTGGTTGAATAGCTCACATAAAATGCCCTAAAAACTATAGGACATACTGCTGATGTTCTTAATCTTTGCCTGCTGCTCTTCAGTTCAGTTCGCTAAGACTTGGCAACTCTCAAAGCAACAGGTTTTTAGGAGCCACTGGTTGTTTTACAATTTAGGTCGTATTGCTTTTTAGTTAATTTTTATCATATATATATATATATATATATATATATATATATATATATATATATATATATATATATATATATATATATATATATATTGTTTACGTTATCTTTGACACGAAAATGCAAGTTAGCTGAATAAGCTAATACATTAAAATCAAATCTAATTTCCTGTCATGATACTCTAAACGTCCTTAAAACAGCTCACATAAAGAAACTTTTCTAAAATGCACAAAATAGGGAACCCATTAAGGTAAATTGGGCGAAGTGTTGGATAAATTAGTCATACGAAATACTGCTAACTTCTTAAATATCTTCCCAAAACCGTAATGTTCACACCTAACAAAGATACTCGATAATGAAAAAAACAGCAACTAGAACCTGTTTCTATTAACCACACAAAACACAAACGAACGAGTATTTTATTACGTTCAATTGTTCGGACTGAAGATTGCTCTTATTGGCGACTACTCATCCTAACGATTTCTGGTACAAATTATCTGATTAATGATTCTTAAAATGATTCGAGCGGATTTGGATCCCAAAGCGACGCACTGATATCGCATATTGCGCTTCTATTTTTGAGACACTAGTGTTGCCAGAGGTAAGTCTTACCTATGCATTCAAAGCTAAATAGCTCAGCCGTGATTTCTTGGGCTTATCATGGTACAAACTACACGTTGTCTGCAAGATGCCTTCGACATGTTCAGTGCATGCTAGAATTCCTGAAGTTGAGAATTAATTTATGAACATACACTACACTCCAGTTAAGTTCTGATGCGCACTAAGCTCAATGATCAGATCTTTTCTTCTCGCACAACACACTAAGAAGCCACTTAATCCAATTCATATCTCCCCACGACAGTGAATCAGTCAGTTATCACACCTATCTGTCATCCTCTCCAGATAACGTACCTGGTGCCCAGCCGACGAGTCCGCAGCCCCAAGAACACGCTGCGTATGAGCTTGCCAAAAGAGGCGGCGTTGACAGGGTCGAGCTTGTGATCTGCGCAGTGTCTGATGTAGTAGTTGTAGAGGGTGGAGCGAGGCAGGCTCACCCCCTCAGCCGGCTCGTAGTTGTCCTTTAGCCACTGGACCTGCTCGCATGCACCAAATCGTCTCAATGAGTAACGTATTGGATCTCATATGAAAGGCTCGTAAAACCCGTTTTGCTACGAAGGACGAATCATCGCAGGACTAATTTATCCAAGAATGAGCTCCTGCTGGTACTATTACCACGGAGGACTTTACCACGAGTTACACATATCAAGCGCTTATTTTATGTCAGTGTTTGTGAACTGCTATGGGAGAAAGTTCCTTGAGTGTAACGTGAAGGTATATGAAATGTAGCAACTGAAATGTCTTGGTATTCTATTCAATGGTTTTACTTGCACGGCAAGGAACGAACAGTACCAAGCTTGAAACATGAAACACGTAATAATGCATTTCAGTGAAAAATATGTAAATTGTCAACCAATCGTTCTTGGTTATATGAAATATCGTAATATGAAATAAGGATTTATTGAAGTCGGTGGACAAAGAACATTAACATTTATAACAAATATACAGAGAACATAATCCAGCATCCTTAAACAAGTCTTGAGCATACATAGTAATATTTTACTTCGTTCTACAATTTCTTTATTAACTTCACTTTAGAATATGGAAAACTGGGAAACATAGCATAGCTCCACTGCCGCTACTAAACAGACAAAACTCGACTAGAAACCCACAATGCTGTAGATGAGATTTACATCAGCAGGCTCCAAAAAGCCAAATTGATTGAGTTACTTCGAGGAGATTTTAAAAAGAATGAAATAATTCGAACACCAATGAAACTTCCTTGAAGTTTCCTCACCTGCGAGCTACTCGACACTTATGAGAACTGATCTTAGTGGCCGAAGACGCACTTTGTACTCGTAAAAGAGACTGCACCCTCGAGCACCGTCTCCCTTTTGTCAACAGTTCCTTACTGAAAGAGACCTTAATCCTACTGGGGGCAGTCCTCCTCGTCCTCGTCACTCAGACTCAGGTCTTACCGAGGCAGTCCTCCGTTCATCCTCGCTGGGGTCATTGTCTTACCAAGACAGTACTCCTCCTGACTGAATCAATGGTGATACCGGAACAGTCCTCCTCCCCCTGACTGAATCGATGGTCTTACCGGAACAGTCCTCCTCCCCCTGACTGAATCGATGGTCTTACCGGAACAGTCCTCCTCCCCCTGACTGAATCAATGGTGATACCGGAACAGTCCTCCTCCCCCTGACTGAATCGATGGTCTTACCGGAACAGTCCTCCAACTCTTCCTTTATTGAGGTGATGGTTTTACGAAGGCAGTACTCCTGCCCTTCACTCTTACCGAGGCAGGAGAGACACGGTTGGCTTGTGCGATGCTGTTGGTCTGTACGTCAGCGTCCGACCCCGACACAACAAAGGTGATGTTGCCGGCTGCACTCTCATCACTCTGTGAGGAGCACACACAGTGCAGTGACAGCCTTTAGTGGGTGAGTACACTTCTAGAATAGTAACACACGCGCATGCTAGCGTACGCTCTTATGAGATGACTGAGCATGGCACACTCGTGAACGGACACACACCTCTGACAAAATGAAAAAGAAAACGTAGGAAATATAATACACCCCGGCATTTGTACCCATAAATAGAATAGCCATGGGGTTGAAAAAACTAATATACAGCAGAGAAGAAAGAAATTAGAGTTTTCGTCAAATTTAGATGAAAAAATACATTAATCAGTCAGTAGAATTTTAATAATTAGTATGATGTTTCAAAAAAGTTGTGTTAGATAGAAACAAGTATACGTTAAGCCTCGTTATTTGTTGTACTTAAATTCATATTATTATTATTCCTATTATTAGTGTTATCATTGTTTTCTTGCTTTAACCCCCGCAGCCACAAAAAATTAAAGTCATAATTTAAGAGTTAAAAGGTTTATACATGCACGAAAACGTCAATGAAAATCGCGAAAATAATGGAGCAATACTAAATACAATGAAGAAATGCCAGAACAAGCAATATAAGTGGTGAATAATGAAAATAATGATGGCAAAATTAACGAGGTTTGAGTGTACTGATAGGAAGCTCATTATACCTCATCCGATGCAGTAACTTTAACTGCATGTAAAGAAGCTGATAACCGTGGGAGATAATAAATACACAGTATATCAAAGAATGCCTTTAAATAAACGTATCAGTCGAAAAAAAAATACTAAGTGTCGCTTCAAATTGACAATTAACCTCGATTCAAACCCCATTCCCACATATGCAGTATAAAATCAAGGATGAAATATACGAGCTGATACAATCCATAGCATAGCATAGAAATGAAATATACACTTGAGGAGCAGAGGCATCGCATACAGTAGTGCAGACACTCAATTATGACTTAACACGTTGCCTCCGATTGCCTGATTGGTGTAAAACTTCACTTTGTACACACAGTCACTAGAAGGATCTGAAAAAATTACAGAACCTAACCTAAGTGGTACACATACGTACCACTTCGGAGTCAACGTGTTAAGGAGCCAACTAACCTTTCATTACACTCGCTGCTGGGTTAACAAGAGTAGCGTAATACAAACAATACATAAATGATAAAATACAATGTACTCTATATTATTTATTGCTGAACAATAAATACATTAATGAGTTCAAGCATCAAACGACTGAAATTCTGACTTGAGATTATATTGAAAAACATCCAAAACAGTACCTCAGAACAACATCGATTCGTTACCAACAAAAACATTGAATACATCTTTCCAAAAAAAAAATTAGGTAACTTCTCCATACTGTTACAGATTTATTATCCCAAAGATAAAATTTTTTAGGTTGCGTATCACGTTGATTGACACATATCTGCCATTTTATTCTTTTCATTCTTTTGTTTAGAGTCGATAACAGCCGGCATTTCCAGGAGTTCACCTCCAATTAATACAGAGGAAAAGATTTCGTGCACTACGCCAGAGAACCGCAGCTCATGTCAAGCTTCTGGCTGGTCTTGTCACCAGCTAGTGAGCTGCTCATTATTCTGTCACTAAGAAACGAACTGTGGGAGCCAAATTTTTCAAAAATATTAAAAACGATTTTAATATCTTCCTAACCATAATAATATAGAATATAATTGAACGACTAAAACTACTGAAGTACTTGAAGAATTTTATTAAGTAAACAAAATCCTTAAGTCAAAAGCGTACTAACACGCTCGGCATACGCTTTGAATACGGAATCAGTGAACTATTAATTCATTGGTGGTTCGGGACTGGTCAGTGCAGGGCGAGACTTGCTAAGTGGCGCAACACACTAGTCTTGAACAGCAGGAGCTCCGCTGCAAAGGTCATGAGCGTCACGGCCAACAGAAGCGAAGGAGACCGAGAGAGAATGCATGAAATGCTCAGGGAAACGAGGATGTGCCCAAGAGATGCCGGCCCAGCGCACCGCCATGTGAGAGGCAGGCAGACTACCAATCAATTGGTGGAGGTGGTTGCCATGACAACAGTTCAGCTCACGCAGCATCGTGCGCAGCGATGTCTTGCTGCCTTGTTTAGCGATTCCCTTACGAAGCGCGGCAGTTCAAACTCGGACTACTTTGATGTTTAGGCCATTCCTAGACACTGAAAAAATACTTTGCGAGTAAATGCCAACCATTTACAACACCATTTATAGCAAGAGACATGAGGTTGCACAAACATTTTAAAAGGTCACTGGGAAGCATGTCCGACACCCACTATTCTAAAATGGCATAATTAAGCAAAACAGTACGCTCTACGAACGACTTCCGTAACACAAAACACTTTCAGCACTTCTCAACATTCGAAACAAGTAGAAACTGTGATCAAATTGTCCAGATGAATTTGTTTGATAACGAAGTTTCAGAAAATGAAATATAATGCTGAACTTCGAAATATCAACGAGACTCATACTCGCAATGAAACTTCAATTTTTTTTTCTTCCAAATAAATTTTTTTGGAATGCGATAAACCACTTACGAACAACAATTCGCAATAATAAAATGAATTAATAGGAATGTTTTCAAAACGATCTGAATTTCACGCAACCATCATGCAATGTCAAAAAATTGCAATCAGTAGTGCCAGACACCGCACATTAGACTTGATAACAGAAATTTATTTTCTCAAAAGCACAGGATGTGAGAACGTATTCAGAGTAAATCAAGGTCCCTGAATCCGAAAACGCATTCAATTTCGTTGAATTGGTTTTAACTTTCGAAATATTGGGCACTAATAAATTTCAAGGGTTTCATTTTCTCTGAACATGCTAGACATACTCTCTCTACATGTTTTGTTTTTCCCTTTAAAATTGAGTACTACTTTAGATTTCAGGAGCAACCACTAATACATTTGTTCTTGTTGTAGTTATGACTGACAATATATGTAGAGGCGAGATAGCTCCAGCCAATCTGCTGCTATTAGTCCTGCAGACAGAATTGCCATTGGCACTACAGCGTAGACATACCGACAATGACCCTGACGTTTTCTGCTACATCTGTGAAGAATACTTAGGAAAAAGCACTCCACAAATGTCATATTTTACAACAAAAACATACTACGCTTACTTTGGTGAGAAGCTTGGGGACAAAGATAAATCAAGGGCTCCTCACAAAGATAAATCATGGGCTCCTCACAAAGTTTGTAAGAATTGTCCTGAAACCCTTCGCGTGTGGACAAGAGGTAGAGTAAACCCAATGAAGTTTGGGGTGCCAATGGTATGGGGAGAGCCCAAAAATCCTCATGACGACTACTACTTGTGTATGGTCAACATTTCAGGCCAGTGTCGACAGAAGAAGTAGTGGCATTATCCCGACATAAAATCATGATCTGCATTCGCCTGGCACTAGAAGTATTACAGAAGCAATGAATGAAGGTTCCGACAGCAGCAACAGCAGTAGTAATAGCATTCATGATTCGTACTAGGAAAATTTTCGGACTGAAAAAATGAAGTGTTTCACACAAGGACAGCTGAATGACTTGGTTAGAGATCAAGCTTTTTGAAAAGAGGCAGCTGAGATTCTGTTCTCCCGTCTCAGTGAACGTGTTCTTGATTCTGACGCTAAGATAACATTTTACAGTCACAGAGACAAGGAACTTATTCGTTATTTCAGTGAAGAAAACTTTGTGTTTTGCAAGAACATCCAAAACCTTTCAGCAATAGAACTGCCAAAGTACAATCCAGATGAGTGGCGTTTATTCATTGACAACTTTAAACGAACTTTGAAGAGTGTATTGCCGCACAATGGTGGCGAGTTCGCCTGTGGCTCAATTGGTAATTCAGTGATATTGAAAAAGTATTAAACGAGTAAAGATGGTTCTACAATAACTGTTACGACGAACCTTAACGGACTACCTGTGTGGATTTGAAAATAGCTAATTATATGTTAGGACAACCAAGTGGTTATACCAATTACCCACGTTTTATTTGTCTCTAAGACAGCAGAGCCGACAATCAGCACAGAGAAAAGAAGAATGAGCCCATTCGTGAGGAGCTTCTGGTGATGGACACATATGACATATTTGTCATAAATGAACAGCTGGTTAATCATGACTGAATCATCCTCCTCCCTCTTGATATCAGATTGGGGCCAATGAAACAATTTGTGAAAGCGTTAAATCCAGATGATGCCTGCTTCAGTTACACCTGCTCAAAATTCCATGGTCTGAGTAATGAAAAACTGAAGTCAGAGATTTTTGATTAGCCACAAATTAGAAAGCTTATTAAGCATGGAAATTTGATCTCCCTCATGAATAAGATCAATGCTGCTACACGGTCTTTTTTATCGTAGTTATGAAAGGCTTTCTGAGCAAATAGAAAGCAAGTAACTACCAAGAACTAGTAGAAATGATGCTAGGAACCTTCCAAGCTCTGAGAACAAGAATTAGTATCAAAATCCACTACCATACAGATTCCCTGAACACCTCAGGGATATAAACGAAGAACAAGGAGAACGATTTCATCAAGACTCTGAAGGAGCGGAACTACCGTCGATGGCATGCCCACCTGTTGGTCGGTTACTGGTGGAGCTTCATGAGTTATTGTACTCTTGAAACTTCCTGCATGACGCCATATAAGAGAAACTTTTTTTTCAGACTAAGTAAAGCACAGTGACCTGAACGGCTTGAGAAATTGGTCTTACAAGACAGTATGTTGATTAGCTTAAATGATATATTTTGCTCATTTACTTTTGGCGCAATATTTCATTAAAAATCATATTTTAATTATATAATCTTTTATTAATACCTTGTGTTAAATGAGAGTACTACTGGAAAATATTGTGGCTCTTCTCTGTTCAGTGATAAAATAGAAGCCCTCTGGGAGTAAATATCACGTGTTGAGTATTCGTAAACATCGGAACACTTAAAATAAAGTGGTACATTCATTTGACTTTTTTATTACGAATGAATAACCTAAATGACAAATATCCATGCACTACTAACACGGTAATTCAAAAGGTAACATTGAGTACGGAAATCTTACCTAGAATACCAAAAACTTTTGTTGACCACTGAATTATCAGGCCAATCCACTAATCATACATCACGTCCAATCGTCAAGAGGTATGAGTAGGAGCAACACTTGGCAGCATTGTGATCGCACACCTTATGCATTTAATACCAACAGAAAAAGCCGAAAATTTAGCGCTAGACTGCACGGAACAGCTATACTAACCTGCAGACGTTCACATAAAGTCTTAGCGACTGCCCAGTGACCAAGTACGAACAATGAAGTCCTACAAAAACAGAAAGCAAATTGCAGCTAGTCTACCTAAACCGTACTCAGTAAGTGAAATAGATGTACACGAAACGTAAAAGTACTCGTTTAGTGAAAGAAAGGCTTATGTCAATGCTAGAGAAAAAAATTGAACCATTGTAAAATAGCGGGAAGAATTATAAAAAAATAACAAGAAAGTATTGGAAAGAGCAACTAAAAATTTATCTCATAAGATAGGGTTAACTGACAACAGAAGTAGGAGGACCTGTGTAGTTCGATGTGTTAAGTGCAGAAGACATGTGAAGCAAACGCAGATACCTATGAACAAAACTGCGTTGTAAGATATAAATAGAAAAATAATGGATCAATATTAAATTAACAGTAAACAACCACAAAAGTATTGTTTACAAAACGAATGCGATTGTAAGCAGATTCACGTAATACGTTTGGGGGGATAGTGGAGACATCTAGCAAATAGTGAGGTAGCAGAGATCGTTCAAATTTGATTGCGAACAGCTGACAGAGACGTACGTGCAACGTTCATAAATTGTGCCGACGATCTCAGGGGATATGCAGACAGCTTCTGCTGTTTGTAAGAGGCCTTCATCATTGTTTGCAGGAGGACTTAATATAATTCAGGTAGGTGGGGCCAAGATGGCACACAGCGTCGCAGCTGTCACCACAGCAACAGTCGCAGACACAACAGCTGTGCTATAACTACAGGTGCACTTACATCTCACTTTCACAATCAGACACTGCATAAAAATTTATTGGAACATTTGATGTGAATGCAATAGTAACAGTGTAAAGAAATTTCCAAATACTTGCGGAATAAACACGCAGATATAAACCGGCAGCTGTGAAACATACTTTTGATGTTCATATGAAGGCCCTCACAAGAAAGCCCTAACATAAAATGCTTTCTAACTTTCCTAACAATTGTGACTAAGAATAAACTGAGAAACATCTCGAAATCACATGTTGTATAATACTTAGTGTCATAGAGATAAGAAAAATATCGCAGAAGTAAGTAGAAAAAATACCGTTCTTCATAATTCGCAGGAATCAAACGAATATAAAAGCTAGAAAAAATACAAAGAATTTACATTTTCAAAATAAGTAAGGCAGATTCAGAAAATAGACGATCTAGGAAAATAAGATGACTTCGTCAGGACTTCGTTCCTAGCAGAAAAGGAGTATTGAGGCTATGGAATGTAAGGATGAATTGAGGAGACCGTGAGGAAGCACTTGGGAGATGTTGATGTTAGCTATATTTTTGCAGGTGAAATATGAAATAAGTCCAAAAAGTTTTTGTATTCTGTTACGAAAAGAAACATAACGAAATTTTCCTACGAATATGGAAACACGGGTAGAGCAAGTAGGACGCTGAGACTAATACTTAAACAACAAAACAACAGTTCGGATGTATCGAGTAATGACGACGTTACGGTCTTCTGAAAGTTGACCGTATATATTAGCTAGGCCGACAACGATATCAAGGAACGGCAGGTTTATTAACGAAAGAACTCGTACTAGGCCGTATTCTTCTTCTTGCGTTAAAATGGAGGACACACAGCATTAAAAAAACATTTAACTGTTGGGTAATTGTAATTGTAAAATAGAAGTGATAAAATTTGTGTTTGCTTTTTAGTATTTTGGAAGTGGTGTTAGACATTCATTTACCGATTTTAAAAAAAGACTGTTCCCAAAGGGAAAATTTCGGGTTCTTTGTTTCTAGTAGTATGAAACAGTAGTGATGTATGTATTATCACATCTGACTGATGAGTTTGTAAGTAAAAGTACGACTAAAAAGACGTGCAAAAACTTGTACGTTATTCATGAATTTATTTCCAACATTATTATACACAAACTGAACGAGATACCAAAAACCTTAACTTAATTTGGAGACAAAAAGGTGTGATTCATTTGAGGCTAGTCACGACTAGATTGTGGCAGGTGAGCAGCACAAGACGTAGCAACGAGCGGCGGAACCATGCCACCAGAGATCAGGTGTATGATACATCGACAGGTTCATCAGTAGCCGCGAAATTTATGCCTCGCTTTCAAAACAAACAAATAGTGTTCGATAACCACATCATTGTTGTAAAACAACACGGTGGTGTGTGAGGCCACGTGTTGAACACGAACATTGCGCCGTTGACAGCTACATCACCAATTGTGTGCGTGAAGGCACGAATAAGAAGAAGTGAAAATTGGGCCTGCAAGGTAACGGAGAGGCAGCAGACGGCTCACTGTTGCTAGGCACCGCAGCTGTTGGATCGGAAGCACACCGAGGAAAAATTGATAACAACCACTAGTCTTGATTGATTGAATCTGGTAGCTCAGTCCAGTGTGGGGCCGAATAGTGCGAAAATAAATACAAACGGTTTCCATGGAGCAACGGCGACCTCAAATACGCAACAAAATTAATTGGTCCAAACAGAAAATAGGGTTAAATATACGAAAAATGACTTCACTTGCAATATTTGCGGATGAAAAAATAACTTATTTAGGAAAATATAAATTAAAATGCAATAACTTTAAAGACACAATCACGCCTGCGGGCAGAGTCAAATTATAGCTACTGCAAAAATCACATAGAATGCAACTCTCACTCCACTGATTCCTACACAAAAGTTGCACTCAAAAGTAAAATGTATGAACTGAATACACTAGCATTGTTTCCTAGGTGGGAATAAGCATTTAAAAGTTCTTATAAAAAGCTTTTTCGGTTTCATATTTCCGTTTATTTGATAGACGCATCAGCAGGAGAATCCAGAAAGATTTGTGCAAAAACTGCCTTTAAGATTAGAATGTAAATCAGTAACTGTTCTGAGCTCTACGTAGAATAATACATCATTCGCTTGCCCCAAGCAGCAAATAAAAAAAACGAATAAGTTCACATCACATTTAAAGAATTAATTCTAAGACATAAACGAAACATGATGTCGGAGTCAGGGATCAGTAAAATGCAACTAAATTAATCAGAAATTACTGTGTGTATCACTTGCCAATGATGTAAAGTTCTTATAACAGCCCATATGTCGTACATCTAAACCATCCGAACTTTAGAAACCTCTTACCATAAAATGAACGGCTAATACAAAGTGCGTACACAAAAAAAACGTTCCACTTCGCACAAATACCAGACGGTTAGTGAAAGAAAGCACATGAAGCATTTATTTATAAAACACTCTTTAGTGAGAGGGCCATTGGATAAAAAACTCACCAAAATTTTGTCATTGGCGGCCAGAAATTTAGATCGCAGGCACGTGCAGTTGGCAGGAGACTCCGAGGCCCCACTACACGCCGAGAGCTTGAGGAGGCAGTCGGCCTGGTGACACTGCGATGCCACTTTGGCCCAACGAGGAACTGTTGTGTCCTCTCCTACCAAGCGCCTTTGTACGGGAGAGCGTTCAGAGGAAAATTTTTCAAAAGAATAGCGATAAGGAGCGCGCTTTTCAAGCGAATAATTTTCAGGAATGCGCTTCCGAGGGGCGTGGTTATCCGAAGTACGTAAGTCTTGCATACCAAAGAAGAAGGAATCGTTGTTAGATCTTCGAGTCCGGCTCCGTAAGACCCTGAGAGAAGAAGAGTTTTCAGATGATTCAATTTTGTTTGCGTGACGATGGGAGGTCGAGTCGGGACTCATCGAACATGTCTTCGGCGTCCTACCGCTTGAAAACCCGCTGACGGAACTCGAACCTGAAAAACGTTTAGCTTCTTCCAGTGAACTGATAGTAGTTTTGGCAACAGCTCGATTGAACTGATGCAAAGAAGACGCGTACGCTGATGGTTCTCTACTCAAAAGTTCAAGTTTGTGTAAGTTCCGCTGAGAAGTTGGAAGGCTAAACGTTGTCTGTTTACAATCGTTAGGTTCAGTAAGCTTGGGAATAAGATCTGAGTCTTCTTGTAAAGGTTTAACTTTTGATCGATGAAGTTCACGATACTGATGAACGCCAGTGATGGGCTCTGGAAAACCCGAAGTTGCTCGACGGCCAGACACAAGGGTCAAAGCTTTCTCAAGCTCCCTCCAAAGAGCGTAGTTAGACACAGAAAGAGCAAGTAGTTGTTCCACAGCGGCAGAGGTGCTAGTAGAAGGTTTTCTTGTTAAATTTTCTTCCTCAGGAACCGTACATAAAGATTTTCCTCTCGTGCTATTTCGAGAGCCAATAGCATATCCGTTTTTGGTCGTTTGTGTCATCAAAACTGGATTAGAAGCGGGTTTGGCCATTGTCGGCTTGCTCATAGAATACTCACTAGAATAGGTGGAAGTAAGTGAGGCAGATACGGAATTGACCGTATTTGAGCATGGTAATATCACCAAATCTCTTCGCTCCCAAGAAACACTGGGAAGCAAAAGCGCATGCTGAGCCTGAGCAAGCTTAAAGGCTTCTGGGGAAGATGCACCCTGGTCTGCAGAAGCAGAACCATTCATTGATGGCGTTGCATTAAGCGTCATGAGGCCTGCAATGCAAGAATCTTGCCACACAGTTCTCTTTCCAAGTGTTAAGTCTTTTGAAAACAGTCCTGCAGCATGCTGAAACCTGTTGCTACTAGCATCTTCTCCAATGACATCGCCCGTCACAGGAATGATCGTAAGTTCGTCACTAGTACTTAAACTTTTACGTTTTGCCTTGTGGAATAAATCTTGACTCGCTGACAAAGGAGCCATGGTAGAAAGCGCTAAATCAGGATCCGAAATACAGCTAGAAACTGAGTTACGACCACGTTTTGCAGTCGCGTTCTCACTCACTGCATGTTTACATCGAGAAGGATTCATTTTTCCTGACTTAATGAGAGGGCCTAAGAAATCATTTTTTATCTCGTCATACACGTTTAAATCTTCATGAAGGTTAACGTGAGTTTTCCAGGCTCTGGGAGACTGCACGTGTCCATGATCAGAGCCCTCATCTAATTTTCCCACATCGGTAGTTAATGACCTACAAGTCTCCCCGATCAGCTTCAAGGGTTCTGATACCGAATGACAGCCATGCAAAGTGGCGCTATCGTAGTGGATTTCCACATCGCGCTTCTTCATGACTGACTTCAACGAGAAAGGCTCGACCGTCGCTCCAGGACTAGGAGGTTGCCATGTTTGCGTTTCCAATTTCTCGGTCTTCACAGGCGTCACAGAGCGACACGCGGTGAAGGTGTCAGTGTTGAAAGCAGTAGGCGCTGGTGCCTCGTCATCAAGGAGGTCCTCGAACGAATAGGATGCCATCCTGAAGACCGCACAGGAGATCAAGTGGAGAGGGGAAAGATTTGGGCTCTGCCCACACGTAACTGAATAAGACCCGATAGCTAAGGACGACATGCGATACTTCAAATTTTGGTCTGTTCGATCCACGAAACTTATCTCTGTACGAAACTACATACAGCAACATGGACGCACATACATTTCACCACATCAAATTTTGAAGAATGGAAAGTAAATCACGTAAAATATTCTGAAATAGTTAACAAGCTTCAAACAATTCGCCCATAGCCACCAATGAATACATCCTTTTTAGAGAAGGATCAGGGTTCATATTGAGAACGTCTATTGTACAAAATCAAACGTAGTTCAAAATAATTTAAAACATTGAAATAAGAAGAGGTTCGCACACTTTATCCCATGCTTCAACGTCAACTTTCTGCAAAAACATCATGATGTAAATATTACAGGCTGTATTTTCCTGCATCAGTGATTAACACAAATCAAGTTAATGAAGTACAAAGATATTGTACAATAGAATACACATTTATTTCAACATTACGTACTGAGTCTCAATTTTTACAGAGTGTAAGGATTCCATTTTGGGAAGGAGTCAATATGTATTCGATGTTCATAATTATCCCACTGTTCAGGTTTCAAACTCGAGTAGAACTGAAAACGTGAAGGATCTACTGTCTCGCAAAGCCACACTCAAGATAAGAATCTTGCTACATGAGGAATACGATAGCGTCGAGCATGTGGAACACCGGGCACATGGCCAACACAGCAGCGACACTCGCAGTGCAACCTGCTAGCGCGGCAACTGCAGCACTTGTGACGTCCTGCAGTGGAGGGCACGGGCTGGTGCTGTGGTACTGGAGTGACCCAGAGGCGTCCTGGTGTAGAGGCATGGAGGGCACGGGCTGGTGCTGTGGTACTGGTGTGACCAATGATTCACCAGAACTTGCAACACAACAACTAATTGGCTATGGTGGGGTGATGTCAAGCCAGAGAATATCACCATGAATTAGAGCCAACAACCAAAATATCTGCCCCACGGAACTCATACAATGATAAACACTTCAGATGCGGGCCGTATACAAGTCGGTGATCGCGCAAAAGGACACTTTATCCAACGCGAATAAGAAAAACGTGGTAACTCATCGACCTACATCAATTTACTTCAGTAAGTTACTCAAATTTCATAATCCGGAGTGTTGCAATGCTTACCACTAGATTAAGAACGATGACACAAAATCAAAACTATGAATGATAGGGTCTATGAACTCGTACTTGTTACCACTCGTTAGCTAAAATCACATTAACCCTTTCGGTACCATGATGCAAATATCAGAACCTTTTCAACATATTTAACATCAAATTTAAAAAAAGATGCTTTGTGATGTTTTACGGTCACTGCATTGTCCTGATCAAACTGTAGCTTGCACTGTCCTACCAGCGTTTGCACAGACACACGTGTTGCTCTGCATCTTAATAGGCGAAAAATGAATGCGGCTACCAGAGATGCCGTCAGTACCGAAAGGGTTAAGCAGTTGTGACCAAAATGCATCCCGCCATTCTGAAGGGACAAGCCACTGCTGCATCAACTCCGACTGCCTACTAACTACTACCACCACCACTGAATTCATTCACAACAGTGACGTTATGCAGAACGACTACGCTGACTGGCAACACTCAGTCGTAGAGTACTTAACACGTTGCCTCCGATTGCCTGACCGGTGTAAATCTTCACTTTGTACGCACAGTCACTAGAAGGATCTGAAAAAATAACAGAACCTAACCTAAGTGGTCCACATGCGTACCACTTCGAAGTCAACGTGTTAACGAAGTGAAGAGAAGGTGGGGAAATTTCATTGCTAGCTCAGCTTTGTATTACGCTAAGACTACACGGTTACAAAAAATCATTGTTTAAAATTTACTATTGTTACAATTTCTAGCAATTACAGATAGTTAGAGTCCACTATTCATCTTAAAAATCGTGACTCAATTTTCAAAGGGTAGAAAAATAATTTCGACAGATAGAGTAGAGATGACCGATATACAAGCGCACCAACACATTGAGCTGGGCTGTGGTAGGAAGCAGCAATGAGTGCCGTCACCGCGTGTGGTAATAACCTGCTTGCCAAGAGGTCCCCACGTTCCCCACTATTATTGTGAGTGTTGCTATAACGAGCACCTAAGGACAGTATCGTCCTTACTGGTGTTTCTACGGAAAAGATTGATAAAAGTCAGAACATTGAAAAAAAACTATAACCCTTCATCCATCGTGATTTTGGTGATTAAAAAGACACTCTAGGTACTTGAAGGAAATCCTGATAATTGACTTCAGTTTAGCGGCACTGCTTCACACAGAGTTGCCAAGACAAATTTTACGCTGGTGGCGCGCGCCTTACAATCAGCCTGAACTGGTACAAAGCATCGCCACAGAAAGCTGAGTAGGGAAAACACAGCCATTTGAGGAGGATGGTAACCATTGTGTCAACTTGAAGAGTAAATCTAAAGCACCCGAGCAAAGAAAGGAAGATTCAAAGGAAAGAAAAGAGCGTCCGCTGAAAGAAATGTACGTAGACTTTGAAAAAGAAAGGACGTGGAAAAGAGTGGTTACAGCTGAACCACGCTAAAGTGAGTGCTTACAGCTGCACCGAGCAGAAGTGAGTGGGTACAGCTGCACGAGGCAGGTACAGTTGCATGAGACAGGTACAGCTGCTCGAGGCAGGTACAGTTGCATGAGGCAGGTACAGCTGCACGAGGCAGGTAGAGTTGCATGAGGCAGGTACAGCTGCACGAGGCAGGTAGAGTTGCATGAGGCAGGTACAGCTGCTCGAAGCAGGTACAGCTGCATGAGGTAGGTCCAGTTACACGAGGCAGGTACAGCTGTACAAGAGGCTGTCCAAGTCCTCTTAAACTAATGACAACAAAAGCTCCTCAGGGCATCTAATGCTAATCTCTCACTTCTGTTGCAGTGAGATCAAAATAATGGATAGATGATATAAGGCTGTTCTGGTATAACGATCAATAGTTGAGACTCGTTGATATCCAGATGTTTTCAGTCTCCTAGACAGAAAACACCCCAGAACATCATGAGAGAAGAACTCCAGACGATACTCCATCTCGCAGCACACTGCGCCTACTGCCCTCAGTGGGAATGTCTTCAATTTACTGTAACATCGTCGTTTGAAATTCAAGAAGATTTCGCAATATTATCACTCTCCTCTGCCGGAATGAAATCCCTTTATTAAGCCCAAGCATACACGAACTATACATACATAGCATATATCAAACTAAAATTCACTCCATGGAAAATTCTTCATTAGTACACAGTTATGCTATCACCGGATGCGAATAGTGCTAAACTATGACGGAAATGAAACGTAACAAGACGTGTGTTTACTTGGCGTTTGAGTGTCCCGATGACGCAACTTCGGTAGTCAGAATACGGACTGTGCTGGAGACGCTGACCACGATCTACCCTGCCACCCAGAAGGGCCAGAAGACCGCGTGTGCTGGGCAAGCAAACGTGTTGCCATGGAGACAGCTCGCTGGCTCTCCTTTAGTGCCTCTTTTGCGGCTCGCGTTCGCCTTGACAACCACTGCCTCGGTCGCCCCTCCACACCCTCAGCACAGCAACGTGCTTCTTGCAGTCCAAACACTTGTTGTCTGAGCTCATACTTTGCACACAAAGCACGAACATCGTAACACTGTTTAAACCGCACGCAACATGTGATGCGGATACCACTAAAGGATATGACAAGAAAGGCTGCACAGAGCTCAACCACAACTCTTGTGCACATGATTAAGTTTGATTGATCTGTTTGAGCGTGGCCAAGGATACGGTACAGATATGATCATAATCTAGAGAGCAGTTGGCATATAAAAACCGCAAACAACTAACTTCATAATTTCTAGGAGCAGTTAGGTAGAAAGTGCAAATTGAAGTTCATTAACTTGTTCTGGGCACCAAATGCACTGAACTATGCTAAAGAAAAATCCAAAGTCATAACGATTACGAAGATAAAACAGAAATCCTTTGTTGTAAATATATTAGCTTGTCATTATGGATGCAAGTTTCGAAACAAGACTACACATATCTCTTACAAGTACGGATAAACCATTTTTTATGTTGATAACATTGATAACTTCTGTTGTGAGGTGAATCACAACCTTGCTGCTAGATTGTACACTAACTCAAACTTAGCACAAATAAAACCTCTAAAAAACAACGCATGTTGCTCGTAATATTTTTCAGAAGAAGTTAAGTACTCTTAAATCCACTGGTTAGTTGTATACCCTTAACTTCATAAATATGGTAATTTAACCTGTTGCTTGTGCGTTCCCCACTGAGCGGAGCAAAAAAAATATTTGTTGAAAAACTGAACGTGAAGCGCCTACAAATATTACAAAAACTAGATTAAAAAAGCTCTTTCCACACACTTCAAGCGCATCAGCTACAATAATTTTGGATGGAGGTTTTACAAACACTTATTTAGTTCCAATTCATATAATAAAGTAAATCAAAACATGAACTGTCAAGCGTATTGCGGTCTCGACGGCAAGACAAGTTTTCTGC
The DNA here is from genome assembly GCA_006783055.1 of Trinorchestia longiramus. Taxonomy (NCBI): domain Eukaryota; kingdom Metazoa; phylum Arthropoda; class Malacostraca; order Amphipoda; family Talitridae; genus Trinorchestia; species Trinorchestia longiramus. The sequence continues at coordinate 165,728 of VCRD01000545.1, forward strand.
AATATAAGGTCATGTTATAACACATGCCGTACGATAATTCCATGATGATCTTCATGTACACCTAAAAATTAACCTGTTGTATGAATCCTACCTAGCCCTCGCAACTTCGAGCCCTAGGAGTTAGAACCGTTAAACTTGGATAATATGTCCCACTTTGTCTCCCATGGCAGACCTAAAACAGAAACATGATTGCAACTTAGAAATGTACGCTAAGCTTTGTGTCTTCTCTCTAAATAATTATCAATTCCTTTCTTTTGTGCAGACAAAATCCAAAAAATTGCGGCAGAAGCTATCCAAGAATGTAAAGACAAGTTTGATCTGAGAAAACTAGTCGGAACGCAAAAAATGAAAAAAATAAGTACTACGAAAAATGCGCCTAAAAGAATTACGACACGAGCGTAACAATAACTACGACAAAACTGCACCAAGGAAGCAACTACGACAGAGGCGCACCAAGAGAATGACGACCCAATAACACCAAGAACAATAGCATGAAAAGGCGCTAATAAAGCGACTATAACAAAAATACGTCACGCTGTACGGAGTCAAGAGCTCAGAGGTATTCTGGTGGTGGGAGGTGGAGTAAGGGGAGCGTGGGAGATGTAGGTAGGGAAGGAAAAAGGGGAAAAGGTTCATTAAGATATGACGTAAAGAATCCAAGGGCAAGACAATAGATACCGCTTGAATGGGAGTTTCTAAAAATAATAACAACTATTGCTATCTATTTACGTCAATTCTTCTGATATCGCCAGAAAATATTCTTCAATCATTTCTAACCACCTCTAATGCCATACTGACGCAAAAACTAATTAACGGTAGAAATTCAAATTAGCACGCGAGATACGATGATATAGTCACGACTGAAAACAAAGGAACAAACCGATGAGTTGAAAACCGTAGAGCAAAAATTAAAATATAACTGGAAATAATCTTTAAGAATAACCATTACCCCCTATAATGAGGTAAAACTTCAGAGTTAAAAAATGTGAAGTAAATGATCGTAAGACCCGTTGACTGCTAACACAACGACGTAGCGGCTGAAACCCTTCGTCTGATGCGGCGCTGTGATTGCTCGAGTGAAAGTATAGGACAGGGATCCAGACTGCAGCTTGTGCTCAAGACAAAATTGTGATTGTGACTAAAATTATTGTACTTAAAAGCAGCCTCCAACTTCTGTTCGGAAATATCACTAGAAAGCAAATTGCTTAACGTAGTTGAACGCCAACTCCCAGGCATTCAAATATGCAAACACTGGCAATGTTGCCTACACCTTGAAGTCAACACAACACGCGTACCTGAAGTCAACACGTGCCTGTACTATTTTAATCCTATGGAAACTTGACACGGTCATTTGCTCCAGCATACATGTGCCTCATAAAAAATACCACATTACATGGTAGGGATTTATTATGAGACAACAAATGGTAAATCATAGTCACGCAGCATTACGATTACGCAACAATACAATTAGGCACCATTACGATTACGCAGTATTAAAATTACGAAACAAATCCCACAACATGAGTTTCTTTCAATGAAATGTTTCCATTTGTCTCATTCTCAAATTTTGAAGCTTTTTCCTCCTTTTGAAGACGTGAATATATCATAGATTTAACTTTTAACTATAGAAAACGCAATTACCCGCCTGTGCCGAAAATGGGATTTTCATAGTACAATTTAAACCATAAAAATAATAAGAATGTAGGTTATACATGAAATGAGCGTAAAAAGTACAATAATAACAATGAAAAACTGGGGCAAATGCAACATTTTTGTAGGAATACTTATTGGTGATGAGGTTAAGAACAAGCTCAGAACCCCACTTGTACGAGGGGTTGCGTAACCTCCATGCTCATAACTTGTCAAGTGAGCGGAGGCAGCAAACTGTCGGCTACGCAATGGCGCGCTGATCACTCATGCACGCAATATTAGCGTAAACAAATCGGTTGAAGATAAAAACATGCAAAACTGAAGAGTGCTATATTGAGTACATTAGCGAGAGACTGCATGGATGAACTAAACGCCTTGCATTCATGAACACGTATGAGTGTCTAAGCAGGTTGGTTTACAAAGAGGTGAGAAACTCTGTGAACTAAATCATCAATAATGGAAGATGGAGTCCTTAAGAGCAAGACGCTAAATAGAAGAGCGCGAAGCAGCGCTGGTTACCGAGGCGCAAAGGCGGTGGGAAAGTGAGGCAGGCCGGTTACCAGGGGCGATAATTGGTTGCTAGGGAGGCCGTGGGGGCACTCCAGAGCACCGTTGCCAGACTGGCGTTGCTAGGCGGAGAGACAGGGAGGAGCAGTGGTATGGTAGGAAGGGAGTCGGTACGACCGAAAGGGGTTGGCAGAACAGAATGGATTGGACAGACCAACTAACTCAAGTTAACTTTATCAGCGGCTTTTTGAAAGTCGAGATGTAAAAGGTTTAGGGCTTTTGTACAGTCGGATATGCAGTTGACACAAGAGGGTTACAGCACAGAATATGGCACGGCAGAACGGAAAACGTGTTGACAAGACAGACAGTTCAAAGGAGGGACAACAGTAGAACTCGAAGAAGAAAGATGCGAAAGAAGTTATGGATACGAATAGTAACAAGATTATGCACAGCACGGCCTCAAAAGTTGCCTATTAGAATTTTAAGTGATCGTATAATTCATCTAGTGTTAATACTAGACTAGAATACGGCAACAGGATAGGGCCGTTTGGTCTACTTTTGGGTTGCTACCCAAGTTTCACGCCGTTTAAAATTATACCAGAGTTATTGTTACACTTTGCATCAGTAATTCATGATATAGTAAAGTTTGTCATCTAATATATATCGAGACGATTTTTGATAAAAGTGTTCAGTGTGAAAAAATGTATTTTTGGCCAAATGGTTCCAGATTCTGGTCGTTTTCCCCAAAAAGAAGTTTAGAGAGTGGATGTCTTGCAGGTTTTTATTTTCATTTTTTGGCAGTTATTTCTGATTCGAACGTTATCGTTTCTGTCGAGAAGCCCTTCAGGATACCATTGTTAAATCCGTTCAGATATTTATAGAGCTCGATGAGTTGTTCTTACAGTCTCTCTTTGTTTTAAAGAAATGAGTTAAGCTGCTGAAGATGATTTTCATAGCTGACATTGCGAAGTTCAGGAATCATTTTTGCTGCTAAAGCAGAATTCTCTTCATTTTGTTGATGTCTCATCGCAGGGTTGGAGGACAGAGTTGCACGACAAATTCCAGATGTGGTCAGACTAGCGCTTTATTGAGCGGTAGTATGTTCTCTGACTTACATTCAAAGTTTCTTGCAATGACAACAAAGATTGTGTTCGCATTTCTGACTCTTCGTTTACTTCTTTGCCGTGCTTCAAATTTTCAGCGATAATGATCCCAATGTATCTTTGTTCCTGTGCTGCTTTACTAGATTTGTCATTCATCGTGTTAGAATTACTGATTCACCAACGAGCATGACTGAACATTTATCGATTCGAAGCTCATTAGCCAGGTTTCGGTTCATTGTTCTTACTTTGTCTCGTTCAATGAACGCTCTTTTACAGAGTTTCGTGTCGTTGGTGAATTTGTTGATTCTACGGACGATTCAGACGGAAAAATCGTTCATGTAAATCTTGAAGAGCAGCGGGCCTAAAACGCGCCCTTGTGGGACTTCCGATGTTACTCACTGGCTAGATCATGAACCAGTGAGCCAGCTTCGCCTCCTTATCGGAAGTAGTTGCCTCGTATACTCTGAGCTTCCACTTTGGCCATCAGCCTTTCGTGAGGAACTTTATCGAACACTTTTTGAAAATCGAGGTTTACAAGGTCTGCTGCTTTTGTACAGTCGAATACATATCTTTTGTACAGTCGTATACATATAAGATTACCTTCTCAAAAAAATGTCGACACTGAGACAGCTACGTTTTTTCCTGAATCCGTGTTGAGTGTCAGTAATCAGGTCTTGGAGGTGTTTTGTTATGAGGAATTTCGAGAATTCTTAAATTGTTTTATTGATGACCGATGTCAGGCTGATTAGGCGACAGTTATTGGGTGCTTGCTTGTTCAAGTTTTCAAAATAGGAGTGAAATTTGGCTGTTTTTAATCGGAACAATCCCAGCTTCGAGCGATCGATTGTTGAACATGCTTGTCAAGCGTTCGCTTATTATTACCATGCACTGAAGTAAATGAATTATTATAATCATTATTAGTACCTTTGTTAGCTCATAATCACTATTGCTCCTCCATATTATTTTCTTACCTGTCAATATTATTAGTAATAAAGTACTTGTGATAGCAGCTACATCCTTATGAGTACCCACCAACCATCACTCCAGGCAGCAAGTTGTGCTGGGCAGGTTCATTTTGACGTCAACAAATATACTCCAATTCCTCAGAATGAACAGGGAAAATCGTCAACATTTCTGACTGCCCAAGATTCACAATTTCAGAATTAATTTGAATGGGTGAAACGAAAAAACACGCTTGAGAGAAATCAAAATAGCTAGCACTGGAAGTACTGCAAGCCAGTTACCTAAAGTAACAGCAGATCTAAAGCTTAAAGTAAGACGTATGGTCGGTCCACAATGCATGAAGACGATACCAGTAACAAATGAAGCGTAGGCTTAAGCTGAATAGCAAATTTTCCCATTACTTCTTACATCTGGACCATTCCTCGCAGACACGCTTGTGTGTACACGCACTAGGAAGCGGATTTGAGATTCATATCCCTAGTTATCATATCCCTAGATAAAGCTTAAAACAAGTTTATCTATTAAAGCTGCCGTCTTCCATGCCATGACAATCATAGCTTAGATGAGTCAAAAGCTTAAAACAAGTTTATTATCAGTGAAAATTAGCATTGTCGATTATGTTGAAGAAGGTTCATAAAAGAAAATAACAGTATTCGACGTACTTTTCTATCCATTAATTAACGTTTCAAAGATAGTCACAAATTCATTTTCTTGATAATTAGCAAAAAAGATGAACAAAAATTAAATATTGAAAAAATTACTAAAAATTAGCTAACGATGAGAACACTACCACTATTTCCAACTCAAAAATTTTAAGGCCTGGTCTTTCTGCTGCTCTTTCTTTGGAATCAAAGATAAACCGAAATTAACCATCCCAGACCAAAGTGTCATGGAACTTTGGTCTCGACCCAATCTTATTGCCTCATTCTATTGTACTATTTCTTCAAGGGCAACCACATCACAGGCACATGCCACGTTCCTGTGAGCATAAGTGAGACGAGATATGAGTGAGAACTGGACATGTTTCGAGTATGAAACTCGAGCATTGCTTCATATGAGAGCAGCATGTCCACTGGAGGTGTGGATCAGGGTCAGTGCTCAACCAGCAGTCGAACAGCGGCGGCATTGACTGAAATCTTCTGAATATTCGGAATTATATTCTGAATATTTCGGCTGTGTGAACGAGGGATCTCGTTCCCGAGTTCTATAGCAGTGTTACCGGCCGGGTTGCTTCTAGGTGCCTACTATGAAGTAGTTTTTGCATCACCCGCAGGTATATAGGATGGCTAGTGAGCGCAAGTAGAGGTTATTCTTCAGCTGCCGGCTGCGAAAAGCACACGTTATACGTACGCTTGCGTACTTCGCTATTTCTGAGTCTTAGAACTACTCGCCCTACAATGCGTTGTGACGGTGTTATATCTTGCATTTTATTCCGCCATCGATTTTAACTGTTCGTTATAAATAAACTATCACGTGTTAAATAAACTACAGAGTATATTCTATGAAAAGCCTTTGTGTTTTGAATGCCACTCAACTAAGGAAAATATTACTGTGGAAACAGAGGCGGAAGCACTGGTAGTCCTCCCATTCATACGCCTTTCAGCAGTTTGTGGCTTGCATCCTGGTGGGGTCTTCATTTCACTGGGCTGTGTAGTGCGGCTTAGATAGGTGAAGGTGTGACCGGCCACAACTGTAGCACAACTGATTTTGAGTTATGAAAAAGTAAAATATATTTTTCTGCAGTACTCTACACGCACTGCAGCACTCTACACACACTGCAAGAACAATGACATAAAACGCCAGTTTAATTTAGCGCACGCGTAAAAATGACTCAAGTCCACGATATGATGCAAATTCATCCGACCAGCATCAGGGCGCTAAGGAGTTGTATCTCAGCAGAGCTCACTAAAGTCTACAAAAGAGCTGAGAGCACCTCAAAGAAATGACCTGTAAACGAGACTCGCAAGTAACGCAGGCGCCAGAGCAGAAAGCTCCACAATAAAGTCACAGAGTGAGCAGCTGGCACCGCACTGTGAGGCAAGGAACGATCTCAGCTATGCGACAGCTGAAGGTGAGTTGATGATGAGCGATGGTACACGTGCCAGCACAAGTGGGGTGAGAGAGACAACTTGCAGGACGGTTAGGCAAACTCTCACTCAATGTAAAATAAAATGTTAATAAGAACAGAGAATGACGACGAATATCTGAACAAACATGAAATGGAAATGCGAGTGACTTCAGTAGTGAATTGCTAAATCCGTGAAATGAGTTGAAGGAAAATCCTCACCAGAGTGTCACCTGCGTCGAAAAACTCCAACACAGTCGTCGAGAACAGGGCAAGCGAATGAATTGAATACTCATCTGAAATAGTAATTAATATCTCAGACCTATGGCCTTTGTAGATAAGATACACAAATATATCATTCCTTATAACTTTCAGCCTGCTTAATAATTGAGATGAATATCATCCGGACATCTCAAGCTCTCAAGAATAAAAAGCAAAATAAACAGTAATAATTACAAGTCAACTAAATTACAAGTCCTGTTCATGCGAGAACACTTGCTGTTGGCACTGCCACTTGGATCGAGTCTACAGAAAACCATGAGAAGTGATCACTATGTTGACATTCCTGTCAAAATTCATCAAGCATAACTTCCATTAGATACTGACGAAGCAGACACCACGTGTAGCTTCCATTATCGGGTACGAAGGAAAAGTGTGATAAAATGAAAATATTTCCGTAAATTATTTTCAGTCCTACAGCAAAGTAAAATTAAAATAACACAGCCATTAGTGGGCTTATATGCACCTTTAAGATCCCTATCTGCTTCATTGAGTATCCCTCGCTAATCGCACCAAAGAAAACTATTCCTATATTCTAGTAGTGAACACAAAAAACGAGGCCTGTCAAGGATGGGGGCTCGAGCAAGTCTCCACAGAAGTTCAACCTTGTAGCTAAGCCTGCCTTTCGTTCGTCAAAATCCCGTAGAATAACTAAGGAGATATTTCAGGGTGTCAGATGCAGAGAATATTACGACACAAAACACATGGCGTCAACAGTTGCCGCGATATGGATAGAGCAAACATGACATTGAATTGCAACTATGTAAAGAATCTTCCTGAAGTCAAGAATATACATCAACCAACAATATTCATTTAGGGGTTAACTCATTCGTAATAAAGGTCCCACAGAAGAGGCCGATGAACTAGCAAACAAAACATTATAATTTTGGCCACACACGGACAGCACTCGCACGCTAAGGAGAGAATACAAGCGATACGACAGCAGGTAGAAAAATAGTTCACTCCAACAACAGGAGCGACCTCGAGTTAAAGCTCATTCCAGACATACACAGCTCATTGCCTTGTTGAAAACCTAGACCCATGCACTCCAGCAGCGAATGTTATGAGTCAAAAAAAAGAATATCCAACATTGATTCCAGTACCGTTGATACACAAAATATTCAACATTGGGTTTAGAAATGTCTTATCGGGAAAATTATTAAGTGATAACGATGCATTAGTTGATTATACCACAAGCGGTGGTTATGTTCTCACATTTGAACCAAAACAAAAAATAAAAGTGCGTAAAACTTGTAATAAAACGTTCAAATGTTGCATACAACATAATGTGAAGGTTTGAGTTTTCACCAGTGAGGCTAAAAACTCGTCATTAAATTCGTTAGGAAAAATGAAACTTATAAATTGTGATTGCTACTTTCCTGATCAATCGCTCAGAGTGAAGTTTTTATAGTTATGAATTGGAAATAATTATCGTCTTTAACTGGGAACTTTATTTCGTTCCCCCAAAAAAGTTAAGTATTAGATGAAGACAATAAATGGGAAGGGAAATTTAGATGTGCCTTGAATTGCCAGGAGTGAAAATCCAGTAGAGGTAAAGTGGAATTGCTGTGAATTGAAAGTTCTGAGTATTACCACATTATTATAAAACAAATACCATCATTAGTACAAGAGCTTCACGATTATATCATAATTAAAAATATATACAGGCAAGAATGTTGCTAGCAGAACAGATACCTGACATGTATAGTTTATAAATGAAGCAAAAATAACGTAAAACGACAGGGAAATAAAACGAGTATAACATCCTCAAATTGCAATAAACCTCAGTGAGCTCATTCAGTAGACATAATGTCACATAGGCTTCACTTGTCTCACTGTTTGAATTTTTTCTATCAAAAACTACGCAGCAGCCTCGTTCCCTCATTCCGCTCAACAGTACTTAAATACACTCGAAGTTAACAAACATCAGATATAACGCATGATGACCAGAAAACAGTAGAGGTACTGCACAGGCAGTACAGCTAAATTCAGTGAAGTACGCACGCGGCGTCAAAAAAAAATAATATTTTTACACAATCCGAACTCACCTCGCCTACAGTTCTGACAGCTCCTGAGAATCTAGACCTCATATCGAAATCAGTGTTTGTCCAAGACTGTCCTAAATTTTTAATACGTCATACTCACCCTCTGAAAAGAATATTAGAACTTTGGCAGAAGCCTCGTTTGATTCTCTGATCAGTTTTGCTAATGATCACAAGCCACGAATCGCTCTTCGCAAATATACAATGCAGAATTTGGTTGCAGATGAACAGGCACGTAAATACATACAAATATATCTTATTTGGCGAGTCACAAAGATCGAGAATTGAAGGGCGACGCTACAATCACATGCATCAAGCAGAATAAATCATCGTAAAATTTTAGCAGTTTTCAAAGCACAAGTTGTGCAACTGTACAGAGATAACCAGGTCACGCTTCGAGCCGCAGGAGACAACGTCAACTATCTACCGTCAAATTTACCAAAATAAAACCCAAAACATTTCTCGTCCAGTATCCGCAATTCCTATCCTGGTCGTCAAACGTGTGCTGGTGAAGTTGAAAACCGCGTTTTTCCAAGTCGGCTAGTGGACTACGTCCCTGTATGATATATGTAGGTTTAATGAACGGATGCTACAAAGAATAACAAAGTCAATGACTCGTGTGAGCACTACAGCTCACCTGCTGTGAAGGTGGGAGGAGAGTGACGTTAATCACCCGAGCTCATGGAGAAAGAGGAAAACCAGGAAATACACAAGAAGAAGGAAGCTTGAAAGAAAGAAAAAAATGCTTCAGGTGCAAAGGAGACTAGAATTAAGACACAAAAGACAAGAATTGTGGGAGCACTCATGAAGGCATGGCTAGAAATAGCAGCTGGAAAACCACTAAAACTGCAGGCAAGTGTGCAGGATTTAACAAAACAAAACCAACAAAATTCCGGAGGGAACATGGAACTGTTGATGAGTAAAAAAAAGAAGGCCAGTAGAAGCCAACACTCACGGTCCACATAATGAACTAAGGCAACACGCCAGACGAGTGGCAACATCAACTGAACAAGTGAGTGAAGCGATGACTCGTAGGGACCAGTACTCACGGTCTGAGGGTTGGCTTTGGGCATGGGCACCGAGGCCTGGGCGTCGTGGTCTCCAGGCTGGACGGAGGTTGCGGTGCTGGGCTGCACGATGTACGTGCCTCCGCTCAGCGCGCTCCCAGTCGTCACCTCCTGCTGAACAGGCAGCAAACCAGAAAATCAATTCCCACTCAGACAAGACAAGCACAGTACATCACCAGCTTAGTCGACTGGTGAGCGAATCTGCTTGCGAGCGGAAAGACCCGGGTTCGAATCCCGCTGCCGACATGGTTGACGAGGCTAGAAATACGGCATGGGACTTGGGTAAACAACCGAATAATTATCGAAGTAATTATCATACCCAAGAATGGGCCCGAAGGTTCGTTCCTATAGCCTCATTCTATTCTATTCTATTCTATTCTACAGTTCATATGAGACACAATAGTAGGTACAAGCTATCCAAGAGTGGCAACATGAAAAAACACAAGAGTCTATAATATAAAAATATAATCCGTCGCGTACTGATGTGTATTTATTTTTCATTTATTTATTTATAAATATATCTTCTGTTCCCACACTGATGAATTAGATGGGGGAACTAGTTCCAAAAACAAACTATTACTAAGGATCTAAAAGAAATATTCATCTCAGGGTAAGTATTGACTTCACAATGTAACAGGTATACACGTATATTAAGCATTGTACGGTGGATCCTAAAAGCGCTGGATTACTATAAAATAAATGATTCTTTTTTCGTTATTGGCTTTCTTCCCTTCAATATGGGAACTGCTAAGGTGGCGTCGATTGGCAAATGATAAAATGCAATTCATTAACAAACAAATAATTTTTTCCAAGTGCGAGCAAATTAGTAGTTAGAATAAACACTGCACTTAATAAACGTCCGTGGCTATTATGCAGGACTGACACGCTGGTATCACAGATACCGTGTGATGACTCGCCTCACGCTCCATATCAGTGAACCGATGAGCGAGTCAGCACAATGGCGACTGAGCGCGAAGGAAGCCATTGTGTCGTCTTACATACTTTCCAGGACATCTAATCTAATCTAATTCTAAGAATGATCGTCGTGTGTTTATACATTTATTTATTTATATATTTATTTATTTATTAATGTTTCCTGTCACTTTAAAAAAAATTAGAGAGATCCAGAGCCTTATATAGCGAGTCCGTATCGTGGATACAGAGTTCGGCGGGGTATTGCCCTATGATTCGGGTACATTGTACCCGAATATGACACGAATTGCAGAGTCAATTGCAGAGTAGAAAACTAAGTGTCTTAGTTTTCACAAGAAATGTTGTCATTAAAGAAATACTCAATTAAAACGTTTGTCCTTTGTAAATATATAAAAAAGTAAATATATTGTACTGCGTAATTTTATTTAATACTAGCAGGACCCGCGAATAATTCGCGGTTAGTTCAGTATCCATGGCTCCAGTGTAATGTATCTGGTGTTCCATATTATTATTATTTCTTTTTCATGGTCTCTGTTTCTCCTGTTTCCTAGAAATGGCTGTCTCTCAACCTCGTTCATATCATTTCGCTTTTCTTGGTATCTGTTTCTCCTGTTTTCTAGAAATTGCTCTCTCCACATCATTTCGACTCTTGATCTCTATTTCTCATGATTTAAAGATGCAATTCTCGCTCCTCCTGACTTATATTCATCCTTCGCTGTTGCATTCGTAGTCTGCTTCTATCACGAGTTGCTTGCCTTTCGTCTTCTCGCAAGCGCTGTCGGCTCCTTCTCTGTCGCTCTCTTGCTGCTTCTTTTTGTTCTCTTATTCTCTGCTCTATTGTTTTAGATCAAGGGTGGGCAAACTTTTCAGCGCAAGGGCCACGTTCAAAAATTCGCAATTTCATGGGGCCGTACAGTACAGGTTCACACATAAGTAAGGTATTGTCGGTATCACTGATACGCTAGCAGCACTTTTTAAAATTTAAAAAATTCAAAATATTTCAAAAAAATTCAAAAATTCAAACAACTGACAAAATATCAAAAATTTAAAAATTCCGAAAATTCAAAAAATTCAAAAATTCAAAAAATAAAAAAAGGAAAAATTTTAAGCAATTCAAAAAATTAAAACAAAATCAAAAAATAAAAACAACTAAAATATTCAAAAAAACTCAAAAATTCGAAAAATTAAACCATTTGAAAATTTACAAAATTAAAAACATTAAAAAGTAATTTAAAAAATATAAAAAATTCAAACCATTTAAAAAATTAAAAAATGGAAAAAAATTCTAAAACCAAAACATTCATAAAGTTCCCACCCCAAAGTAACGTAATGTAATGTGACCCGACCCCAACCGTATAATAGATACCGCAATGAAGGGTGTGACGCACAGGTACGATAGTCGTAAGCGTATTAATATATAGATATTTCCAACAGTATTTGCCATCATTTTTGATGGAACAGGTATTATCACAAAATCTCTGACGTCATTTTTGACGGCTGGGTACACTAGTGTTTAAATAAATTGTTATATCAAGCTTGAAAGAATAGTATCCAAGGCACCGAAGTTACGAGCTATTGCGCTACTAGTTTGAAGAGAGTTGGATCCCCGTGTGACCAGACAGGGTTCTTACCTATATAAATCTATGCAGCAATCATTGGGTAAGTTGAGCGTTTCGTGCGAATGATGCGATTCGCCTTCCCCTCCTCAACCCCCTCATACATGGACATGCATATGAGAGAAAAATTTGTAAACTTCTCACAGAAAATCAGTGCTTAAATATGAATGAAGAAGTATTTCGAACTGAACTCTAAATTTTTGAAAATAAAAAACAGTTATCGCCAAAATAATTGAACAGATTTTGGCCAAAATTGAATGCTACTTTTTTCTAACAAATAAAACTAAAAGGATAAAAAGCGATTTCTCCATAATTAAATAAATAAGTTGTAAAAACACATGTAATTGCTTACAGAAAATTGTATTGACTGACCATCAGACCAAATTTAAATTAATAATAAAAACCTTCTTGAAGAAGACACAAAACCAAGAGCGAGGGCTGCAACTGTAGGAAGGTCCTTGGCAGCTTTTACTGTTCCAATAGATCACATAAAAAATTATTCTTAATTTATGTAGAGGCAGAAGTAACTCTACATAAGCTCAACGGGCCATTACAGTGATACTATAGTGCGCACAAAACTGTGCATCATATTTGATGTCAGCAACTGTTGATGTTATTGCTATAGAATTCCCTCCCGTCACCCACAAACCTGCATCAGGCATGCGAGACAACTCTTAATTCCAAGTCTGTACAGACTTACACAGTCAATTTCAGCTGCGAAAACATCATGAAAAATTAAATTCGAATTACTGCGACATACAATGTTCTCCTGCAAGCTGCGCGTGGGCTACAAGGAACACGTAAAGTCACGTACAAAAAAAAAACAAGGTTCCCACAAGTTTATCTCAAATTATCAACCCCACAAACTTTAGTTCAACTCTTTAGTGTTTTCAAATGCCGGTCACTGTGAGCGTGCGTGTGAGAGCTGGTGTCCGACAGCAAGTACATGAGGAAGCGAAGTGTTTACATTATTTCGTCTTAGTTTACTGGTCGTCCACTGGCACATGCAACATCAACCCAACAGAAGCGTAAACGAGTTCAGTGCTAGAGAACACAAATTGAAGCTCAGGAAACGAGACAATCGTAAACAATTCTCATTATATTTTGCTGATATAGAGCAAATATAAGTTGTACAAGCATCTCCCTATTGCAATCAGTTGAAAAAAAACAAAGTGCATGTAGAACAACAGGATGGTACTCACGGTAGCGAACTGTGGCTGTGGCGTGGCTGTGTAGACGCTGGCTGTGGTGTACATGGAGTCTCCAGAGTATAAGGGGTAGTCTCTGCACGTCATACGACAGTGTTATTAACTTCTATATTACATCACAATTGATAATTAGCTCTACCAGAAAAGCATACACAGGAAATCAGCTTCACACAAGACCTGCAAGGTACACTTGTAAAAGAGAACATAATTGAAGAAGAAAAAGATAACCTAATTAGTATGGGAGAAATTAGAGCAAAATACCTCTTTCCTAGTCATCCTCCAGTACGAAATGAGATCAATGACGAAATGTAACTACATCTCAGAAAATTTATGCATAAAGAACAAGTGCAGCAAAATTAGCAGTGAGGTGGAGTTTGCCAATAAGTTATCTAGTTATTTTTATTGCCCTTATTATAATTATAACTATTTCTTTTATTATGAGCCAAAAGTTAGTTAACCCTCTAGAGGTTTTAAATATACTCAGTGTGACAAATTAGCAAAAGCAGCGGTCACACTTCATTTACTAGAGCTAAATTTAAACACAAATTTTTCTGTTTTCTACATGAAGCCATCAGTCAAAACATGCAGAGGCATATCTACTGACTAGTGAACCCAGCGATAGGTCACACAAAACCTGATCATCCGTTCAGCAAAACACCTACGTTGTACAACACCTAAAGTTGCACAACAAAACCGGTCAATTCATTTGTTCCAAATTATCAGGTAAACTCGACATGGACGGTAAGAGTATACATACAAACAACAGAAGAAAGCATATTCAACCCCAGTGCACTGAATAGTTGAAGCTGCAATCGGTTCAATTTCATAGATTAATAAGTAAATAATTGTATGGCATCAGAGAATAGATCACAATGCTACCCATCACCGTTGGAGTAGGAAGTTGTTTCCACAATTCACAGCATTTTAAAAGAACCAACAATTGAATTACAAAGGGTTTGGCAGTCACGTATGTTTCTAATCAACACAAAAAACAACAAGTAATGTTGGGAACGACAGACTACCGGTACTCTCTCTTTCGCCTCTTCTCCTACTCCTTCAAAAGAAACTCGAGGCCCCCCACATAAGCGTTCCAAAGGTACTGCCTTTATTAACACACGCTTCAGAATGATAAATTCGCTTCATATGCAAAAAGATATTAAAAACGTAATTATTCGGTTAAACATAAAGACAACTCGGCTAATATTGAACATTCATCCACGGCGCTTAACAATTTAACAGTCAAGGTAAATTAACTTTGGTTTATGAGTAAAGAAATTCTACGTAAGCTTCAGAAGCACTTGGGTTTCACTTAGGAACGACACGAGAGAAGCAAGTCCAGGATGCAACACCAGCAGGGCGCATGCAGGTGAGGCCACGACGCAGAAACATTCATGTGGCATCCACTGCCACTGCCTCCTACACACCACCAGCAGTTACAATGAAATCAAACAGCAGAGTTTGTTCTGTTAACAAGGAGCGGCTGCAGTAAACCTTACAGACAACAACGTATAAGAAGCCCTGTAATAACTCAGCTTAACCCAATGTGCTTACTCTATCGCTTTCAACTGTAACAAGTCGCATGCATAGAACTCAAGCCCAAAACTTGAGACTTGAAGTCATTGGTGAAATTACTGACGCTAGGATAGTCTCAGTATCAAAGGCAACTGAACTTTACAAGGTTCGAAAGTTTCAAACCCTACATAAAAGCTACTTAGCTAAATCTTGAACGGCCAGAGGGTATTCGCTTAGGTTATTGTTAAGGCGAATGCAGCGTGAAATAACAAGTGTCATCACAGTAATAAACTGCGTCACACAGAATTCTGTCCCACGACGTTGACAAGAATGGCAACGAAACTACTGGCGCACAAACAAAGTCATACCACACGCCAGCAACCCTCTGAGAGAGAGAGAAACCATGGAAAGAAAAGAAATATATGTGAAGGAATGTATAGAAATGAACCATATAGCCCACTTAACCATGAAACCCACATCTACGACCGAGTTGGCAATGAACTTAGTTGAGAAGGTCGACGGTCATAAAATGTGTTGGTTCTAATTTTCTAGGTTGTAAGTGCTTCTTCCGAGACCACAGAGTAAGTGTTAGTAATGGTAATAAACTATTTTAATAAAATTAAATTAACCGAAGAAAAACATATTGTTGTATTAGGTTTTCCCATCTCACTACATAAGATAAAACATCCCCAAAAATTTGATGGAACTATTACAAGAAGCTTTTTCACAGGTATAAACAACGAATGTATTTAGCTTCAAGCTTTCCTTCCCAACTCGACTGAATGAAAATTGCCCAGTATAATTAATGCACACAATTATGATCATTCGATGCCTTTCAGTTCACTAGAAAAGCTGTGAGCAACTACGAGTAGTGCACTCCGCGTGGTACTTGCGGCAGAACAGGGGACCAAAAAACGTGTGAAGAAACAAACAGTACTCAAGAAAGTTGGATATCATAACAAAATTTTAAATAAGTTAGCATTTACAAAAACGACTAGACTTTACACAACAAGGAGGCAGAGAAAGAAAAATTCAAAGTTATAAAGAGAAACTCTCGCGAACTTGTTGCTCACGATCACTGGTCTCCAACCATCAACCAGAAGGCAACATGACTCGACAACACATGGAGGTTGTGCAACATTTCCTCTGCAACGAAAGGGCAGCGTCTTTGGCAGTGTGACTTATCACCGTGATGGAAATCATGACGTGTGATGGCAAGACAGGTGGAATCCCAATTCATATTGTCAATTTCCAGCTACCGAGTCTATGAGCAGACTAGGTCTTACACCTCACACTTCTCTAAAGAATCTCACTCATCCTCCCGAGCACCGCCAATTCCTCACGGTATACTGAAAAATAATCTTCTTCAGCACACCCCTAAGAAGGAAACAACAGTACCCAAATGAAGGTATGCTCATACGGCTCAGTATCTTTTCATAATGACTGAGGCGTAGTCCCTTGTATTATTCTTAGATAAAATAAATAAGGAGCTCAAAAATTTCGGGAAAAGAAGTGATGAAACTTTGTCGAATTTAAAAAGCTTTTCGCATAAGCTAAAAAACCTTGACTAATGGACAGAAATAAAAATTTCAGAGTATACCCTCAGATCAGCGATAGCATCGCTAATGCATTCATAAGTATAACAATTCCTAAAATCATTAATATAAAGACTTCATGGATACCCTCCGTAACTTAAACTGATAGTATGACGTCACAAAAACTCAGACGGTCAGAGATATATAAAGAGATCCCTTTCCAGTTTTTATGTATTTAAACTTTACTTTTGAATGGATACAATTTCAAGCTTGCTTTCACGAATTGAGATGTTAAAAGAATGATAGGAATAGTTGCTAATAGTAATTATCAATAGAGCGCACAGCTAAGATTTGTGAACATGATTGCTTACAAAACGTCTCGACGAAATGATACGTGGAAGTACCTGAAACAAGATTCAATACGAAGCCGTTCATATCAACACACGACTGTTGCGCCTCTGCAGTGAAATGATGGCAGCAGGACAACATTCTCATTTCTGTACTTACATGAAATTGAACGTCCAAAACGGCAGCTCAAGCTGCCAGTCAATAACTAACTTCACGTCCTCAGGAATACAAGACAGTTGAGACGGCAGTGCTTTGAATACTGTGTTAAGAGCTCACATGTTTGTTGTTCTGGACAGAAGAACAAACAGGTTGTATAAACAAAATTTATACAACCTATCACTGTCCAAATTTCTTACGAGAGAAATAAATGGTAAACTTATTCGGTTACTATTTTTATTGTTACTTCAAGTGTTACTAATATTATAACCCAAGAGTTATTTAATCCGAAAGAAATTTGAAATGGTTAGCTAAGCAATGACTAAGGACACACCGCCTAAGCACCGACCACAGTAATTCACAAGGCCTAAATTTCAACACAAATTTCATAGTTTACACAAACCCATCAGTCAAGACCGTCAGTAACTCGTTAACGTTTTGTTAACCACTGCTGAATGGACTAATCGGCTCGTCCCTCTCGCCGCATTTTATTCTAAGAATTATGATACATGTACAGGTGAGGTACAGTGGGAGGAGGTGTGTGATGAGAGAAACGGCAGATGCATGCATGAGAGAAGTTTGAGTAGAAGTGTAGCTTCATCATGCACAAGGCTGCAGAGGAAATACGGCTGTGGTTTTTTTTTGTATTGCAAGTTGGGAACCTTGTGTATTTTACCTTCAAGTTATTCCAGAACAACTTTCGTCCATAGCTTACTTAGAGTAATTTCGAAATTTGTCACTAAATCCCAGAACGAATAACTTCCCCGACTGTCGGACTATCATTACGTGCAGCAAATAAAGTACACCCCAAGTGCAGCCGCAATAAACTGCATGACCACTCTTCCAATTCTGTCCAGAGGAATAAGTCATCTGAATCATCAAGGCTGTCGGCTCTCATTAGCATCAACATAAAACACAAAAACATCGATCATGCATCACATCATTCATGTTTTTATTAATTTCCATCCATTATCAACGCCAGAACGTACGAGGACATGAGTGTGTTACCGTGAACTTGGTTCAAAAACAGAATGCTATCATACCATTGAGAACACCGACTTGGTAGCACACAACCATGCTGCTCAGGCAGATTTTGAGAATTAGACCACGATGCGCTGATGATGCCGTTCACCATCGACACAGCATCCGAGACTCAACTGTAAGATTCACCCAACATCCGATTTAAAAATGCAATTTATCAATATTAAACACGTGAAGCGTTTATCCTAATCCATTTTACAGTTAGCGAGCAGACGTGAA
Source organism: Trinorchestia longiramus (assembly GCA_006783055.1). NCBI lineage: Eukaryota > Metazoa > Arthropoda > Malacostraca > Amphipoda > Talitridae > Trinorchestia > Trinorchestia longiramus. The sequence continues at coordinate 183,972 of VCRD01000545.1, forward strand.
CACACAGAAGACAGAGGGACACTAACATATACCCATACACCCCAGCTTATCCCACTTATTGGTCTTAGCACCAATTGCAGCACACGAACAGGCAAACATTAATACAATTTAATGCAGTTTAGACGAAGAACATGAAATGCGGTCAGATGTACGTGGCAGTTTATGAACATCAAACACACACAGAAAATTCAAACAGAATACATTGAGTTCATTCGACTGGCACACAGCTCACTTGAGACAGCATCAATACAAACCAAATATACACAACACTCGGCAGTTTAGAATTAAGAACATTTAACGCATGTTGCTTGCGCACCATGGCTTATATTAACATACGAACATTTGCACAAACAACTGTCGTCGGTGACACGGCGTTTAACAAGCAAGGGACAAACAGCCTCCAGAGGCGCGCGCGTTTAGGAACATAAAACACCACATTCCGCTGGGACGGCAGTCAACAACCGCCGCGCTGCAGCTCCACAAGCTCATCTCTAAGCTCATCAGTGCTGCACATTCTCCGCTGGAGGTTCCAGGCCTGGACACACCAAAGCTGAGGTCGGCTTGTAGTGATAATTTTTAAGGTTTGCGCTTATTCGTGTTATTTTTTACCAGCTGAAGAACCGTTTTGAAACGAAGTTCTTCTGTTTCTAAATATAAAAAAAATCCCAAATAAGGATATCTTAGGCGGTTGACGGCTAACTGTTTTTTTTATCTTTTTGTTCAAACTATATTTTTTATTCCTTGGACGAATATAACTTTAGATTCAACATTCCATCAGATGCGACAAAATCGTCGTTGCCGCTGTCATAATTTCATTAGGATACGTCATCACTATTAAATAATTCCAACCAAAATTAATAATTATTTTCTTCGAAGGAGTGTCAGTAAGACTAGAGACTTCTGAACCCCCTTTTACGAAGCACAAGCACAACAACGAAGCCAGGTAGGCAGGCTTAGCACTATAAGAATTCCTAACTCTGTGAGCAGGTTTCATTACATTGAATGAAGCTCAAGGCCTAGAAAAATGTTCAGATCGAACACTTGACAAGCATGACGGTTGCCACCTCCAATGGCGAGATCTCTACATCATATGAGAGTATGCACCAAAATGTAACCTCTTCATGACGTTGGAGGCAGACACAGCAAAAATGTGTAGTTCAACAAAGCGATCACTTCTGGTCTGATCTCTGAAGTAGTGAAGTCGCAAGAAGTTCAAAAGTGTTTTCTATTGAGATTCGAGAAGTCACAGTTTAACATCGCGGAAATTTACTTTTTGAGAATCGAGGAGTCGAGTTCCTCCGAAAATTACCACACTGAGAGTCGAGTCAAGGTTTAATATCTGGAAATTTTCATATTGCGAGTCCAGTAGTCTCAGGAAATCACCGAAGTGAAAAGTTAGCTCGCAAATCCTGCTGCACGTCATTCAGGAACAAATTATAATATTAATACGAGAGAGCAAGAAGTTGAACTCAAACCGTGGGCACACGCGTCACGGCTACTAGTAAACTGCTCACTGACTTCCTTCTCTGATAATAGAAGTTACTTAATTTTAACAGGAAATAATTTTATTTCTCTTTTTCAGGAGTTTCATATTCCTCATCAATTTCAGAAAAATTAGTTGAACATAAATATTTTATGTGATGCTGTCTTATCCGGCAACAGCGGTGGAAAACAAAAAGAAATACCTGCTACAAGTTACTTAAGTACTGATACTTTCAAATTCAAATTCCAGCTGGTCTGCTGCAACTTTCTTGCTCCATTAATGCCCTCATTCAAGCAACATTTGTTGTGAAGGATGGAATTCACGAAAAGACTCCTTATTTGGGAGATTTTAGACATTTAGCAAGAACTGGGAGTAAATGCACTGCACTGATGAGTTACGAGTAAGACATCAAGAAGAACGACATCGAGACACCGAGGAGAACGAGAGACTCGTCTTTACATTTGGCCGCCGCAGCCAAAGAGATCTTGTTGCTGAGCAGCAGCGGCGGTGGCAGCGGCCGCTGTAGAGGTGGCTGAAACGCCCGTGTCGTGGTGGTGAGGGTGGAGGTGATGGTGTTGAAGTGCCGATGCTAAACTACCGTTAGAAGAAGATGATGAAGGTGGTGATGAATCCCTACCAGTACCGCCATTACTGACATCCACTCCGGAGTGCAGCGAATGGTGCTGGTGGTGGTGGTTGTGGTGATGGTGGTGAGGAGGATGACTGTGGTTATGGTGGTGGGGAGAAGTGATGTGAGGAGAGGACAAGGATGGAAGGGGCAGGTGACGAGAGGTGGTAGAGATGAGTGGGGAAGAGAGGGAAGGCAGGGGGAGGAGATGAGGTGAGGATGGGGGAGGGGGGAGCTGGAGACTATGGACGTACTCGTCGTAGGTGTGGGGCACCGAGGTGGCCGTGATGATGGTCGAAGCCGCCCCGCCTCCGCCATCTAGGTCGCCTCCAGTCTCCGCCTCCGACACTGCAAAGCAAGACAACCTTAGTACAACGTAACATCTTCAAGATACAAGCATAGTACATAACATCAAAGTTTCTACCCCAACAACATACACTTCATGGAGAGTAAGAACAAATCTAAAAATAACGGACACTCGCGGACTGCGGCGGCCCTGCTGCGTCAGTGGAACATTTGAACCTCTGACCCCTCCAGCGGATTCCCAAGTTGCCGTAAGAGCGTCAGGCCGTCAGCATCTTGTCTGGGGAGTGTTGAAGTCCCCACGACTTCAGGGAAGCTTTACAGAGCAGCTCTTTAAGGCAGGCAATCAAGAGGCTGGTCCAGAGCAACACAAAACCACTTCTCATCCTGAGAGTTAACACGAAATGAGATGATATACAAAAATAAATCTAAACACGTGACATGGGAGACGAAGACAGTGAATAAAAACAAAAATTTGCATCACCACAGCGGTGCACGATACGTTCGTTTCTATTTCGTTCATAAATAAATATCAAACAATATTTTCCTAATCCATAAAATGGTCTTATCCAATAAATAAACAAGGGAGTGCAAAAACTCCATGTAATTCATCAGTACTTTGAAAGAAAATACATTTTTTATTACCGAAAGTAGTTCCATGACGCATGTTTAAATCACCAATAAGTCAAAATAGCTTATTATTATATCTGAACATAATACTATAGTTCAATTCGTGAACTACTGACAATCATCTGTGAGCCCTAGAAAGCTTCGGGCTGCACTTGACCGTCGGGAGATGAAAAGAATAAAGTTCAACCCTTTCCCATTCAAATGAAGCTTCCATAAACAAACAAACAATCTTTATTTCCAATCAAGTACACAGTACATAGACATTTAGTACATTGGTTTTTCAAATTCTTTAGGTTAACATTCTTAGAGTAAGGATGATGGTGAGCTCCATGCGACGATCCTGGGATGTGTCCATGGGCGGGGAGTTGAGGGCTTACCGATAAGTGCGAGCTCACGGCGTGAAACGAGAAACAGCTCGTACTCATTGCTGGGTTTCGAACCCGCAGTCTTTTTGCCCAAGCAGAGACCCGATACAGAACACGGGCCGCGGACCACTCGACTACGGTGGCTCCATAAACTTTCAGACATATAAATAAAAATAATTTTTCAACACTAGTGGATCATAGGAACGTTACTCGTGATGAATGAAATTACAATAATAAAGGATTTCCAGAAAAACATTGAGAATGAGAAAAAATTCACATTACTGTCAGCCTCAGAGTTCAGTGACTTCAAATTATTTCTGATGTATACAGCTAGCTACGAAATTATTCGTACACCCACCATATTCCTAGGACAAATTTAATTTAATTTAATTTTTTCAACAAGAACATTGTGCAAAATCTGAATTAACATAAATATTTGTGCAGTAAAAAGTTTTCATTTTAACCCTGGAACGACGGATAAAAATAATCAGCATCGGAAACTAAGTGAGCCTATGAGGCCCAGTCACTTTTCAATTATTTTTCTTTCAAACTTCGTAACAGAAAAGTCATACATATTTGTTCTATTGATGTTATTATCTAGTGATGTTCATGAATACAATATTAGACGGGCTTGTTAATTTTGACACTGGGACTCTCGGGCCCACTTCGTTGTTCCAGGGTTAATGACATAAATTAAGATCTTTAAAGACAGTTAGAAGAAATTCACCCTTTTATTTTATGCGTCAACCATAGAAGAATATTTCTTCATTTAGAATATTCTACAAAGTTTTAGTAACGATCATAACGTGGTGTTATAGGTATCGTCATTGTCATTCTCCCTTTGACGGTAGAATGGTTAAGACAAAGGATTCGAGGTAAAAGATTGTTAACTTTCAGAAGTCCGGTAATAGTTATGAAACTACAGGGTGTCTCAAAAAAATGTACTCACACTTCGATTGACGAGATCCTTTATTTATGAACATACAGTGAAATAGAATAGCTTCGAATACAGAAGACAAATGTGATTAAAGAATCATGTTCGCAAATGTTCGAATTGATGACCATTATTGTCCAGACAACGCTGATAACGCACACCAAGGGTGCGTTACATTTACATTTTTTTGAGACACCCTGTACTTCAGAATATTTGGCTATCCCTAGATTTATCGCCCGTACAGCATATAATTAAGAAGTTCAAAGCCTGAAGTGTGGGTTTAGATCATCAAAATTGTTACCATGAGCTGTGCACAAATGCAAGATTAATATGAATCCAAGAATTGTGTCGAACAACATTGCCAAAGACTGAAATCCGCAGGGTAACAGCGTAAGTACTCGTACATTTCAGCGTTGTTTAAATGGGAATGGCTTACACGGACGTAGACCACGACAGACGCCTCTTCGCAAGTCACATCAGCTTTCAGCACGTTTAGATTTTACCCAAACTTTCTTGGACAGAAAATTGTTTTTGGGAAAGCATACTATAAAGTGAAGAAAGGAAAATTGAATTAGTGGTAAATAATGATGTAAATAATGATTGCAGGATGTTTTGGAGTAGTTAAAAAGTGGTGACAAGTTAAAAGTCCCACTTTGTTGTCTCAAGTGGGACCGGTAAATTGACTGCCATCAAAGGAGTAATAGAATCAGATGACTGCATTAGGACTGAAGACTGAAAACCCTCAAGTTTTTGACCCAAAATCTTGGACTCGGCCGGTGGTTTATATTCCAGTACGACAATTACCACAAAATATAAATCTGTTTAAATCGGTCTAAATCTGTAACTACTGTACAAGGTTCGATAAAAATATTTGTTTTACCCTAGCCTTCAATGAGTCTTGACTTGAATCCCCTTCAAAACCTATGACAAAAATTGAAAATTCGAATGTATAGTCACGTTCTGAAACCCTTTCAAGAATTAGAACATGTCGCCATTGAAGAATGGAGCAATATTCCACCACACAAAAGGTTCAAACATAAGTGAAAAGTATAAAACCGTTAGATGAGAGGTAAGATGAATGGTCACGCTATCGGCAATTAGACGAGATTCCCTTTTTCTAACCGTACGAACATTTTTTATTAATTCATTTTTTGAATGATGCTTTTGTTAAATTGAACATGCCATTCTGAAAATTGAGTTTTGAATTTATTTCCATGTACTTATTAACATATAAAGAGTTTGAAATCCTACGAGCATTAAATTCTAAGAAACTACAAGAAGTATTGAACATTGGTGGGCGTATGAATAATTTCGTCGCTACCTGCAAATGATCATTTCAAGCCACGGAGACCAGCAACGTAGATGAATGTTATACATCGACCGAGGCAGACATGCAGGTGTTCCTCCACACGAGAGCTGCAATTTTCGTGACGCTCCTTTGCATGCACGGGTTACGATATTAATTGGTGTGATGTGCACCTCAAAAAAACAAATTTGACAGAACCTAATCAATGGAAATTAGACTCCTAACTTTTAAGCACAAATTAGAGTAATTATCTCTAATTTTTAAAGCTGATAAGTATTACAGTATAATTTCATCTACTTCACGTTTACTACAGGCACACGGGCATCGCATTACATCAATAGTCCAGTTAAATTATCATCGACGTTACTACACATGAGATCTTTGGAACCTTCAAGACCTACAAGAATGTGGACACAAGCATTCCTGCGAAAGCTCAGTTACTCGTTTGCTTACAGAAATTAAGTGTTCCTACTGAAGATGATGCGCGAGTCACTGGCGCTGATGCACACTAAAGTAAAATTATTAACCATTCAATGTAAGGGGGTTGAACAATAGCGAAGACCATAATCCAGTACTAATAGTTAGTGAAATCCAGAGGTCCACTATACGAGACATAATTGTACTAACTCGTAAACTAGGAAACATCAGGTACTAAAAAACTAGCAAAATGATGAGATCCAATATATTACAAATTTATGTCTAAATAATGAATTAAATCTAAAAACTGCAACAGAAGATATTAAAAGACTTGCTGGACAATGATCGAATGAAGGCTGGGTAAAACCAGGGACCAATCAAAGATTTGTTCACCGAACTCGCTACGAGCAAAGCAGACGAGTGAGCACTGAAACGTTGGAGAAAGAGATGAGGGAAGGTGAGGAGGGGAGGGACTAGAGGGATGTTGAAAGCTTTTCAATGGAGCCAATTGAGGAAGCACTAACAAACAAGCGATGAGGAGCAAAAAGTAGCCACATAATACGGCACTGCGACTGCCACCTGCTGCAAACAGGGTCTGCTCCCACGAGCACAACGAGATGACACCGCCGTCGCCCCATTCCATGACCACTGAAACCGAACATATCACTTCAATATCGAGGTTATGCACAAACAAAAATAATTAACAGCACAAACAAATCAGGTCAGCGATCAACGCATTCCCTCTCAACAACTTGAACAGGAGGTGGAAAAGTAGCCCGCCCCCAGAACGCAGCTCACGTCAGCATAGAATCTTAGGAGATTCTAGCGAGAGGATCAAGCCAACCCTCTTACGCTAAATTCTCGACTTAAAATCAAAATTTAGAATCTTTCGTATTGAACGAAAACAGAATTGCGTTGTGACAACATTGCCAATCACTAGCGTGATAACAACTAAATCAGAATAGCATTATGATGGGAGGACGTGTAGAAATTCGTACGCATCACTGAATACCTTTTAGGATAGTTTTGAAGTAGGTTGAGACAAAGGATGAACATACGTCCCTGACGTACAATCTCGTAGATAAAGAAAGCAACATTGCTAGAATTAAGTTTGGAATGGAAGCAAATTTGCTTAAGAATGGAAGCAAATTTGCTTCCATTCTTATACAAGTAATAGAAACGGGAAGTTTTTCTCATGAGACAGCCGTACCCGCTGATATGCAAGCAAAAGCAAAGACGGGCTTCATTATACAGGGTGTCCATAAAGTCTCTTTACCATTTCAAAAATTTATTACAAATGCAATTAATACGATATTTTATTTAGATTTGTTCTGTTGTATTCAGTGTTTATTAAAGTTTTTATCACATTTTGCATTTGTGTGTTTCAAGAATTCTGTTTGTGAAAAAGGTGTTGTCCAGACTCTACGAGACTTTTATAAGACTTTATGGACACCCTGCACATACGTTACAGGTAGACATCACCGATTTCTTATGCAAACAATGATGCAATGATTGCTTCGGTTGGAAAACATCAAACAAAGCCCTATAAGTTAACAGCTTTACACTTTTAACACACTTAGGAATTAGCATCATATACAACACATGCGCTAGTCTTACCAACTGTGAGGTTGTTCAGAGTATCAGCTGATACACATCACGTGTACCCACGTGTGTTACTCAACATACTTGTATGTCGCTGGCTGGAAGAACTAGTGTGGCTTGCACTTTTTTAACCTTCCAAAAATTGAAAAAATTAATTTTGTTTGATTAATGCCATACTAGTCTGATAATATTTTGCATTGATAGACTAAATTCACAGTTCTAGCATGACCAAAATACGAATTACAAGTACTAGCAAAGCACATAAAAGTTACAAAACTCATATAAGTTTAATTTTACGTCAGTCTAGTTGTGCTAACAGTGTACAGTTAACACGAATTGCCTTATTGTCTCCAAATTTGAGTAACATAAATCATGGTTGTCAAACCCTTGGACTTGAATTCTCTCAAAAAGTAAGTGGAATAATCGGAGTTAAACCCGTGGACTCGAAAAATATACTTTTTTCATATTAGCTATGTAGTGTACTTTATTTTGAGAGATATTTTGATACACATTAAACTTTAAACATTTAAATATTAACAAAACCATGAGTAACATTCAACTATTTTTTACGTAGTTTACGCTCTTTGGCATCATTGACCCACCCAACATTACCAAAATTTTTTGGAGGCAGGAGGATAGACGAAAGCGTCAATCCTCGAGTGTAGGAGTAATGTTTGGGTTGAGCGGAGTTTGTGACGAGGAGAATGAAAGGAAGGCGCTTATGGATAGACTTATTTACCAGGCCATTTCTCAAGCCACTCGTCCATGCCACCGACATCCCCCCGGGGCTCGATCGGTGGGATAATGCCCATGACTCCTCCGCTGACATAGGGAAAAGAACAGAGCTGAGGAGACTGGTCGGCTCCGTCGATGGTCTCTCGAGGCGGCAGTGAAGAGGGAGATATTGTGGCCGAGTTAGTGCTTGTGGGACTCTGGAACGGAGAGGCAGAATACTGCGAAGACAAAGGCGAGAGGTGAGGATGATAGTCCATCGTATTAGATGGTGAGGGCTGAAGAGGAGGCAGGCATGTCGGGGAGTGGTGGTGAGGGAGACACGGCAGCGATGGCAGGGTTTCTACGAGCCTTGGGTAGGCTGTAAAATCATTGGCCCCGACATAGGATACAGGGCACTCTTGCGTGGTGTTGAGGTTCGTGATGGAGCAACAGTAGGGGTCGTACGATAAGGCCGGACCAACAACACTCACTGCAGCAACGGGCGAGGCACTCGAGGGGAATCCTAGAACCATACTGTCCCGATGTGAGGGTCTGATAGGTCCCGTCAACGCATGCGAGTTCTCATCAGACAGGGGAAATGGCTCGTGTTTCTCGACGGAAATGTCAGAGCTGATTGTGGAGTCACACTCGAGGGCATTCAGAGCGATGTCCTTCGTTTCCGATAGAGGATCATCCGAATTTTTAACGCAATCATTGAAGTATTTGCCGTTTTGGACATCTGAAGGCTCAAGAAATCGTGGTCGCAGACTCACTTGACGAGAGGCACAACCCTTGAGACTGGCCCCGTGACTTCGGGGAGGATCATCTTTGGTATGCACAGAGGGAAACTGAAACAAACCCGCTCGCACGCCACATATCTGAGACATTGTTAGAGACGGCGGATCAGGACGGAAGTTTTACCAGCAATTCGTCAGTCCTCGGGCATTTTCATGAAGTGTCATAAATAGTTGTTTTTTCAGCGAGTAGAAAACATTTCATCTCAATTTCTCAATGTTCTACGAAACTTGTTCAAAATCAGAGACTCATTGAATCCCTAGAGTACTGTTACACTTGGATCTTCTCATCCTCAACATTTCTTGGTGGATGATCAATTTTAATGATTTTATACGAAACAAGTCACGGATATCTTTTGTTTCTCACACTGCTGATTACATACAGCGTCTCAGTTTAGCTCCAGCTGCATGAGCTAGGTGTACATCTGAATTAGACTTCCTTCACTTTTACAGATCACACGAAACTCATGAAGTACACTTCAACAGTCAGAGCTTCCTTCAAACTCACTACAGAATGGACACAACATACCATCAAATTTTTTCGAAAGCCCACAAATACTTACAGTAAAGAAAAAACTTTTCAGTTTGGTTCAGACAAAATTGACTATCTGGAAAATATAAAAAATTAATAACTATTACACTTGGAACATACAGAGAAAACGTGCACGAATGAAAGTGTCATAGAAATAAGGTAATATTGTACTCGTTAAAAGTATTGCAGCACTCCTGGCAGCGCGATACACGTACGACTGAACACTGTCATCAGAATACTGTTCAGGAAGACCTGTTTCTTGTAAATCAGAAATACGTATTATGCCAGTAGGAAAAAGACCTTAAAATATACAGTAATACTGTCTGAAAACTTTGAACAGACTCACATAATACACCGAAGCTTATGCAGCTGCAAACACCGCTAAGAACTACTATTCTGCGAGCGGCTGTTAGTTCAGTAAATAGCAGCAAGTACTGCAAGCCACTACTACAAAATCTATATACGGGTCCAATGCATGCATGTTTGTGCCAACCAGTATTTTTCAGGATAAATATCACAAAAAACGCCCTTCACCCCTGATAGCATCATGTCGCTGAAAGTGTAAAGCCTGATCAAATAAATGAGTTAAGCTAGAACGTGAGAAAAAATCTGGTTCAATGAAGACAAACTGTCTCAGTGAACGCATTTCTCCCTACAACAGCCCAACACCCAAAATCCATCACTAAACTAAACTAACACCTAAATAGAATACAGAAATGATAGAGATCTCACAAATTTCATCAAGCGTTCCCTTCACATTGTCACAACAGCGTTCGAACAAAATTGGTTTCACATCAGCTTCGTTCGACAGCTACAGTACGAATGTTTATGAACATACTCAGCCCACGAGTTCAAAACCTTTAAAGAGGATCGCTATGAAACTTTATGAATGAACACAAGCATAAACTTGACATTTGGAAGAGATCATCACAAGATGATCGTAAGCATCGTGAGAGTCACGAACCAAGAGGTAAGGAAGCAGCAAGACAAGGCTACAGAGAGGTTAAAAACAAGCCTGGCGCTGCAGGCTGGAGTGTCGAGTGGCTGGGCTGTCAGAGGAACAAATGTGAAGAGGATGTTTTGACGCACATGCGTCCAGGCCACGACACCGCACACCTCAGAACGGTGGCAAATAAAAGACGTGCACCAAAGCCACAACACTTGACGCCATTCCCTGCTCTAGAGGCTCTCCACCTCCACTCGCTCACCTACCTCAAGCGCAAGGCTCCCTCGATACCGTGCTGCTCCTCACGCCTCTACACCCACAGCGCAGTCATGTCATTCCGGTGCTATTCATCTCAACAAATTAAGTGATATTCAACATTAAAAAAATACACTTCACAAGGCATTTAGACAGCTGTGCAGGTTTTGGTGGAGTTGCAAGGTCCAGCCCAACGAGCATCATAAGAGATAATCTAAATATGAAAGATAGGCAGAGTTAATTGATTGACTTTTTACCGCATTCTGACCTGCCACTTATTAAAAACAGTAAAATGCTGTTGAGCAGCTGGTCGAAGCTTGCGATGCGAGAAGACCCGGGTTCGAGGTCTGCTGTCGTGGTGGTCAGTTTGTGTATGACCATCGCTTGGCTAAAATTACGATATGGGACTTGGATATCAACCGAAGAATAAGCCAAAAAGCTCGTTCCTATGAACTCATTCTGTTCTATTCTATCATGCAAACAGCGGAATACATAATAAAATTTGGTGAATCCAAGACATTGCAGCATCGGATGAACTTCCAACAACGAACAGCCAACTTTTATTTACTCATCACCTGAAGAAATATGGTGTTGTTGTTGCAAACCATTTTTTCGATTTACATCATCGTCCGTTGATGTTCGATGCGCTGTACGAGTCACTCTAGCACCGTGCAATGAAGCCTGCCCTACTAATTTCAAAATCAATATTGAAACAGCTGAAATAGAGTTAGTTCAGCGTCCACACTTTCCCCGTGTTGTGGTAGAAAAACTATAAATAATTTGTTCATGAGACGAGTCATTGCCTTTTATTTAAACCCAAGGCTAGACTAATTACAGAACAAAAATTAAGTGTCACTATTGGATTTATCATATTTATAAACTACTCGAACCTTCAATTGTACTCCTAATCAGCCAATGGTTCCTTAAACCTCAAGCATAATAGTTTTCATACCAATCTAGATACCGCAATGATTAACAAATTAATCCCTAGTAAAATTTTTGTGAGCAAGACAAGGTTTTTATGAGGACGAACACAGCAATGCACTGCGTGCCTCGATATCGCAGTGACTGCACGCAGCCTCAGAGCTCCAGCACCCGAATGCACGGCAAGCAGTGCAAGAACACGGCACGGCAAGCAGTGCAGGAACACGGCACGGCAAGCAGTGCAGGAACACGGCACGGCAAGCAGTGCAGGAACACGGCACGGCAAGCAGTGCAGGAACACGGCACGGCAAGCAGTGCAGGAACACGGCGTACTCACCCGCCCTGCACACTAAGCTGTGAGGAAATATGTACGTCTGGTTTTTGAATGCGCGCTAATTATTACCGCAACATGCACTAACGGCACTCAAGCCCCCAACAGTTTCACCATTTATGGTTATTTTTGAAGCCTTCGTGCTACATCCAGTTAGAAGGTTATATTTTGATGATTCATAGTGATTATTTTTTACAAAACATTTCATAGTTCACTATAAAAAACGTGAACAATCTTCGAGGTTTTAATAAAAGCAACAGAATAATCGTTTTACCTACTGTTCAATATTTTCCTCAGACTAAGTGTATCAATAGAAAACATTCGTTTGTTTCCTCCTACAACTTTTTTTCCCACTATCTTGCACTTCTAATTACGGCAAGGATACCGAGGGCACCAAAGTTACAACAAGGATGCCGAGGGCACCAAAGTTACAACAAGGATGCCGAGGGCACCAAAGTTACAACAAGGATGCCGAGGGCACCAAAGTTACAACAAGGATGCCGAGGGCACCAAAGTTACAACAAGGATGCCGAGGGCACCAAAGTTACAACAAGGATGGCGAGGGCACCAAAGTTACAACAAGGATGCCGAGGGCACCAAAGTTACGACAAGGATACCGAGGGCACCAAAGTTACGACAAAGATACCGAGGGCACCAAAGTTACGACAAGGATACCGAGGGCACCAAAGTTACGACAAGGATACCGAGAGCACCAAAGTTCATCATAAAATGTTTGTTTAGTCACTAGATACAAGCTGCATTACTGCTGTTATCATCAGAGTGGAGAAGAATAATTTCAGAAACTTTGAGCACATCATGCACACCAATTTTGCCATAAGATGCCTGAGATACTTAAGTTCCGAGACGCTTGGAATGTAGATACATTCGCACCACATTTTCTTCCACTGACTAATGTCACGCATCTAATTACATCAGTAGCCATTTAATTATAAATAATGATGAAACGGAGGGAAACTCTTTATCGCTGATAATTATTATCAGAGTTATGAAATGGGGGCTGCCTCTGCCTGCCGTGGCCTGCCATTACTGCATGGGCCTACCATGACTGCCTGGGCCTGCCATGACTGCCTGGGCCTGCCATGATTGCCGTGGTCTGCCACGATTGCCGTGCCCTGCCATGATTGCCGTGCCCTGCCATGACTGACGTAGCCTGCCATGACTGACGTAGCCTGCCATGGCTGACGTGGCCTGCCATGGCTGACGTGGCCTGCCATGACTGACGTGGCCTGCCATGACTGACGTGGCCTGCCATGACTGACGTGGCCTGCCATGACTGAC
>VCRD01000545.1:201395-214966 GCA_006783055.1 Trinorchestia longiramus
GGAAGCAGCGTGCAGTATGAGGCACTAGGAGGCAGCTTGCAGTATGAGGCACTAGGACGCAGCTTGCAGTATGAGGCACTAGGAGGCAGCTTGCAGTATAAGCCACTAGGAGGCAGCTTGCAGTATGAGGCACTAGGAAGCAGCGTGCAGTATGAGGCACAAGCGTGCAGCATGCAGCACGTAGGGGCAGCATGAAACATGCAGTAATTCTGATTGGTGTCCAGTCCCAGAAACACGTGGTGGAAAATCCCATCGAAAACTTCACAGCAATTTGAAATGAAAAAAATGAGTGCTATATAAAATATACGGCTGATAATTCATTTGAATGAACTTGAATGAATTTTAAATGAAAGTGGCGAAAAACTTATAATTTAGTGAAGACGAATACCTGCATAGACACCTGCACCGCTGATATCTGATAGCGAATTCTTCGGTCGCCCTCGGCAGTAGAAATTTACGTTAAAGTAGCCTCGTGATCTGAGGACAGCTCTTTACCATCAGTCGGAAACGTAAAATGTATGTCTAGCTGGTCTCCTAATTCAGACTTGGACTTCAACACAACACCGAACTCACGTTGAAAACTTGAGTAAATACAATATTAATTATACTTCTCAACCTTCATATATATCTGTCCAAACATTAACTTAAAATAATTCTTCGAAAAAGATACGGATATTATACTCAAAAAATCACTCAAAGAAATCCAACCCCAGGACTTCTGTGTTTCACAGTAACGGTAATTTTCTCACATAGAACACAGCTTATGCGGAATATATTCATATAGTCACCCTCACCGACGGTAGTTAGTGAAAAATAAATAAATCAAAATAAGCTTCGGCTGAGCAAGAGTTTTTTAGAACTCTCCTCACCTCCAACAAGTGCTTAGCAGTCGACCGCCGTCGTTCTGCAAATACTCAACACTCGAGGCTCATTTCAATTGTGAGCTAACTGGGAAACATGCAACAGCTGTTTGTTACCCCTTCATTGGAGTTCAAAGCTACAAGCTATTGAACAAACCTCTTGTATTTCTGCTAGCTAGAAATAAGGATGATGGAACACTCCTCTCATCACCAGCTTGGTCGACTGGTGAGCGAATCTGCTTGCGAGCGGAAAGACCCGGGTTCGAATCCGGCTGCCGACATGGTTGACGCGGCTAGAAATACGGCATGGGAATTAGGTTAAACAACTGAATAATTATCGAAGTAATTATCCGACCCAAGAATGGGCCAGCAGGTTCGTTCCTATAGCCTCATTCTATTCTATTCTATTCTATTCTAACCTGGAGACTGAGGCCGTCAACAGATCACCTCCTAGACACGCAGCGGAGAGAACATCAATAATGAGCATCAGAAGAGATTTGAAAGCTTCAGTTTTGAAAGAATGTAACCTTTTGGAATGTTTATCTCATGAATTAGGGACAGCAGGACATGAGGGGCAGGTTGATGAGGGTAACTACATCCTTCATCAGGCACGGTTTCGTGACCTGCACATGACCAGTGCGCCTCACTACAGCTGTGCATGCACGCTCCACCGAAGATTCTTTTATGGGGTCACTTTTTAGCTGCATTTCCATCCTATGTATTCAAATATTTTCCTGACATATTCTTTGCCTTGTTTACCACTATGTTGTTACCCTAATATAAAAAAATACCTTAGATTTCCTTACAAATTATTAACAACTAATACAAGTTGATGGTATAAAAATAAGATAGCCATATTTCTGTGTAAATGATAGTTAATTCCTCTTCTTAGTTTTGATATTGGCTTTATGCACTACAAACCTTAAAGCGCATAGCTATCTAAGTTTCATACATAATAAATAATAAATGCATAGGTTACATAAAAAACAAAATCAAATACAAAGTACACTTAAAAATATTAAAAATAGCATTATTAAGTCCACCAAAAAAAGACGAGTTGGTTTGAAAGAAAACTGAGAAAGGTTCAAAAAACCTGGTGGGTTTTCTTTTGAACATTTTTTTTTTTTGGAACCCTGTCGAAGCCTCTCACTTCTCGAAGGAATTAGACAACGTTATTGCTAACTTACGTTATGATACTTACACTGGTCTAACATCATGACAGAGTTGGCTTTCTACTTCGTGCCATAATATGTGGACCTTATTAAAACAAATATCTTTTATGACAACCAGCGCTGCACTTAGCGGTATATTTCGAGTCAACGACAGGTGCCATCAATGAAGCTTAGAAACATCAGGCCCCTAAACAATCGGTGAGCGCATAAAAAAAATGTAAAACATTTGGTATAAAGTCAAATAATTCACTGAACAAACCAACATTCATAAGGCGTTCGGGTAGAACTTAGAAAGAAATTTAGATATTAAAATACAGGAGCTAAAGTATGTTTTGTAGATGTACTTGGGCTAAGAATTTTCTCGCCCGCGTGTGCTCTATTATAATTATTCATTCTTTAGATCAAACTTGCATTCCTACCGACCTGAACCAATACCGCAGCCGCCTTCTCTGATGAGGATACCTAACCAGTGGAAAGTCCCTACGACAGCGCCAATATTACGTGCCGATGTAGCCCATTATTTACACAAACGAGTCCTCATACTCATACAATTAAACTATGCATGAGAACAGACAAGCAAGGTCATCTTGTATATGATT
Organism: Trinorchestia longiramus; assembly: GCA_006783055.1. Taxonomy (NCBI): domain Eukaryota; kingdom Metazoa; phylum Arthropoda; class Malacostraca; order Amphipoda; family Talitridae; genus Trinorchestia; species Trinorchestia longiramus. The sequence goes on from VCRD01000545.1 coordinate 204,027, forward strand.
TACTTGCATACTTTCACGCACGGCTCCGACCATACTATTGTGGACAAACTTTACTGTGCAGTTGCAGCCAAACCCAGCAACCTTCCTACAATTCACACAATCTCTAATCAAGCCCAGCCACCTCCTTACAACTCACAACTTCCGCTGCAACACTGAAGCACGAGATGAAGCAGGTCTGAAGATGTCACTCACAAAAAATCGAGAGTAACAGATGAGATTTACATCACAGCATAGGATCACAACTTGATGCGTGGAATAACCACAGAAAATAACTCGGAATGAAAAAAAATAAGGCGAAGTTCATTAGAACATCTTACAGGCCCTAACAGATGGACTTACAAAATCTGTAGCAGACGTTTCGGCTCTGCTTACCTTCTAGTACCGCCTAGTCCCTCTGCCGCTGAACCGCCCCTGCAAGGCGCTTTAAAACATAGCGGTCCCCATAGAACATCATTTCCCTTAAGAGCATCAAGTCTCCAAAGAACTTCACGTCCCTCAAGAGTATCAAGTCTCCAAAGAACATCACGTCCCTTAAGAGCATCAAGTCTCCTAAGAACATCACGTCTCTAAAATAGGCTGGGAAATGATTTCTTCCTGTCCACCCCTTGGGACACGGAAGTTACGAAATATATAAAATAGTAATGAAAAATTGAACGGCATTTTAAGTATTTTGAAACCTAAACCGATTTAGCGAGGTTCAGCGCACCAGCAACTTGAGTGCGTTGGTAGGGTGAGAGAGATGTGCAGCACCAGATACCGTCATAGACACAACGTTGAGTCTGAGCACACAAAATACTCGTAGGAAACACGTCAATAAATAATGCCGCAACTAGGCAAATGAAGCAGCTACTACAAAAGTTCATCAAATGAAAGAATCCCACTATAATTAAAACTTTTCCTTAACACTTTGACTGCGATTCCAAAATTAGTCCGTACGAATAACACAGTACGTGTACCATATATGGTACACATCGCAGTCAAAGTGTTAAAATATTATTACAGAAAATGTCATGAGCTGCTAATGCTGCATGGTCAAATGACTGCCTGAGAACAGCAATAAAGAACGCAATGACGGTAACTGAGGACCTGTGTGCTGAAAACGTACTTGCATGACGTAAGTCATGCAAGTAACTCACAAGGCAAGCACAGAGAAAATGCAACAAGCCTCACAGAACTAGTGCACCTCAATTGTGACCTCAATTCTGCAGCTGATGAGACACGCAGCAAGTGATGTGTGCACAAATGACGGGAGAGAAGAAAATTCTTCTCAAACGACACGGGGTTCACAATAGCAGGTCCTCAGTGGGAGCCAGTATCAGGGTGAACGCAACCCTCTATTACCCTCAACACCACACGACTGCCCCACACACACACAGTACAGTGCTGGTACGCAGCTACTCAACACACACAACTCCACTGCCTCACATAAAAGATCACGAGGGAATATGTGAACACCACACATGCACGACCACACAGACCAAGACGTAGGCAACCACAGGACGCGGCTGCCCCTGTGTTCTCCTGCGCCGTAGCCTCCCTCAGCGTCTAGGGCGCGAGTTGAGACAAGAAATAAATTGATGGTTCAGAACATCCCGAATAAAGCATGGATCCTGCTCCATAATAGTATTTAATACGTAATATGAATTATTACCGCAGCCTGATAAACGACTTTTTAAACGTTTTCCAAAGAACTTAGATTTTTTCGCAAAATATGCAAATGATGAGATCCGGTAAGCCAATGTCAGCGTGAATACATTTGAATACACACGTGCCTAAGCTACTCATGAGAATATCTGCACACAAACATGTCATTGAGAAAACATGACTTCAGCGAGCGCATGGGCTTGCATCAAAGCCTTATTTGCAAGCGCGGTGACGGAAGCAGGCAGCGGGCGACGGTCGCAACGCGAACTACACGCGCACTCCACACCCTAACGGCGGCTGATGCAGAACTGAACTTCCGAAGGCCTGCGTCGGGAGTCCACCAAGCTCAGATGAATCTCTCCCAGCCAAGAAATCACATTTCTTGAATCAACAGAGGCAGAAAACCGATTCTGGCAGTCTTGCGCGTTACAATACAAGACTAGACTGTCTAGAAATTTTTATAACTAGAATTAAATTCAATGCTCGTCTGAATAAAACTCTCCAGAAATGCAATTAAAGATACAGGGAAATACCAGAATTCTGGAGGATGGCAACACTTCCTCTGGAGCGCCCGAGTCCCGACACCTGGCGAGTGGCGACCCTTTAGACGGCCTGCCAAGTCACCTGTTACACGGAGCTCCCGCAACAGGTCTTCGCTCTGCAGCCTCCTGTCGCCAGCACCCAGCCACAACTTGCATCCATCCGTGCACACAAACAAATCAAGGCTGGTAAACGTATGGATGACAGCTGAATCATCAGAGGAGCGACAAAAGATATTTAAGAGTACACAACACATTTGTTTTGGGTGAACCAACAATATCGAAATGACAAAAAGTTGGGCTTCGAAGTACAATTTTTGATCGGGCATCAAACAGTATGACAAACTGAGTGTAACATAGCACTGAACACACGTATCTGAGACGCATGCAACGTCGTCAGACGAGTCTCGAACAGAGGCTGAGGGAAGTGAAGCTGTACTCCGCCCCTGCTGGTGTGCAATACAAAAACAAGTGACGAGGTTACCTCAGTGTCCTCAGCAAAAGGACCGACTAGTAGGGCAGCGACTGCAGTCACACCACAGCCTCTCACAACACCTAGAACCCTGAGCTGGACTGGGCACACTGCACAGGATGTTTTATCTCTTGGACTGTCAGTGCCACTCTTGCTTTACACAGTCATGGCTCAAGCATAGCCTTGCTCTAATCACACAGCCATCACAACACTATACCACAACAGCAACCAGCTCTTCGCAATACTACAACTACCACTACGCATCCTACACCAAACTAAAACAACTACTATTTATCCTATATCTGACTAAAACAACTACTATTTATCCTATATCTGACTAAAACAACTACTATGCATCCTACACCAGACTAAAACAACTACTATGCGTCCTACACAACACTACAATACAAAGCAGTCGGCAATTACAACACACAGAGCATTCAACTGCACCGCGTGTATTTTCCAAGGTGTTCAGCAGACACGGTATTAACTCTGAAAACAGCAACGTCCTGTCAATGAACGAGTACATCTTATCAGTTACATCACAACTTTAGTATCAGGTAGTATCTTAGTTCTTAACCACGGTCTACACTCTACACAAACGAACACACGCACGCACACAAGTTCACAAACCAACACAAACAAACACATGCACGCACACGAAATAAACACATGCACGCACAACAAATAAACAAACACATGCACACACCCACACATAAACAAACACACATTCGGGCGGCCGTGTTGTGATCTCCACAGCGTATTGTTCGTGTTGAGCGCCCCAAACATCCCTAGCAAACATCCCTAGTCAAAAGAGGCGTCAGGGCCCAACAAAGACAACTTCACATGAGAAGTAAAAAAGCAACGACACAAGCGCTTGTGTTCACACGAGTTTTCGAAGCAGAAGTGAAAGCTAAACCAAACGGCACACCAGGTGCATTAATTACAACACAAAATAAGTTCTCACTAACGCCTTCTCTTCCTCTATTCCAAGCAACTTTGGACATCTAGAGACACAAACACTATTGGTTTACTCGAAAGTAGCTTGGAAATCCTGCCTATTCCCAAAAACGTTCAAGTTCAACTAAAAAAAAATGTCATGAAATGCAAGCGCAGAGCTAAACAATCACGTTTTAATTTTCAATGCTCCACAAACTCTTTCTTTCCAAATATGAAACCAAATTTTACTTACATTTTAAGTATGGGAGTAAAGTTGCTTACTTCAACAACTTATCATAAAGAGGACACATTAGTTTCAAAGAAATTAAAAGCAGGCTTCTTTAACTTTCAATGGATTTCACCAGCATTGTCAGATCGATACAATGAACTTCAACGCGTTAATACGAACACACCAACTAATATAATGTTCAGGAATATGAAATATATTGTAAAATTTACAGATATATGTATTCGTGGCTGGAACACGCAGAACTGGTCACAATCGCCCAGCGCTCCTCTTCCGCAGCCACGATCGCATCCACTATCCATGAATAGTTGATTTAAAAAAAATTAAACTCATCATTCATTACTGAATGGAGACTAACTGTGCTGCTTCTTCTAATGAATGGTTGAAGCAGCGCCTACTCACAACATAAGACGAAAAGTAGCTAAATATTGCTCATTTAAAAGGCTTTGCTATTGGTGAATTTGAGAATTCTCCCAATACTGATAAGCTTCTGAGGAGTAAGGTGATGTCGAATCCTTTTATAACTGCTGGTAAGCTGTAAAGTAAGTGCATTCATGACGCGAATTTTCCATGTAAGGTTTTTCTGCACAAGCGTGATTTTGTTTCCAGTACAGGAAGTTCCCGGTTTAAGGCATTTCGACTTACGGCAACTTGCCGTTACAGACGAGCGTCCAAAAATCCTACTAATTTATATTCTGCTTTAGGGCGATCCATTCGTAGCTTGCGAACCGAGCGTATAGTACTAGTTGTTTTGCGGCGGTAACGCGGCGCATAAACGAGGAAGATGCTCACTCAGTACACCATATTGGGATCGTCGCATGGAGCTCACCATCACCCTTACTCTAAGAATGTTAACCTTAAGGATTTGAAAAACCAATGTACTAATATCTATGTACTGTGTACTTGATTGGAAATAAAGTTGTTAGTTTGTTCATTTGTTTATTGGATTGTCGCTTTCGTTGTCATCTTTGCGCTCCGTAGTTTTTCCCCCGTTTTCACCCTTGTTTACACTAATTTATTTATATTTTGTTGATAGTGTATGTATATACATGTTCTTATCATTAATTAGTATAATTTACGAATGTAAATGCATAATTCCGTGACGTATGGGCTTAAGTTCCGACGCATCAAACCAGCTCATGAACGTCCGTAAGAACGGAACTAGCTCGTAACCCGAGAACTCCCTGTATTGTCGTGAAGTGACTGAACACTCACAAGACCGAGCATAATTATAGTGAAGTGACTGTACACTCACATGACCAAGCGTAATAATAGTGCGGTGACTGAACACTCACAAGAACGAGTGTAATAATAGTGAGGTGGCTGAACACTCACAAGAACGAGTGTAATAATAGTGAGGTGACTGAACACTCACAAGAACGAGTGTAATAATAGTGAGGTGGCTGAACACTCACAAGAACGAGCGTTATAATAGTGAAGTGACTGAACACTCGCTCGGATGTACAGGCTTCCTAGAGCATGGGACCTCCAATAGCACTTAGCTCTAAAAGCAAAACTTTCACTCGTTAAATTATAAAAATGAAAAGTGAATGGTAAACATTAAATTTTTTAGGCGAGAACATGAAAACTCGAACACGAAAATTACTTATTTCAACATTTAGTGACACTTCACGGTTGCATACTACATATGATCACCAGTGACCCAAACGCATTATCTATAATAAGCAGCACACGCGCACTGATGTGCTACACGGAGCACAAGCCACACAATAATTGCAAGGCCATGTCCCTCTGTCCAATGTCGAGTCAGTCTCAAAAATTATTCATTAAATGAGACCAAACTAAAACTATCAATACCTCAAATGCCTTGTACACAAGCATCATGTGAAATTACGGTTCAATGCAGCTCTATCAATAAATAAGTTAGGGTAAATAATCTAAACATTTCAATCATAATGTTAACAAAACGAACGCCGCATAATCACGCTGGGCAACAGAAGCGTCGGCCCTAATTACACGAGTCGGAACAATGCTAAGAAGAGATCACAACGCGCAGAGCGACCAATAACACTAACGCTATCACATCGTTGAGAGCAAGCGTCGTAGCGCCTGTCCAGCGTGTGTACGCATCTCCATAATGAGCAGCAGACACATTGTCCTCGTCCTCCAGAGCCCTGACAACGAGGCAATCACAGCGTCAGGAATAACATAGAATAAAATATAGCAACACGAAACAGCCGATCAGTCCATTCTTGGGTTGCTACGCAAGTTTAAGCCGTTCCTACTGAGCAGCTGGTAGCGTCACCGTCATGCCTCATCAAGTGCACGAATAACAACGCTAAGGACTTGCAGTTTCAACAGAAACTTCAATTCCAGCGGCAAAACGAATTTGAAACCATTTAAGAACAGACAAAAAAATAACTGAAAGAGGATCGAAAACGTAACACAACTACTGGCATTCAGTGATTACCATTACCTCTTCTAACTGGACTACCACTTTCAAAACTAAATTATATCGAACAGTACCTGTAACCCCACTACATATCTCCAACAGCAGCTAAAAACTATCGCTACCTCCAGCAGCAGCAATCGTACCATCACTTACAACAGCAGCAGCAAGACCCAAGAAGTAAGAGTAGCAGCAACCAGACTCTGGAAGCCACAGCAGTAGTCTAGAATCAGCTCAACAACAGCAACAGGGTTCTAGACGCCACAGCAACAGCGGTAGCAAGACCCAAGAAGCAGCAGCAGCAGCAAGACTCTAGAAGCAGCTCAGCGGCAGCACGATCATATTTGCAGTATTATCGCCTAATGCAAATATCGTGAGAAACAAAAGGCATAGCGCAGCTGAAGCCCGCCCGTCACGCTTGTTTTGCTGCCGCCATATTGCACTCCAAGGCCTAAGGACAAAACCAATAAATTAATATTGCATTCCATGCCTTGGAAAACAATCTTAGCTGTTTTGGAGAAGGTGGAGAGCAGCAGCGCATAACATCGGAGCTGTGCACGCTGCATCTCGTGTTCGACAGGCCTGCTTCACGTGCTTTACGCTTTACGAACACGTAGGCTTCCTCTCACGCTGCCGTACTGTACTGGACTCGGAAGCAGTCACGGAATGTTGGTCACAACGAGTAACTTGCACAAAACACGTGCGACAGAGTGAGTGGTTGACATATTATACGGAACATCTGTTATCCAGCACAGCGGCTCCGCTCTACGTTACCTGAGGTAATGGCACAGTATGACGTGTGTAGTGTGGAGGCAGCATTGAGTGTGGAGGCAGCATGACAGTTAAGGCAACGCAGTTACACGTGATGTGACAGGTGTGTCCACCAAGGTGACAAAGTATGTAAAGCAAGATAACGGAATGAAACACGCAGGGTGAAGGAGTATGACAGGCAACGTGAACAAAAAACCAGTTACGAGGATGGGTAAGAGCCAGTCAAGATACGAGAATCTTAACACAAGAATACTAGGATAATTACGGGGGAATTATGGCTTACAAACCCAGCGAAATATGCATCATAAGATGAGGGAACATGGCGATCAAAATACGGCAGCCATGATGTTCAGATCAGAGCACGGCAGCAGGCGCAAGCTACATGAATAATAATGCAACCCTGAAATTGTAGTTAAATAAGAACTTCGACTCAAAATTCAATATAATACAAGAGTTTAGTATTCGAAGCACAAGCACAAACAAATACTTTAAAGATCCTGTATTTTCACGTTTTGCAGTTCGTTCCATTGCAGAAAAAGCAGTCACGAGTACAGGTCACAACGAGAGCGTGAACGTATTGTGTTCACTATGCGGTGTTATGAGTAATTAGTTAAGTAACATCAAGAGCAAGAGTGTTATGCTCACTCCGTAACGTTCCATGCAATTAGGCGCAGGAATGAGAGAGCGCAACCAGGTCTTCTTTCATGTCATTGCGGGGTAAAACAAACCGAACACAAAATAACGGGGACACAAATAATGTTTGTCGGCGCGGGGAGCAGGATTATGAGAGGCCTCATGAAAGCCGGGCGTCAATCAAGGCAGGCTGGGGGAGGGTCAGAGGAGGCAGGAGGGGGTCACTGAGACAAAGGTGTCAGGTGACCGAACAGAGAAAACACCTGCACAGGTGAGGAGGGGTCGGGAGGCTTCCCCACGGGAAACACGACGTGCAACACAGGCACACCACAGAAACAAGCGTTAAAATGTAAGCATGTACGCTGAAGGAGGCACACAGGGGCAGGAGATCATGCATGACAATGTAAAGCAGTAGAAAATATACAATTACGAGAAGAACAACACAGTTACTGCTCTTACTGACTTACCTGATGCTCACGTCCTGTGCATACAAATTTCCACTTCTCGGTTGTGCTCATGTACATCTCAATGAGTGAAAAGCTAGAAACATGAAATGATATTACATCTGCATCAATTCATTATCACGAACATCACTAGTATTAAAGTTGCATTATGAACAGTAACATAGTATTGAACGTGGTTTTATGCAAGTGCAGAAACAAGCACGGACGCGTGCAGAGACGCGTGCGCGACCACAGAGCTGCTACTGCCGTTGTTACTCCAGTGGCTGCTGCTTCTGTTGTTGCTATTGCTGCTACTGCTGCTTCTACAGCCGTTTTTTTGCTGCAACTGCTGTTGTTATTTCTGAGAATTCCCTAGCAGTCTCTTATAGACGAGCTTCAAGGGGCATGAAAAAGAAGATAAAATATTCAAAAAGAATTGCGAAGTTCTCGGAAGGGAGGAAGGACACGGACAGCAGTGCGACCTACATATGTCGGAATTTTGGAGTAGAACTCATGGAACGCACAACAGGTAGCCTCTGTGATGCTCGCAGTCCACGAGTTACACGAGAACTTATAACTCATTTCACTTCTAAAAAAATAGTTTATAAAATTAGTTATACTTGAGACGAGCACAGACCAAGCGATACTTCTTCGGTGGGAGTGAAGGAATTGTGACATTAACTTGTTTAAAAATGAGGATATGAATCATTTGACAATGAACTTTATCATCGTATAAACTAAGTAACTAGGAACTGTAACTAATGTGATGGTAATGTGGACCATTAAATCTCTTGCACGTAAATATAAATTCTCAGCTACAAAGCGTACGTGTGTTATTCAGAAAAAAATATATTTCTTAACTACCTGAGAAGGAGGCCCCGTGAAATACGTTACTCACGTCTTCATCAAATTTCATATTTGACGCTTTTTTCTGAGTTCCCATTTTTAATGATCGTAATTTTACACAAAAATTCGTTAATAATCATTACACCAATTGGAATAAAAACGATTAATTTTTTGAACTCCCAAGCGCTAGTGCTCTCCCATCTCAGTTTTAAAATAGTAAAACAATCCAGTTTGCCACCTTATTACAGACAACACGCTGCGTGTTGCAGACCACACGCTGCGTGTTGCAGACCACACGCTGCGTGTTGCAGACCACACGCTGCGTGTTGCAGACCACACGCTGCGTGTTGCAGACCACACGCTGCGTGTTGCAGACCACACGCTGCGTGTTGCAGACCACACGCTGCATGTTGCAGACCACACGCTGCGTGTTGCAGACCACACACTGCGTGTTGCAGACACTCGGCTGCATGAGAAATAGAGCACCTTCTTTAACTGCACGAGGAGCAAAGCAGCGCTCGCCAGAACACAATAAACGACTACTACAGCGCAAAAAACGACATGCACGATTCTAGAACACAAATCGATACCAGACCCTCGAACTTGCCCGCATGAAAACTCCGCAGTCAATACAAAATTCTTTGAATAGATTTGCAATAGTTCACTGCACAGACTTAATACGTGGCTACAATATTAACCATTCCAGGACGTACATCTGGCGCTAAGCTAGCTGACACCGACAACAATAACACTAACACGGCCTACACCTGCACAGGGTGTGGACTGTAGCAAACTCTCACAGAGCTTCTACCGGACACACAAAGTCTTCAACACAGGGTAGCAGGCAGCGGCATGAGGGATGGCGGAACAGCTCAGGGCAAGGTGGGATGTGTCAAACAGAGAGTAAAAATTCGACTAACTGGGACAAAACGAACGCTTTTCGTTGAGAAATATAAATGAAAAGGCGCCAAACAAAGCGACTTTGAAGTTAGTTGGGGGAGCCCGACGAGAGACGCAGCAGCTCCAGCAGCGGCAGGGTCGCATCAAATGGAAGAAGCAATAAATGGGAGCGAACGAATGTATTTTGGGTGGCCTTTGTTAGACAGACAAAAGCGACCAGAACAGTAATGCTGCAGCACACACAGCGGCAGTAATGCTGCAGCACACACAGCGGCAGTAATGCTGCACTGCACACACAGCGGCAGTAATGCTGCACTGCACACTACAGCAGTAATGTTGCACTGCACACTACAGCAGTAATGTTGCACTGCACACTACAGCAGAAGTTATTTTCAATGTTTGACGCAGAACGCTACCAAAAAAATGTCGGTCAACGCCTTCACTTGCGGCCAGTTGGTCATTTCACAAAAGCTTATTACTGAATAAGGAATTAAATATGAATTACATCGATGCTTACGCGGTAACTTTCCAAGAAATACTTACAAGATTCCTGTGAAAAACACACCACCATAAAATTATCTTACACAGTAAGTAAATAAAATTCGCAACAGATCACATCGCAGAACTGAACCTGGGGCACTATTAGGACAAGAGTTCAACTCACTTGATTATCATGCATTTCGAATTTCACAGCGAACCAGCACGTCTCAAGGCTAATGCAAATAAAAAGCTGCACATATTTGCTGCTCTCATATTCCAGACATGGTAATTACATGGACGAGATAAAGATTTGCAAGATGTTGTGGTACTGTTAAGTGCATTCACCCACCACCTACCACTCACTCGCCCACCACCTACCACTCACTCGCCCACCACCTACCACTCACTTGCCCACCACCTACACCAGCTGGCCATCACTCACTGGCCACCAATCGCTGGTTACCACTCATCATCCACCACTCACTGGTTACCACCTCACTGGCCACCACTCATTATCCACCACTCACGGTCCACCACTCACTGTCCACCACTCATTATCCACCACTCACTGGCCACCACTCATTATCCACCACTCACGGGCCACCACTCATTATCC
>VCRD01000545.1:226951-255536 GCA_006783055.1 Trinorchestia longiramus
GATGGTCGGAGACGACCAGCACACACACACAGACTGTACACTCCGTCTGGGTTGGGGGAGGAGGGTCAGAGGGGGGTGAGGGTGAAGGGGGCGATGACATGTGTTATGGTTTGGAAGCCTGATGAGGAATGTACTATGTACTGGAAGCACAATACCGAGTATGGAACACAATACTGAGTATGGAACACAATACTGAGTACGGAGCACAATACTGAGTATGGAACACAATACTGAGTACGGAGCACAATACTGAGTACGAAGCACAATACTGAGTACGGAGCAAAATACTGAGCACGGAGCAAAATTCTAAGATTACGGAGGACAGTATAGAAGAATGTACGGCAAAACTGTTAGTTACCGTCGTAGGTGCATAGGAGAGACACAATGAGGTCATAGCTGTCAGGTTTTGAAGGCAAGGAAGAAGGCAGAGCAATAGAGCACGATAAGGGCAGAGTGACACGGAAATACTTCCAAACTCGAACAAAACCCAAACTCCAAGAATTCAGGACGAGCATTGTGCTTCACAAATAGAAACGCATTCCTAAATCCCTAATTGCACGAGTGGAGCTTTCGAACTCTCACGTGTACTCACTAATGCCTTACAGAATTTCATTACTCGGTTGCAGTCTTTGCTCTGGTGAGGCACAGTGCCACGGCTTAGAAACGCCCTCCAGAGCGATAAATATCACTAGTGAAGTGATGCCTTATTCTCCTCTTGGTTTTCAATCAAAAACACCGTCGCAACATGGCGACTCGCTCAACGAGCTCACGCATGACTGCTAGGTAGCACGTCAAGTATCGCTCATAAACACGTCAAACATTACTCATGAACACGTCAAACATTACTCGTGAACACGTCAACCATCTCTCGTGAACAAGGATGGAGGCTCAGTTACACCTTGTATGATGACCTTATTAGCTAAATTTACAAAAAATTAAGCGATGACATTTTTGGAACCAAGATGAAAAAAGACATGTGTTACTTACCATGCATTAACTCCTCACACTTCATAGCAAAAAGTAAGGTTACAAAATAAATGGCCTTTACTCCAACTGAACTTGGTAATGTCAAAAATTTTCAGTCCAGTAGTTAGCTCATATGAAGATAAGTGCACTTATTCAACGCATTAATTAGTGGACATTACTAAACCACAATATCCAATTTTTACGGATATCCTCGCATCCCTTAATAAACAATATCTACCAGTACATTTTTTATCCGTTTCCAATCGCTTTCTAATTTTCAGCGATATCATTGAGCATTTTCCTACGATAACGACAAACTGCCAGATAAACACAAATGCATACGAGTCACTTAAAAAACTAAATATAATCAGAAAATTATCGGAATTGTCAGCGTCGGGGTTCCACAAAAACGAAGTATACGTATCGGTTTTTGAATAGTGAAGAGCAAAGTTGAGGAGGAGGCAGGAACTTAATGAGGCGGGAAGGATGAGACGGTGAGAGCACGGGGTGAGGTGGGGAATGCACGATGTCATGAGGGGAGGTGAGAGAGGCAGGCAAGAGGCGAGCGGTTTACTATTACACTGGAAGTTTTGCGGCCTCCAGCATTACTGGAGTGGGTCTTCAGAGCAATAGGAGCGCGTAATTGACTGCGCAGAGCCAGATTACGGGGACGGGCAGAGTTACAGCAACCAGGATTACTGCCGTATCCTCCAGGCGCATGCCTCTAGCCCCGCAGATTGATGCAGCTGTAAAAGTGAAGCCAATAGCGTTAACCCACCTACCCCCACTTCCTCCAGCAGCCACAGAACAACACGTAACATGCACGATGATGCTAGAATACCACGCAGATGCAACAGGCTAAAGCGTTCTCTGAGTTTGTATGAAATGAAATGTCTTCAGTGAGTTTGCCTTACAAAGGCTGTGGCTTGACCCAAACGGCAGGCCTGCAGCCATGCCCTGGTGCAGAAACCATCTCTGTCAGCGTACACCCACAGCGCGATGGCATCAAGCGGCAAGATCACGCTACATCACGGACGTTTAAAGAGAAATTTGTTCTATACTCACACGCTGGGAGGATTTCTGAAAAATTATTGGTTGAGCAACACAAGCAAGAAAAATAATACCAAGCAAGAACACAGGAATAAATTTTTATATTTTGTGTTCAAGGCCATCTTTTGAAGCATGTACCGTGGGGAGCAAAATAATACAACACGTTGATTAAATCGCCAAATTGCACATTTATAGACAACGTACAATTACGAAAATTGGAATATACATAAACAATAGTATAAAAAGGTTAATAATATATCTAAAACACACAAATATTTAATAGAAATAATATACAGGAGCATGTATAATAAATACGTGAACAAAAGTTTACAACACATTTCAAGATATACATAAATTAATACTTCGTTGCATAGCCCTTATTATTAATTATGGCTTCGAGACGTTTATAGTAGTTCACTACCAGCCTTATACCAGTTTCAGACGTAATCTATTCCATTTCTCAATGCAAATTTCTTGGAGTTCAGTGATGTTATTGGGACCTCTCTTCTGAATCTTCAATTTCAATTCCCTCCACAAGTTTTCCATCGAATTTGTGTCCGGGGATTGACTTGGCCATTCTAAAATGTTTATCTTCTTCGTCCTCAACCATTCCTTGATTTCGTTTGCAGTATGCTTTGGTGAATCGTTTTCTTGTTGGAATTTCCATCCACGTTTCAATTTTAACAAACGAGCTGAAGGTAGGAGTTGCTCTTCAAATATTTCACGATATTTCCTGCCATTCATGGTTCCTTCAATTATGTGAAGTTTACCTACCCCTGATGAGCTGAAACATCCCCACACCATGATTGAGCCACCTCCAAACTTGACAGTGGGTATGGTGCAGTTTGGTTTATACTCTTCGCTTTCTCGCCTCCAAACATGGTTTGTGCTGTTTCTTCCAAATAGTTCGATTTTGGTTTTATCTGACCACAGTACTGAGTTCCAAAACGCTGCTGATTTGTTCAAATGGTCGTTAGCATACTTCAGCCTGGCCATGACGTGATGTTTCTTGCGGAGGTGTCCTGTCGAGGGGTGCGGGAGCGAAGACCTTCACGATGTAGTACCCTGCTGATCATGTGTTTGCTGACTTCAATCCCAGATGCCTTAAGATCATCCTTCAACCCTTCACGAGTAGTTTGAGGCCTCTGCACTGCTGTCCGGACCAAATTCGAGCAGCACAGTCGTTAATCTTCCGTGGACGGCCAGTTTGAGGCTTGCCGAGAGTCGTATTCCGGCATTTCCACTTGCGTATTATGGTTCCAACCGAGGCTATAGGAACACACAGTTGTGCACTTATCTTCCTATATCCCAAACCTTCATTATGGAGCTCCACAATACGTTCGCGAAGATCTTGGCTGATGTCCTCATTCTTACCCATGTTTACGACCTTTCAGAACGAGAGCTGCTGTACCAATGACACGTTATTGGAGATGAATGTCGACGAAAGTTCGGTAGCCAAATAGTAGAATGTATTAGAATATTCTGGAATAATCCTACAATAATTTTCATGTATAATATCGAGAAAAAAGTCGGGTATTGTGAATTTTTGTTCACGTACTTATTATACATGTTCCTATATATTTTTTCTATTAAATATTTGTGGGTTTTAGATATATCATTAACTGTTTTATACTATTGTTTATATATAGTCCAATTTTCGTAATTGTACGTGGTCTATAAATGTGCAATCTGGCGATTTAATCAACGTGTTGTATAATTTTGCCCCCCACGGTATGTCTCGCACAAGATAGCTGTAAGGAATAGATAAATTCCGAACGACTGAAGATTGTAAGAAAAGAAAGATATCTCTGAAGAGTATTGTCTTAAACAAGAATACTTCATTCTTCTGCATTCATTTCAATGTGAGAAAATCAAGAATTTGTCAGACAGCACGCTAGGAAAGAGTAAACAGACCACCGTCGTAGAGAGGGTGCTTAAGTTGATACACAGTCCTACCTCATGTGAGCTCAAACTGATGCTACAAAACTTACCTCTGTCACCAATACTAAAGTCTCGTCAATACTTAGGCTCCAAACCACTGGGCTTCCTTTGGGTCACGTTTGTAACTGACAGTTACATCACTATACAGAATAAAGATTTGACAAGATACTAAAATATTTCAAGTTTCTGATATCAAGACTCGAGCGAGACAATGTCCGTAGTTAAACTGTCACCCAAGACTTCATGATAGAATGAAAGGCGTCAATGCTGTGGGCACCAGCAGCAATGCTTCTATGACCATCGCACGATAGTCTAAGGAATATGTTAGATGTGCGATACAGTGACAAGGAGTGCCAACACGGAATACCGTAGCACATGCATCCGATTTGTTGAAGTATATACACACTGTGCAACAGAAGTGGTACGCAAACAACAATGAACGTTGTGCCACGCAAGTAGTAAGACATTCGTTGTGTTAGGCTCTATTCATTTGAGTCACAGAAATGAAATGCTCTAACGACCTAAAGTACGTCGATGAGGAAAACAAATTTCAGAGTCAGCCGACATCATATCGCAGATGAGTGTAGAATTCGGCTGCACGGCACCTCTGTTTTCGCAAAGCGTCAAGTGGGAGTAACACCTGATACTCATCGTTGACACTTGTGCGTTATGGCACGGGTGGTACTTCAACATTCTGAGCGCTGGTAGCGAGAGGCAATGTAAAAAAGGAATGCACATAATTGAGGAGCCGCCAGTAGCTGCCTCGCTGACTCATGCAGACTTACTTCATCAGAATATTCTGACAAGGAACACTCTTGAGTGCCCAAGGAGACATGAAGGTTAATTCCTGATCTAGGACAGAGTTGGTAGGGCCAGTGAGAAGCGTTGACTCTCAAGGTAATAAGACTGGCACTGTTATCTGACGATAGGACGAGGCTACAGGGAACATTATTGTTATCGATGTATAATATCAAATACGTTTTTAATGGTATTCAGCATCGCCTGTTATTTTAGTATCTCTGAGTATATGAGAACTAAGAGGCGTTTTTGTAGCTCACTAGGGCACGTTTATTGCTAAGATGCCCTCTCATTCAGTAAAAATTTCCAGTTGAGCAACTGGACAACCGTGACATAGTGCTTCCGGTGATACCAGAAGACCACAAATTCCATAATTTTGAGCAGACAAGCTTGGGACAATTCAGAGGATCAGAAAAGGAAGAGAAGTCTGTTAGCTTCACACCGTCACCATTCTGGGCATCAGAGCAAGGAATGCCCACTGTAGCTCCGCTGGGCGTCCAGTGCCCAATGAACCCTCGATTACGAACGTTAAATCAAGGTGAACATGAACGCAACTTGAAATATTTTTTAACGCAGCTTATCAAGTTGAAATAATGACCCTGAGCTTCAATAGAATGAAAGAGTATGTGTTCCACGCATTAACCGAATTTTTCTGACATTGGAGGTCGCATTGCTCAGAGGCACCCGCCGAAGCAGACTAAGTTAGGCGCAGGGGAGACAGCAGCGGCACAACCAGAAGCCGTGCGGAGAGTTGAGAGAAGAACCTCGAGTTCTGTCAAGTTCCTGGTCAAGTTGTGACAACTTGAGCAGCGTCACAGCTCATCAGTCCCAGCTTCCCGCTAACACACACCAATGTACCGCTTACATCGAGAGTACAACAAGTAGGTTAATTGTAACTCGGTCGCAGGGCAGATCTACGTATGATTTCTGTACTCCATGAACTCAATCCTATTCCGTACGTCATGCAGCATCGGATATAAATTTTTGCAAACATTCAAGTTTTTTTCTTTCAGTAAATAAATATATAAATAAATCTGTTTACTTGATAATTCATATATATATTTATTATTAATCGAAGACTTAGAGGCGAACTTGAAACTACTGATCCAAGTTACATCATCATTATGCATGCAGGCCGAAGGCGTAAAAATAGCAAAGCTACAAGCAGCACAACGCGCAGCGTTGTCTTCAACAGAACTATAACAACAACTGAACATAGTCTATCACGTGATTCAGTTCAAATGAATTGGTTAAACCGAGTAATTAACTCACAGATTGTCATTTGAATACATCAAACTTGAACGATTATGCTATGAACTTCGAAGTGAATAGCTAACTACACTTATCCAACTCAAATACACACTTGCCTTATTTAATAACAACCATTTTCATAGTAGTATGATATTCTAGATGAAATATTAGGTTGTCACGGATGAAACATATTTTGAACGCTAAACAATACAATTTTTCAGAAGTGTTAGAAAACATATTTATTCAATCCAAATACGATCCGTATTTATTGATAACTTTTCTCCAACGTATCTCTAAGTCATATCTTCAAGAATTTTTTCTTTTTTTTAATGACAAACAATACAAATTTTAAAAAACTATACGACAGAAAGACTGAAATAACTTATAAATGCGACATTTCAAGTGTAGCAATCTAATAATTAAGAGAGAAACGAACCTTAGCTCCAGCCTGGGGAGACTCTGGATGCATGATAGTGATGAGGGGAGGCCCAGCAGAGGAGGAGATTGAGGCGGCAGGTTTCCCCCCGGTGAGGAGGATGGCGGAGTCGCCGGTGGGAGACGGGCAGGGCATCTTAGCCTGTACCCGGAGCTGAGGGAAGGACCGAGTGCTGCTGCTGGTGCTGGTGCTCACTGCAGCCCCACACGCCCCGTTCATAACGCCTGACGGGAACAATGAGACTCGTGTTCAGCTACCGTATACCACATGCCATCAACCCTAGACAGAACATCAGGTGAACGAGGCCCATTTACATGAAACGTTGTTTGTTTTAAGATATTTAAATTGAGCTTATTCATTAAAAACACATCAATAACTACAAATTTTACATTCATAAAGGTTATAAGTAAGAAAAAGTGACCGAGCGGGATAGGCTCACGCGGTCACCGATGCTATAAATATTTGTAATTCTTTCTAAGGTCAATGCAACACAACTCCCCTCTAAGACGATCATTACTAAGGGAAAAAACTCATGCCTCACAATCAAAAAATTCAATAGAAATAAAATGGCGTCGTCAAAACGAGTGGAAAATAGAGTTACCGACTCTGCAGTTCATAAAAAACATTTATGCAATCCTGATCAAAACAAGCGCATGTACAGACAGTAGTCATTCGATTATTCATTAGACATCCCTGCATCACAGCTACGTGTACATCAAAAGGCTAGCAAAAACATATAAAAAGAGGAATATCATTCATCTCAAAGCTCTGATAAAAACATAGAAATACAATTTAAAAGAAGCAAGAGTGCTACAAAGAGACACTGAAAGACGGAGCTCCCTACACACGGACGATAAACAAGACTCGTCTCCCTGTAGCGAAGAGCTTGGGGTTGAGGCAGAGGGGCCTATGTGCCCCACTGAACGATGGTAACGAGGTACTGAGGCCTCACTTTGGTACATCGAGAGCCCCACTGAACGATGGTAACGAGGTACTGGGGCCTCACTTTGGTACATCGAGGGCCCTACTGAAGAGTGCTGAGGTAGCGAGGTCGTCAGTGCCGTGCTACGAGGGTCTTACTGAAGGCTGGTATCAAGGGACTGGGGCCTCATTTCCGTGCTTTGAGAACCCCACTGAAGAGGGCTGAACTAGCGGGGTCCTCACCTGCCTCTATGAAGAGAGGGACCAATTGTAGGATGGCGCCAAAAATTGCAAAAGGCATTTGTTCGGGAGTGAAAGAAGCTCCGTAATTGGACGGGTTGAGGCGAGCTCACACCTGCTAAACCAAAAAATGCCGCCAATAAACGTTCGAGGAATGCGTTAGGCGCGCCAGCACAAAGAGTTGGGCGACAAGGTGACGAGATTGTAGCGCTGCCGCCGCCCGAGGGGAGCTCAAAAGGTGTTCCATCGCCACCAGTGAAAGAGGGACTGCGCTAACAAAGCCTGTTTTTTGAATCACTTCACCTAGTTTTGCACGAGTTCATGCCCGTCAACACGAGGAACGAGAAAGAAATGAGACTTGCTGTATTCTGTTGACGCTACCACCGAAAGCAAGGCATACGCTCAGTGAAGCGTACGTCCTACATGCTGCTGCGTATCCTGACTACGTAACACGTGAACATAACATGAACACAACAGGTACAGCTCTGCTCAGTGGGGAGATATTACTAGCTCTGCAAATGAGAAATACTCGCTGAACAGGAGAAAGCAGCAGATTTTTTGGTGAGAGCTTTGAAGCGATGGGCTACCGATGGCAGTTAGTAGAGTTAGTCATATTTTTATCTAACTAGGCGACGCACACTGAACATGTAACATACAATTTGAAAAATGCTTCATGCACAGAAACAACAATGAGAATAGACAAGGACGAACAATGCACCAACAACCGGCGGTAAGCTAAAGTAAATATTCAAGAAAGGATAAACCCGCAAGGAAATAGCTGGGCCAAATGAGAAATCGAAAGCTTTTCTCAATTTGCTTCATTTACTGAAATTTACGAACGCACGAAATCAATGAACATATCCGACATGCAGTATGACAGCAATACTTCAGGCAAAAGAGCTAATTTTACACACAAGGGGTGCGTTATGTAGTGAGCTTGAGCATCTCACATCATCACAGCGTATCCAGGAAGTACAATGTGTACGACTGTGTACATTTTCACATGCATTGAGAAATATACCCATTCACAAGCGTGAAAACAATGAACTTTTCACTTCGCTTTGTTTCCTAGATCCAGTAGTCACATAACAAAAGGGGCATCAGCCATTTCTAATACAACTTGACGCACATGGACAAATTGTTGAGCAAGCTTCATTGAGTCGAACACGTATTCTCTGAGGTAAATTACGAGTACAAGCCAGCACCCTCGTAGGACCTCTAGCCCCTCTGAATGACTGTCACCAGGGTACAACGCTGAGACTTTGTATAAGTCAGTGTATGTGTGTGTTGACTTCACTAGCTAATAACGAACTGGTTAATAACGAACTAACTAATGACGATCAAAAGTTACGTGGTGGCACGACACACGGCAGACAGGGTGGAGCGGCGGCACTGGCACTGGTCCACCCTACACTGCACGATATTCTGTCTGACGTGATTTGTGTGTGTGTCAGATCCTGCAGAGATGCTGAGTACACTCTACGTAGCTATGACTGACGCTTGTGTTTGTAATGTGAACACCCTACGCAATCTTGACAGGTGTCAGCAACCAATGTCAGCAGCAAACACTGACGCAAGAAGTCAAAACTTCAATGAACACTCATCATGCACATGGGTACCTTTCATCGCCCGTGAACCGGGTTTGGTGCTCAAAAGAGATTGTAAATTATGAATAAGTTGCGATTCCAAAATATGTACCAATGAAAATCTTGTTTAAATACAAAATGTTCCACGATCGCACTGACGTCAAATATCCACCAGGAATTTTAACAGCTTCAACAATAGTATTCAATAGTACGCAGCAAGGCTGTGCTATGAGAAGCACAGGGCAAGCAGCACAGCCTACGGAAGTCATCACACCAGCACCTGCGGCTCTCATCTACATATACCATCAGTACGTGAATACCATCGAAAATCCTTGCCCGGATACCTGCAAAGTGGTTACGTAACCTAAACGGTAGAAACCAACACCTTGGCTCATATCTAACTCAAAACGCGCTAATATGAAGGAATTTTAATTCAGATTACACTTCATAGCATAACAGAAATTCCAACATTTTTTAGGCTTCGCCTCGCAGCAGTAGCATCAGATGCGAACACACGACGATGCACTGACTAAACATCATTTGGTCAGGACAGGATCTGTCTCCATGATACAGCAGTGCTGGCGAAGCAGAAAATTGAGTGACGGTCGAGCGCAGCAACATGACAGGACACGGCTCGTATTACAGCAGGGACACAGCATAGCGGCAACTGATACTAGTCAATATATATAAATTTTTTGACCATAGAGCCATTAGTGGATGCTGACGCCTCGATGAGCACCATTGCTCAGCCACACACGCTCCGCATGACAAGCACCACTCCACATGAAGACCTGCAGTAGGGGAAGTCCACCGCTCTTCACTCAGCACAATAAAATGAGCGTGGGCGATATTGCAGTGAAGCTAGCACGCGTCCTTCCATTACGATACCATAAATACAGCAAATAATGCTAGTTTTAACCCACATTCTTTATCACATATCAGAACAAGAAAGAATCCCTGCACAAGCTTGTGCACAAATACGAGTATGGAAGGTAATAAGTCTTCGGCTATCTATAAGGTGTGAGTTGTAAAAGTATGAAAGGTGCATTTTGGATTTGAAAAAATATGGATAAAATGCACGATGCACTTCTTGGTAATACGATCATTTTAATGATCACATCAAACGATTCACATGATTCCACCCCTACCGTCAACAGCAATTACGAATTTTTCTTGGTCATCCTCTCTTTGAAATAAAAAAAATAACTAATGAAGCACAACTTACATTGGCACTGAAGTATTTCTCAACAGCGCCAGCAAAAAGGCTCGTTCTAAGGAGATAATTAGAGGTGAGGAGCAGCACAAGAAGATCAAGTGCTTCTAAGCGTTGCCTGTAGTGGCAGGTTGAGGGCTTGTCTCGAGACGCCACTCGTTCCTGAGACTCTCACGTTGCCACTCGTGCTAGCTGTCTTCATCCCCTCAGCTCTTGTCTTCTAGGCCTCTCACTGCTCATCCCTGCATGGTCAATTGAGTTCTTTGCCTCTATGATCCTGACATGATCTCGTATTTCGATGCCTGTTTCTCTTTTCTCGTTTACCCCAATTTTGCTGATACTCCCATTTAGAATTTTCTTTCACTCCCATCAGCCCGAATTCATACTTGCCATTCTACGCTCTGTCTTGATATTTACGACATCCCTCTGTCCCCACTATCCTCTATAACCATGGCTTCATTACCTACCTCTCCTCACCTCCCCCTACATGGCAAGGTCTCTCATTAAGCTCCCCACAGAGCCACTTGAAGGCACACACGCAAAAGCCTCCACAAAGATGCGACAAGAAGCACACAAACTGCGCACCCGTGAGCTCTTTTCATCGCCAAGCTCAAATGCGGCATGAAAAATAAAAATTTTTGGTGGTCTTCGTAAGGAGCTTTGCGAGTCGCACAAAACTTAGGTGTCGCTGCTGGTAAATGGCGAGCGAAGATCGACTGTCTTTTCACTCAATGAAGAGGCAGGCACGGGGAGAACGCTGCAAGGAAGAGACTTCTGCAGCAACAGTGACACTTGCCATCACAAAATTTGCAGCAGGACATAACTCGTTTTACATTGAAGTTAAATGACAGCCATAAAATTTTAACTATTAACAAGAGCCAGAATTAATGATGCATAATTTCAAAGAGAAATTTGTGCTCTGTTGATGTTGGTGCCACAGCTCCTCAATTCCAATGAGAGAAATAAGGTCACTATGGGATATTACGATCGCGTAAAAAACTTACATCTCCACTGCATTCGTCCACTTGCTAAGTAAAAAAAATAATCTTAAGCGTGTTAAGGATTGAGGCCACATCATAAAATTATACAACAGTAAACTATGAACAATTTTTTTTAACTAAAGTTTATAATAAAATAAGTTCTATAAATAATTAGCGCGAGCCAAAATACACAAATAAATACCCTGAGCGTCAAGAAACAAAAATTCGGCATACGATGGTAAACTCGACACACGTCTTAGTTGCATGCTGCCTGTTACTGCAGACTGTACACTCGACGCTGCGGCAAGACACGTGCATGCATCCCACAACCCTTGCCTCACACCCTTGCCGAGTGATCTAAAGGTAGTTGAATGCTAGTAGTGAACTCCGTAGACCATTACGTCATTTCTTGTGCCGATGCAGATGGTAATGAAAAGGTAGTTGAACGCTGGTAGTGTATTCAACCCATACAAAACTCCATAGACCTTTAGATAGTTTTGTGCACGTTCGCGGTGCTTTAAATGTATTTGAATGCTGTTAGTAAACTCCGTCGACACGTATTACATTTCTGTGTCTATGCTTGCACAGAGTTCAGTGTGAGCACCAACAACAATCGTCATGGAAGCCCTGTCGGACATGTACTCCGCACTGCTCTCAACGCTAAGACAATGCTGACAATTGAACTAATTTTGTAAATTTAACTTGTCTGCCGTTGAGAATGTGCGAACGCAAAGATGAAAAGCAAACCTGCAGTGGTAGCTGCTAACGCATGAAATTAAGAGTCGATAAGGCAAAACTTAAAACTACAATAAACCGCAGTGTTAAATAACTGACATGACTGGCGGGTAGTGTCCACTACTGTCGTCTTTTTTATCACAATGAATATAGCAATTCAAAAGTTGAGTTCTAAAAACTAGATGAGCTTTCCGTCAATTAACCCAAAGGGCTAAATTATTACAGAGAATGTGGTATTTTACTCAAATATGCAAAATAATTTCCTTAGCCTAAAATAAATGAGAGCAAGCAAGATAGACTACAACAGAGAACACTAATCTACAAAGTTGTCACTAAATTGATGAATATACGAATGGTCCAACCCAAGCAGAATATAAAGTGAATATAGTGAATCCCATACAAAAGGACTGGGAAGACAATCACTTATAAGATGAGAAATACGAGCAACAAACGGAAGTACATAAGGGGTCGTGAGCACTGTACACAACAGCTCGTACGTACACTGCAGCCGATGTACTGCACTCTCCAGTTTATATACTATGCTGTACACTGCAGCAGGCATGTTGTACTGCACCCAGCAACACCTGTAATACATTAAGTAACCAGTAGAACTACTCAGAACAGCCTAGTATACTGCAAAACAGAGCATGTTAGGCAAACTCCAGCTTCGTGCAGCAACAGGAGCGGTGCATGTCGCCCATAGGCCGCCGCAGCGCTCAGGCATTAAAGCTACGGTGCCATGAGAGAGTCAAGCAGAGGGAGACGCAAGAACGAGGTAAGGGGGAGTGCCATCCCCGGTTGCGCCATTGGCTGTGCCGGGAGAGGGGGCGGTGCACCAGAGGTCACGTCTGGCCCCTTACTCCACCAAAGGGACATCGCGCGCCACCAAACCTGCCAAACTTGACCGCCATTTTGTGTCGCTTGCAGGACCACCCTCCCAAAATGAAAGGGCGCTCAACAACCACCTACTTAGTGAAGCAACCTTCCTCTAAACATGGTCAACACCTCCGCAAGAAGAAGAAAACTATAAATACACAAATGTCCACTCCTATAGCGTCATTTGCTCCAAAAAGAACAAATTCGGCACTCATCAGACAACCGGATTTTCAGCAAGTAAAATATTAATGTTAATATATTCCTAAGCGCAGTGAATCAAACCTGCCTCATGACTAGGAATTTTTATGCAGCTGATTAATCTAAGTGACCAACAGAAAATTTTTGGACACTCCAGAGACGACAGTTCTCATTTTGAAGCAATTCAGCGCGAGTACAGATGAAAATTCAAAAAAAATAATCCCCTAAAGTGTTGATATTTTACTCATTCTGATCGACAACGTCGCAAGAGTAAATAGATGTTCCATAAATTCAAATTGATTATAAGATCAGAAACAGAGGTGAAAGCAACATAACTTATGTAGAAGCATCCGTTCAGTAGTCGACATTGTTGCAACTTTTACTCGAAGAATTAATCAGGGATTGGGGGGTTGTACAAATATGAGGATCAAGAAGCATTTGAAGGCAAGCATGAGGGCTTGTGTCAGTCAGAGGCCAGCAAGGCAGCACCTGGACCTGCTGTGTCCTGCACCGGCAGTGATCGTTGTCACTTGGGTCTTAATTGAAGCTGTATGCAAGCTTTTATTGTTTTATTGAGTTGCGCTACTAAATGAAATGGTCATGCACATTCAACTCTGCGATGCGGAGAAGGTGAGGTTTACTTTTTCAGAGTTGGCCAAGCGATTCTCCAAACTTGATGTAGCTTTATCACATGAACTTTATTCCTCCTTTGTTATTAGCATAATTTCCTCCATTATTTACTACACAACTCTACTGTATATTGACGTTTGAACAAGCGGCAAATCATTGGCTGCCGTCAGATCTGCCCCTGAATACTAAACTAGACCTACCTTCTCAACTTACGGAGCTTGTGTAGGAGAAAACCGTTCCCATATGTACTGTATATTTTCTTTTAATTATAACCTTCTTTCAGTGTATAACTAAACGCAAACGTTTAAAAAAATGCTTGTTATTTAACACAACACGGGCGAAGAAGTTCCACTCCATAGTTTGAAGTGGGAACTCGAGCAGCGCAGATGAGTTGCATTGCGAGGAACAAGGTGCAGGCATCGAAAACACGGCCCGGGCCTTACGACCTGCACTCTAAACGGTGTTACCCGCAGTCATACTCAGAAGCGCAATCACTAGTCGACAAAATTCTGTCCGTACAATTGCGTTTACTCTCTTCTTCACTATCAAAAACGCTACAATCCCCAACATAAACATATCACAAATAATATAATTTACGATGAGTCAATGCGTGCTTACAAGCGCCAGCGACTAGCACAAAGGACGAAGTGACAGACAAACAAAACAGAAACGCTAAGAGGAACAATAATCCTTAAGCTTAGCACATTAGGACAAGATCTTATAGAACTCGCAATTAGTGATACATTCACTGTAGCTCTGCTGTTCACAAAGTGAAACTTGCCCACGCCAACGCTATCATCACGCTTTTGTGAGCTCAAGCAGCTTTTGCAGATTTGTACGCTCAAGCAGCTTTTTTAACCTCAAAAAGGAATACATCAAGTATGCCATTAAGAGCCTTTCATTGAAGGACACATTAATGAGCTCCACTGTGCTACACTCACATCACAGTACGGGATGCATCGCCGCCCCTCCTCCAAAGCCGAGGAAAAGCCACTTCCTACGGTGGCTTGTGGTGGCCCTCAAGAGTCACGACAAAGAAAGGGGTAGGTAAGAAAGAGGCACAGTAACAGCTGCTTGGTAGCGGGAGGTAGCGCACGTACACCAGGGAGTAGGCATTCAGTAGTCACATCACGACGACTGTCTCGAACTCCGCGCAGCAGCCACGCCGAAAATGAACATCCAGTCGAGACCTTGAAGTTCAATCCCAGTAACAATGGAAACTTCGATAAAATTTGAACCACTTTTAGGAATTTTGTTGAACATAAATGCATTAAGCTGTTTTATTTAGGAAACAATCATTGGACAATAAATGTATTTGGTAATCCTTGATGATAACTTAAAATTCATTATCTCACCATTTTTCCATCGGCGTTCAAGCCACGCGTGAGCATGATAACTGACAGCATGGTTGTGCAAGTATTGACGCTGGCTCATCATCCTGACAGTAACACCAGCAACACAAGCAGCACAGCACTGCAGTGGAGGGCAGCAGCAGTAGCAGGACCAATGGAGGCAGCAAGCCTAGCAGTGCTGTGTTTACGAGTTGCTGCGCGGCTTCCGTGCTAATTACTACAGCAACACGGAGCAGCACTGGCATCATGAGTAGCACTGCAAGCCGCCTACCACACCTCGCTGCCACCATACGAGTTATTTTCAGATAACTGCTCCATTACGCAATAAAACATAGTTAATTTCTCACGAGTTTACGTTATATTAATTAATTACGCAAATGACACCAAACTTAAGTAACCAAATCTCTCAATTTTGACAAATAAATGTACAATCTATTCATATTTGCCTAACACAAAAAGTTAGCGAACACCAGCAGTAAAAATAAAAATTTACCAATGGTCATAATAAATATTAAACTGAAAATGAGCAAATGTCAATTTGATAAAAAAAAATCATTTCTTTCTTCTTTTGAAGTTCATGTCAAAAACTCGAGTTAATTCACTTTTTCTACCGAAAAACACACTCACTTGTAAGCTGCCTACTTTTACAGAAGAAACTAATTTAGCAGCCAATGTAAATAACATTATCGAGGCAGAGAACGAGCTCCGCACCCGCCTTAAGCAAGCAGCTACCAGTTGTACGCTGACATAGCGGCAGTTGTACGCTGCCATAGCGGCAGTTGTGCGCTGCCATAGCGGCAGTTGTGCACTGCCATAGCGGCAGTTGTGCGCTGCCATAGCGGCAGTTGTGCACAGCCATAGTGGCAGTTGTGCGCTGCCATAGCGGCAGTTGTGCACAGCCATAGTGGCAGTTGTGCACTGCCATAGCGGCAGTTGTGCACTGCCATAGTGGCAGTTGTGCACTGCCATAGTGGCAGTTGTGCACTGCCATAGTGGCAGTTGTGCACAGCCATAGTGGCAGTTGTGCACTGCCATAGTGGCAGTTGGTGCTCTCAATAACAGCAAATCCTGTGCCACCAGAGTGGCAAATTGTGTGGTAACGTGCGCACTTCCTGAGCAGCATTTCTGCAGAAGCAACAGGTCAGAGCGCTGGTGTAGAGCCGGGACACGTGAGCGCGTAGATGTCAAGCATCCTACACCACAGTTTCTGAACACCAGCATAGTGTCACACACGAGGGTGATGATTCGAGCACTTCCCACATGTACGGATCACATTGAACTTGAATACGGACATCCAACAGCTCATCTCATCACAGTTGCCATTGTAAAACACGCAGCTCTCTTGAAGCACGCGGGACAAACCCTCGACAGCACTCGAAGTCAGCCGTACAGACACGATACTTTTCCAACACAAGCTCTCAAAAAAACGTGTCGATGCCGCCAGTAACCCATCTCTAATATGTTATTTCTAGAATGGTAGAATTTATTATTAATTCATTCATCATTGATATAGATGAACTCACATTTATTAATGTACTTGAAGTTTAAACATAAAATCTAACTGAATAATTTTTCAATATTAGCAGGGAGCATCTCAACAAAACCAGAATAGAAGAATAATGTCGACATATATCATTTACTGTCGTACAACATGTCGGTTGTGTGGAACGCTAGCATAGTCCACCGGAAGTACAGCACTGATAGGGAAAGATAAGACCTTTGAAAATACAACACTAAATCTTAAATAAACAATGATCCTGCAAGAATGCTGTTGATTCTGTGACATATTGCTAGGAAAATCAAGCCGGCCAAGCTCAGACCAATATCGAAACCTAGCCCCACACAAATGAAAGAAAAACACAAGAGCTCGTGCGATTGTACTAGCACAAGAACCGTATGAAATTAAAACGTCCACCACCTTCTAAAGAGCAAGAGGGAAAATTATGTATCACATTTTACAACTAGGACACAAAAAACAACCACACGTGGCGTCGGATTTGCTACTGGTTGCTCGGGAACCTCTGAGAAACCCCGTGTTCTCTACGGATGCTATTCAGGACGGACACAATCAGCATAGCTCATGAGAGAAGCTCGGGAGCCTGATTCTTTCAACACGAGTGACCCCTTCCCCCTACAATTACGCAGCTGCCTTAATACATACAGCTACCGCAAAATGACTTAGGACCTACCACGTTTTTGTTGGGTCTTATTTGACATGCTATAGTCACTGAACGAAGCAAATTTGTACGTCTGCAAAGCATCTGACAATGATGGCAACGTTCTCTGCTTCATGTTACGGGATATCACCACACCTCAATGTTCTACTAGACGTGAGTGGGGACTGCTGTGTTTCCTTCATACCACATCAAAAAGTTGCATTTTTTGTGTAAAAATTTAAATTCTGTGGTTTGTGCTCAGTTTTCCTACAGTGCTTTTGAAATGCCTGGAAAGTACTGTACTAGTGAGGAGAAAACCCGTATGCTTCCATGGAGGCAAGAAAACGTCCCAATAGCAACGATATGTGAACGTTCAGGTCGAGCAAAGTCAAAAGTCAACCGAATTGGAGCTGCTGGCGTCAGCCCGGGAGCTGCCACCCAACATCAGTCCGCAGCACAAATATGGCGGAGAAAGGCGAAAGAATACATCTGCTGCTACAGATGTCATCATGAAGAGAGAATTGAAGAAGAACCCTAGACTGATAGCGATCGAATTAAAGAATTTTCATCCGGGACTGCTACAAAACATCGCTGTTCGAACCATCCAACATCGGTTGCAGGACTTGGGGCTTCCATGCCGTAGAGCCACCGCGAAACCGCTTATAAATGACCGCATGAAGAAACGTATTGCATTTGCAAAGAAATACGAACATTGGACACCGGCACAATGGAGGAATGTGATGTTTTCTTAAAGACCATATGGTGGATATGTTCAACATTCACGAGTGTGACATTTTTATGCATGACAGTGCGCCCCGCCATAAGGCCAAGAAGGTCACGAAATTCCTCCAGGAGAGACAGATTGAGGTGTTAGAGTGGCCTGCGAACAACCCCGACCTCAATCCCATAGAAAACTGTAGGCATGAAATGAAGAAAAGGATGTCCGAGAAGAAGACTCCAAACCTGGATATCCTCAAAGCAGAGCTGACAAATGTGTCGTGCAAAGAGATGTCCTTAGAATACTTCAGGAAACTAAGCGATTCCATGCCAAAAAGCCTCAATATGGTCATAAAGAATAAGGGAAACATGATCAAATACTAAACTATGTTGTTCCTACGTATTTTTTAGTACAATACTGTCATTTTCAAGCTGGAATTTTATTCTCACCAAAAAGCTTGGTAGGTCCTAAGTCATTTTGCGGGAGCTGTAGAAGAGGGTGTTCGAGCAATCCCATAACCACCAGCTTGGTCGACTGGTGAGCGAATCTGCTTGCGAGCGGTAAGACCCGGGTTCGAATCCCGCTGCCGACATGGTTGACGCGGCTGCAAATACGGCATGGGACTTGGGTAAACGACCGAATAATTATCGAAGCAATTATCCGACCCAAGAATGGGCCCGAAGGTTCGTTCCTATAGCCTCATTCTATTCTATTCTATTCTAAAGTATCTCAAACTGGATCAAAAAGTCGCACCCCACACAAATGTGTACTCGAGGCAAGTGTTGACCTCTGCTTCCAGGTAGAGCGTCTCTGACACCAGCAGGGGGCGTGGTAGTGCAGCCTACAGTTCAAGGAACGTACCAGGACGCCCTACTCAGCGACAAGGACAGAGCTGCACGTCAACTGCTGTACAAACTAAATGCTAAGCAGAAAAATACATTATTTCAGCTATGTGCATATAAAACGGCACATAGCTAATATTTACAATTAGATCTTCTTCTAATTACCGTTACCAGAAGTTTAGACTACTCGGTCATCAGTGGAAGTCATAAAACAAGAAATAAATAAAACATCTGTAGTACCTGCAGCGACCACAATTACAGGGTCAGGGGAGCACAGCTCGATCGAGAGAGAGAGAGAGCAACGAGGACAAGACTTACAAACGAAGGGGAAGACGAAAGACGCGGGGGAGTTCTAATTGGTGAGTGAGGAGAGATTACCAAGCGCTACTCATGACATCTTTTATTGTCGGGAGCAAAGCATCAGGGAGAAGTGAGCAACACTCGAGGGGTGACAGTAAAAACTACGAGCGGGCACAACACACGGAAATCACGTTGCCACATGTAGCAAACATGAAGACAATGCAAGTAGCAACATCGAGGAAACTAAATTGCTAATTAAATTTATGCGACTGAAGCAAAACTTAAGGCACTAGTGATAAGCCCTGATCATGAGTGAACACGTGGAGACGAGACTTGTAGCTGCCAACGAGGAATAAACTAGCAAGACAGGTACTACCTTGAAGGTAACTGCAGTTTTCAGCCAAATACTTGAAAAAGAGGAAGGTAAAAAGTGGCAAGCATCAGCCCAGTATAGCTAAGGAAAGGACGCCCGGTAGCTCATGGTTGTATTCCAACAGGGGGAGCTACGTACTAGTTACTCGCATTGTACAGAACTACACGCAGACATTATGAAGACACCTTCACACTAATGAACAAAACCTTAGCACCTCAAACAGCAACGTGAGGACTTCACATTCAAGGCCAAAGAAGCTCCGAAGCTAGTATCAACATCGCAAGCAGTAGCAACACAAGCACCATCAGTACCACCAGCACCAGTGGTACAAGTGTCAGCACGCAGCACGTGCAAGTGCAAGTGTCAGCACGTGCAAGTGTCAGCACGTGCAAGTGTCAGCACGTGCAAGTGTCAGCACGTGCAAGTGTCAGCACGTGCAAGTGTCAGCACGTGCAAGTGTCAGCACGTGCAAGTGTCAGCACGTACAAGTGTCAGCACGTGCAAGTGTCAGCACGTACAAGTGTCAGCACGTGCAAGTGTCAGCACGTGCAAGTGTCAGCACGCAGCACGTGTCAGCACGCAGTACGTGCAAATGTCAGCACGCAGCACGTGCAAGTGTCAGCACACAGCACGTGCAAGTGTCAGCACGCAGCACGTGCAAGTGTCAGTACGCAGCACGTGCAAGTGTCAGCACGCAGCACGTGCAAGTGTCAGCACGCAGCACGTGCAAGTGTCAGCACGCAGCACGTGCAAGTGTCAGCACGCAGCACGTGCAAGTGTCAGCACGCAGCACGTGCAAGTGTCAGCACGCAGCACGTGCAAGTGTCAGCACGCAGCACGTGCAAGTGTCAGCACGTGCAAGTGTCAGCACGCAGCACAACGCTCAAGTCAAAGCCTCCACTCCCTGATCCTCCTCACTGCAGGATTAGAGCTTGTTAGTGACGCTGCAAGTCGCTGTGTTTTGAGGCGCACCCCCACCGGGGGAGAAGAGGGAGGTGGGGAATCAAGGAGAAAGTTGGGGGAAAGGTGAAAGTGAACCTCGACGAAAGCTGTAAGAATGTTACAAAAGAGGAACCAACAATTAAACGATTTGAAGGGAACTGGAAATGAGACTTGAGGAAGATTAAGCGTGCAGAATGGAGCACATGAGGAATATAGAACTCTTAACGTGCAAGATGAATGACGCAAGTACGAACGTAACTGAAAAGGAAAGTAATGAAATAACGAGAACGTTGTGGAAAGGAAATGTCAGCAAACTGTAAAGAGAAAAGTCATTGTCCGAAGAAGATTATATCAGAAGGCGTAGTCGTAAACACTCAAGGTAGAGATGACCTGCACCTCGACCACTGAAGTCTTGCTCGGGGAAATACGTGAAAAAATGAAACATCAAACACTGGAACAGGAGAGTGATAAAAAATATCACGTACATACTTGACGATACGATTGCTAGTACAGCTGAAACACTGAGATCGGTCCATTGCGCAACAAAATCCATTCATTAACTTCACAAAGTACAAAGAAACACAATCATGTCACCAGCCTTCCCCTTGACACATGCACACGTTGCAAGACATTCCCAGTCAAGAGGGTACATATGTCCCCACGGCGCCCCCTTCCCTCAGTGGTGCTGGAGCACTGCAACGCTAGGGCCCAGGTGACGGAAGCATCACCACATCCACGACTTAAATGAGCAGAGCGGTCAGGAAGAGATTTTTTTTACTGGTCATCTACGCGGATATTCAACGCATGATATTGTATTGTTGTCCTTATCCAACACAACAACGCATGATGCAGTATTACTGTACTCATCCAAGACAACAACGCTTAATCCCGCCTTCACACAAAGACAACACTTCACTCTGCGTAGTCCGCAAGCGAGTCACTTCTTTTTATACCTCAAAACAACTGAAGAGCCAACAGAATTATTCGAGTCGTTGAATCGGATGATATTTAGAGATACAGTATTCAATTTTCGTCAAAAAAGACATTGAGGTAGATCAAAATACCCGGAAGTTCATAATCTATGTATATTATGTTTGCCAAATGATTAAGCCTCTAAAATGACTGTGCTGTAAATGAGGCCACGTCAACAAAAAACTGGTGAACTACTGCTCGATAAGTTACTAAATATTTCTTAATCAACTTTATTCATCTCATCAATTACTGATGCTTGAATCCTATGGTGTGACTGAAATAACGACTGCATATCAAGTCGATCCATTGCACCCATGAAAGACGAAGTGACATGGTAACAAGAGAGAAATTAAGTTGTCACTGCTGCTACACTCAACACCTTATGTGCACGCACTTACTTGTTCAAAACGGAATTTAATTGTTGCGAGTTAAACTATAGAAGAACAACCAGCCTTCCATGAAGCACAGCCTCAACCATGTTCAATGCGGACGGCAAAGCGATCAATGCAATAACACACTGAGCAATGAAGAGTCATGAGTGGAGTAAGATGGAAGTGAGATACGCTTTCTGCCATCAACACCAGGCCCAATTACAGGGAAATTTATAACTATCACAAATGGAAGAAAGTGGGTACAAATGTAACGAACTTTGATAACTTAAAACATGAGTAAAATCTGTATGTATTATTAGCTAACGAAATGAGAAATTAAGCGAGAAAATAAAACCTTACGCTAAGCATAACAAAGAATCAAAAGAACGGCAAGTGAAGCTTCTTCTGAAGTCCTTTGACTCGATGAAAAACAACATCAAAGACTA
Source organism: Trinorchestia longiramus (assembly GCA_006783055.1). Lineage (NCBI taxonomy): Eukaryota > Metazoa > Arthropoda > Malacostraca > Amphipoda > Talitridae > Trinorchestia > Trinorchestia longiramus. Next base: position 249,245 of record VCRD01000545.1, read on the forward strand.
TCAACAAAGAATATTTCAAAATTTTACTAGTCATAGAGCAGAAATATAATACACGTATTTTTATTCATGAATATAATGAGAGAAAAACTCAACGTAGAAGAAAAATATCTTATTTTCGAATGTAGTACTTTGAAGATTATTGACACGCGGACAGCCGCAGCGCAACAAAGAACAAGAAAAAGGCTATGATCTTATAAACAACACACGTAAGGTATTGAGCGCTTTTATCTAGACAAACCATAATGCATGTGCATCAGTGCACACTGCAGGAGCGCCATGGCAGGTCACACAAGCTGCCCACCTAAGACCACACAGAAGCCCACATTTGCCAGACCAAATGTGTGTCAATTGCACGGAGTCACGCCACGCCCACACATGACGGTCATGTGAGCATCTTCACGGCCTCCACAAGCGAGGTTCATTCATCACTGAGGTAACAGCGTCACCCTGCTCACATTAGCACAGGGCGCGCTTGTACTTCAAGCATTTATCTTCAGGTAGAAACTACGTTTTTGTGTTAGTACAATCCTGGATGCAAACATCAATTTTACTCGTGTAAACTTCATCTGGCGCGTTGCTGAAGCAAACACCCACAACATCGCTGTAGCAAAACTCTCCAACCTTTCAGCTGCTGGCGGCAGCAAGAGGACAGCAGGCAAGAAAAGATTGCTGATCTACTCCGCCACCAGTACAGTAGCGATGGTAATTGTAGCCAGAAATGTGGCTACTAAAAACACGATTCAACAGATTCCAGGAAGTGGAAGCCAGTTACCAGAACGAACAGAAAATTGCCGAGTTCTTCGTTCACATGTTTGCATGGGCTGCAACGCAAAACACGATTGTTATAATGACATAACTCGCTGGAGAGCATGCAATATTATTTTAAAATACCACTAAAAATATCATGCACCTAGTATTTTCAACTCTTTTTTACTTTTTTAACATCAACTGAACACGACACTTGGCAGCATTCGTTGGGGTTAAGAGGTAAAAATAAATAAAACCAAACTTATACGCCCAGCTCATTCTTATACAAATAAAACAGAAACTTTAAATCATATATAACATATAGAAACAAATATATATTAAATTCAAATATTTACACGATTACAAATAAGTTTAACTAAATCAAAATAAATGACCAAGTATACATAAATGCACTATATGTATAAATAGAAAGTACTGTCTTCAGATGGCGGTCCATGCGTGACACACGAGTAACTGCAGCTGTGTCACGCAGTTACACACTGTGGTTGAACTTGCCGAGCCAGAAGGTAGCGTTTGCCTTCATATATACATTACACCAAGCATTTTCTCCACACATAAATAACTTCTAAAAGCTAGTCTAGAGTGCGTTGGAGAAAATATGAAATGTTCCACGTTAATGGCAGTACACGAGTGGTACGCGGCGGCTGACAGGACACTACTTAGTATCAGCACCAGCCAGTGTCAACACAGTGACAGCAGTAGTACGGTATCAGCAGCAGCAGCAGTATCAACAGCAGTATCAGCAACAGTATCAGCAGCAGTTTCAGTAACAGCAGTATCAGTAGCCCAGTGTCAGCAGCAGTTTTAGCACAAGTAGTGTTAGCAGCAGCACAATATCAGCAGCAGCAGCAGCAGTGTCAGCATGAGCACAGTGTCAGGGCAGCAGCATAGAGGAGGCGGACACAAAAGAGGCGATTACGGCAGTGCTGACGAGGGTCTGCCATTGAAGCAAGGCTCACAGCGGCCCACTAGAGCCTCTTGTCAGGCAACAGTCGGGCGTTCAGTCCAGCCAGGCACTTCACGGACGAGGCCGAACCCTCCAATGATACTGCTCCCCTGTTACAACTTCCAATATTTAGCATTTCACCTGCTCTGGCAATCTTTTTCATAATAATATGCAAACTACCAACCGTGAGTGAGTACTTTTAAAGAAAGCACCTAATTGAATAAAATAAATTATTCAAATTATGTTTGTGTTATTCAATAAATTATGTTTTCCGAGCTTCGTAGCTAGGAAAACAAGCGAAGATAAGATATAGGAAAATCTGCACTTCTTCTAGTAAATGTGTTTTTCTGTGTTCAATATTCTTTACCAAGTTCAGGATGACATTCCACTGCGTGTGCTGTCAACGACCATGAGTACCTCAACACAGGCGACACGAGCATCAACTACACAAAACAGGACGGTAATTGCAGCCAATACAATCTTCCTATGGAAATTCATCAATGAAAAGAGAAAAGAAAGTCACACTGCCCTGAACCTTCAAATACCTTGCAGTAGTAAAAACAGGTTTAGCGACACATATAATCGACAACATAATGAGTACGACAAGAAGTATTAAGTATACCACTTGCACTTCGAATTATTGGGTGGAAAAATGAGTCGGGGACTTCCAAGTTTCGTTTTAGTGAAGCATGAACTTGTCTCGGCGCAGGTAAGTTTTAATGCAGGCACTCATAACTCGCTAGCGTCATCATGCAGTCTTGGTGTCCCCCGTCAACTTCAGCACAAAACTTCCGTATGTAAGTCATCTTCTCAGCGATCAAATGGCGACGCAAGTCTTCATAAGGTACGTGGGCAGCTACACCACATTCGACTGAATACAATAAATAACTATCTTCAAGAATAAAGTTCCTTCTACAACTAAGGTACTTGAGAATGTCAGCAACACTGACGTAATGTGAAAATACTAAGAGATGGATAGCGACACAAGATGCCGTGTCAATCCACAGAGACGATCAAACTCTCATTCTATTCGAACGGAGTAATCGACATCCTTATAGAACATGAGCACACATCAGAGCAAGACCTTTGAATACAATGCTTGCTCCATTCGCTATTAGACCCATTTTTCTCAAAAGAGTTGCGTAGATACAGAACGACGTTTTGCTGCGCCAGTAAATACATGGCCATTGATTTTGATGGAGTAAAACCTGGCTGGGAAATTGAACTTACATCACTTCTAAGGATATAGCTAAAATCCACGAGTACCGGTCATTACTGGAACTGCAGCAATCGTCATGAGACTGTGCAGGTAGCCATCACTAGTGATGACGAGGTCCTACACGGGGCTCAACGAGTCCATCCTGGTTTGTTGCCTACGCTATGGGATGAAAAGCCCTGAAAATACAGCAGTAATATGCTGGCCATGTCTATCGCTGGTTAACAGCAGTCACTTTTTCTGTAATACCAATAATTACCACAATAACAGCAGTCACTCATACAATAATAGCAGTCCCACCTCTATAACAGTAATAACTACCACAATAACATCAGTACCTACCACGATGATGACAGATACCAACTCTATAACAGCAGTCACTACCTCAGTGACCTGCATAGGTTCGCCAACTCTGAAGTTCTAGGAAGCTTGTAAAACGTTCACGGAATACCGAACAAGTCCCAAGCTCGAGTATAATAAAAAAACTATGTTAGTCCATCCGGTTTTTCAGCATCAATCGAGGAATAAAGTAGTGAACACAATAACAAAACTCAACCTGGTTCTTTGTTGATACTGTTAACAGAATTTCAAATCATTTCCATATTCCTGGACGTCAGTTACATTGTGATGACAACAGTGTTACAAAATACGATATTAACAACTGGTAGAACAAATAATCAACTCACAACACCGCTTGATGACATGATAACTTGAAAGCCATTTTATATAAATACCTACCGTATTTGACGGCCCATAGGACGCACTTTTTTTCCAAAATTTTGGATCAAAAAATCGCCCTGCGTCTTATCATTGTAGGTGAAGCTTGAGACCTGACTTAGGCCTAGGCTAATCTTTTCTCTGACGATCCCTAACCCAGCTTACGCTCAGTACTTCGTCTTATATGGCGTCTTTGTCGTCGCGTCTAATATGCTGTCAAATACGGTAATCAGCCTGAACAATATCTCTGTGCTCACTGTTCAGCACGTGTTCATGAAAACGCTACATGCTACCACAGGGACGAAGAGATCAACTGTTACAGGAATTACAGGGAACTCAAGCTGTAGCAGCCACGGCACGAACAGCGGGCGCCATGACTAGCGAGGGAGAACAGCGCTGTCAGTGGTCACCACGAATATCTTATCAGTAAAATAATAGAAAAAATACCCATTAGAGACATTAGAATCGTTCAATATACTGACGTTCATACCATCACTGTGAACAACTTAATAAAAATTGTATCGACAGCAGAAAGCAATACTATGTATATTTTATTCATAAAATTAATCGAACTAATATTCTTTACACAGAAGCAACGAAGCTTCATAAAATACAAGGTGCAGCAACTTAACTTCCTATTTTTCGAAGGAAATTCTATCCAAAAAAGGAAGTTATGTTGCTGCACCCTGTATATAATAACACTGTAGCTCACCAACGCTCGTCTTGCGTAAGTTGCGAATTTTATTCGTACTTCCAGTCAGCTAAAGTATGAAACCCTTTCACTGACACTCAAAACGTTTTTTTTGGAGCAATTGACGTTAGTTAATACCTTCGTGCTTTGAAATAAAACTATCCCTTAGCAGGACCTGTCTGATTTATGGGTTGTTGTTCCGATGAAAGTTAATGATGACCTATTTTCTATGTGGGACGAAGTTCAACTCTTGCATTTATTTCACTTACTTAGTCTCTCCCCATAACATTCTACAGGTGCTTCCAACAGAAATGAATATGACATGATTTTCACATGTCTATGACCTTAAAGTCATAGGCTAGTCCTAGTACTACTAGCTTGACGAATGGGCCGCTACTCACATATAATAGTAGACCACCACAGGAGGATCTAAGCAGCCAAGGCCCTCGAACGCGAACACGTCAACAATTTTTGTCTCCAGTTCAGGTTGTGACTGCAGTAGTTTGCGTTTATTTCGAACACCCTGTGAACATCAACGAAGAAATTCTGACTGTCCTTTGAGAGCCACAAAGAAGTCAAGAGGCTTAGCCCCGGACCTCGTAATCCAGTGACGACGAGTGGTGGGAGTAAGAGGGCCCCCCTCCAACACACACATTCACCCTTCCCTCCCCGTAAGGGCTCCCTGCGCCGTAATGGTGCTCACAGCACCGGCGGCGGCCAGAATTATCGTCTATTGAGGGAAGCCTCTCGAGCTGCCTGATTGCCGTAGCCGGGAAGCACTCCTAACACAAATTGGCCCGAGTGTCTTGAGGAAACTAGAGTCTCTCTTTCTCTCTTTGTTGAATGGCTTCTGTGTTCTCCTTCTGAATGCGATGGGGGTAGTAATATGACACACATTATCTGCTAGTTATAATTACCGCCGTAATACACATGGTCACCTTCTAGCTGTCTCATGAAGCAAATGTTTTTGGTAAAATATGCTCTATGAACTCAATATCTGTTTCATACAGAATATTTAACGCATGTCCCTGAATTGTGTAATTCGGCTAGTTTCTAAATAAAAATTCTATTTTAATTGCTAGTTATCGTTAATACATACGAATCAAGGTTTTACATGATAAATGTACTCAATTTTTAACTTCGACGTTCAATCCGCCATTTGGAATCTTCCCTCGCTGCAAACACATTCTATGATGGCTTTCATAGAAGCGTCACCGTGACCGTCGCAACACAAAGTTCGAGAAGGCCGTTACGCCGACCACGTAATGAGGCAGTTATGCGACATGGAGCAGTCGCATCCTGACGCTGCAGGGAAGAGGAGTTCATTCACCTCCATCCAACAACTCCTGATGAAAGCTCAACTCTTTCTCGTCTGGCACTTGGCTCGTCAAACCCAGCACAAAATGCAAGCGCAAAACCTAGGATCAGATTACGACTGTGAACGGCCTCAGACTTCCAGGTGAAGCTTGACGCCAGACTCCGCTACCTCGCAGTCTCCACACGACACCAACACACACCGTGCACATCTCAAGTTAGTGTACGAAGTTCAACACCACAATCAAATATACTATTCTATTCAACAGATTAGTGTAAATCCAGGAAAATTTAAGACTGTGAATATCACCGTTACCCTTTCTCCTCCTATCCTACTTTACTCCTGGTTCTTGTGTATGATTTAGGTGCCTGTGCGTGATTAATATCCTAACTTTAGACGTAATGGAACTTGGCTAGCAATTCAAGAATGGACCATTTAATTCGTTCCTATTGCCTTGTTCGATTTTATTGTGTAAAAAATTTCGAAGCGTGCTCATAATTTCATGTTAATATGAAAACGAACTCTAACACTGCTTACCTAGAACTAAATTGAGAACTGATTTGAACTTATCAACAGAACGCACGTGAAGCTGTGGGCAGTGAGAGAAGTTATAATGTACACTAGTGAAGTGCTCACATT
>VCRD01000546.1:3859-15165 GCA_006783055.1 Trinorchestia longiramus
CATCGTACTAACGCTATGTCCCTAACTCCTTAGGGCTAATGCGATGTGAAATTGAGATAAATGCGATGTGAAATTGAGATAAATGCGATGTGAAATTGAGATAAATGCGCTGACAGAAATGCCTGTGAGTGAGTGAAATGCGTGTTCAAAAGAAGTTTTGAGGAACGTATAAAGTTTACGTCAAGTAATACAAACAAAGATTCTGCAGAAATTAAAATTTTTTTAATTGCGGTCTAATTAGCGGCTTTTACTACAATAGTTAATTAGCACACCATTAGAAAAGACAGAACCATTTCCCAATTATAGAAATAGATTAAGCGCTACCGAAAGCATTAAATTCATTACACAATATTGAGTAGCAAAGTTTCTAAGCATCTTTTCTGGTTTCGCAATTAAACGCATGTGCCAAAAAAGCATTATTCATAGTTTTAGTCTTCTTTAGGGTAGTTTTATTCTAGTCGACGAATTTTCTTAGTTTTGCACAAGATGCTCAATAATATACAAAATAATTCATTCTAGTCATTTCAAGAAGAAAATTTATAATCTATAAATATGTGTTCGATCCAATGACAATTCATAAGAGAACCTCAAAGAAATGTATCAGATGCGTCGGTAATTTACAAGAAAACCTTAAAAAAAGGAAGAAAAGAAAAGAATAGTGAGGTTCAGCCGACTAGAAACTAAACTAAAACTGAATCAAACTAAAGAAACTACAGCGAAAACAAACTCTGATCTCAGTGTGGCAGAACCTACGCTGTAGTTTTAACACGTTGCCTCCGATTGCCTGATTGGTGTAAAACTTCACTTTGTACGCATAGTCACTAGAAGGATCTGAAAAAATTACAGAACCTAAACTCAGTGGTACACATACGTACCATTTCGGAGTCAACGTGTTAAATACCTAAGAGAAGCTCTCCGTTACCAAATGAATAGCACCGACCCCATGCACATATAATACACCTGGAGTGCTAACAATTGTTCCACAAAGATTATGACAATTTTCGATTAGGTACAATTCCACATTGCAGTTATGCAAAAAACCACATATATATGTATTAGAAGAACTTGTACAAAAAATTTATACAGTATATATTAGAAGAACTTGTACGAAGCATTTAACACGTTTGTTGCGATTGCCTGATTGGTGTAAAACTTCACTTTGTACGCATAGTCACTAGAAGGATCTGAAAAAATTACAGAATCTAACCTAAGTGACCCACCGGTGGGTCACATCGCAACAAACGTGTTAATTGCTTTCCATGAATTGAATCAAGAAGTAGAGAGACAATAATCTGAAGAATGAAGTTTCGACCGTCGTAAATTGACGAATATCGTGATAGGTCGGTTGAACAGGAAAACCAACCTTCCTCACGAAAAAGGGGAGATAAAAAGGAAAGATCAGACCTACGTAAAAAATCCTCGGAACAGCTCTCCTCCTCCTCTTCTGATTTAATTGCCCGATCTAATCTTACCTTCTTTCATCTGTCACGTTCGTGGTAGAGGCTACTCTCTGTAGTGTTACGCTGTTTTGGAAGCAGTGTCTTCGTTTGACTTCCTTTGAAGTCACTTCATCTCTCCGTTGATTCATCTTTGTTCGAGTCATCATTGCTTCCACTGTAATCCAGTGGTTAGCGGCCTTACTTGTACTGCAAAAGCCTCTGGTTCGAGTCTCCACGCATTTGAATTTCTCCATATTGTGCTGAATATAAGACTTACAGCGAAGATGACCTCACTAATTATTTTTCAATATAGAGGAAGCAGGTTGCATTGAGTCTGAAGGTAGAGCTGTGACCAACAAAACTCGTCTCGGACTAATGAAACTTACAGCAAGAAAAATATGAACATTTACCAACTGCTTGAGAAAAAATTCGTTAGTAAAATAGCAGAAGTGAAAAATAAAATACAGGCATCCCTAAAACAAAAACTAAACCTTGACTTATTCTTCCAGCCGTAACTGCTTACTGCCGCAAGTAGTTCAGGCAATAGCTGGGGAACATGCGTCCCTAAAAAGACATTAAATTGGTTGAACGCTACCATGCCCTAGTTGAAAACATCTAAAAAAAACCTTGCTGCATTCAATGGGGGGTCACCTCGCAACGAAAATATGAAAAGATGACTGTAGTCAAGCGCAAACACATAAGAAACCAATCGTTGGAAAGCTCATCGGATATTTCGGAGACAGAAAAATAGATTTATGAAGTTGCCATACTGCACCATGTGTTGCAACGATATTAATTTTATAATATAATCCTACGGAACTGCTGTCAACACTCGCTAGATTAAAATGGCTCATAGGAAGCATCCATTGCATGATGCAAATAATCGAATTTTGACAATATTCTTTAAGTGGAGCTCAGGATCCCCGAGGAGCGCTAAGTCCCCTGAGTACACTGAAAGCCAATTCTTTGCAGCATACTTTCCTGAGGGAGCGTACTTTATTTTAACCAAATCTTTAAGCGATCGAGTTTTAATGAGGTAATTAATACAGATGAGGGAGACGTAAGATGTGAAGTACTTTGCAATATTTTCGAATGCACTATTAAATGCATACAGATTCGGTATCAGAGTGGACAAAATAATTAGAGAAATATTAGTAAAATAAGTTTATTGAAAACTATTCAGAGTAAAATAATTTCTCGAGTTTGAACTTAAAATAATGAACACCAAATTTTCGTGAAGTTCGAATAGAAAAGTTCAAAGCAAACTTATGTACAAAACCTACGGCAGTAACAAAATAAGTTAAAAGCAAACTATCAATTTGAAAATGCAAGTAAAAACCAAGCATAGTCACATGCTGCAAATGTTTTCATCAGTGAACATAAACAGCGCACAAAATTTATACTACAGAAAAGATACATTACGACGAATGAAACATTTTTTGCTCGCGCTAAATACAATTTCTTTTAAATTGGAGTATTGAACAAGATTAACTTTATTAACACATCCTGAATATACTCCAGTGAAAAAGAGCGTACCAAGAAAACGAATCTAAACGAAAATTCTCTTTTGCGGACAATGGGCGTGAATCACGTACAACATACATTAAAGTTTATGAACAACATATCACATGATTGTCAACATACTATTATTCCAACGGTAATGTATCGTGAGGACATGAAATTCAATTCGTGGAAGAATTAGCTAACCAAGTAGCTACCAACATCATAAATGGTACTACGCAAAATGCAGCGCATCGACATATTTTAATCTAAAATTTTTTGGCTTTCCCTGACTTTTGAGGGGCTTTGTAGGCCCCCATGAAGAGAACATTCTTGGTGACGTTGTCGTGGATGATGAAAAGGAAAGGATGGTTGCACTCGAATTTCGAGGGACCGGCAGGCCGAGCTGATCTGAAGGAGATGAGGGCAGTGGCAGCCGCAGCTTCTGTGCCTTCTTCAGAGACCTCGACGAAGGCTTTGTGAAGGCTTTTTCCGACGCTCAGCTGCTCGTCCTTGGAGAAGTCGGAGAGATCGGCCAGGGAGCGGTCAAATAGGTGAGTCACACCCATCTTCTGGAGGGCCTGTGAGGAAATGTGTAATTTTTCATATCCAAAATAGGTTTTGCTAAAGTACTTAGTACTTGATATAGCCGATGCATTTCACACTTAAGAACACCAGTTCCTACCTCCATGAGATAAACAATAGAAGGATAAAAATGGACTACTAAATTCGCTTTTTCAAAAATTACTCTTCTGTGATTAGTCTTACGGCTTTCATTAAACTAGTCAATGAACTTCATCAGGAATGAATTTTAATTAATAAATGAAAAATCCCTTTTACAATTCCCCTCAAAACAAAGAAATCTACAGAATTTTTATAACTTTAGCCATCAATATTCGACTCATAACAGCCAGCTTGGTATTTTTTAAGCATCAGCTTCCACATCAGCATGATTTGAAGAGCGTAACAACCATATTTATAATATAAAAACCCAAAGTAATATTCATCTCGAGTCATAATAATTCAATGATTGACAAAATGTTTCAAATTTAAAAAAATTGCGTGACCCAGCCTTGTTTTCTTCCAGGCAAATACTCTGCACATAAGACTTGCTAAATACTCTTCGTGAATCGCTAGTAGTTCTCAAATTTCATACTGAAATTCCTCCAAAAACTTTCAAACAATTTCTAATCCAGCAACATGAAAAATCGCTGCGTTGTTACACCGGTCCAGAGGATATTCATAAAAAACAATACACCAATTTTCCCTGTTCACACTGTACACAAACCTTACCGGTTTATATGCTGTAGAATTTTCGTGCCATAGTATACTATCTTCAAGCGCATTGAAAAATAACTTACCCCCATGAGTTCATCTCCAACGGTCTCATGCAGAGAGAATTTTGGAAGGGAAACTTCAACTTCAGTACGCCACAGATCGTTCAAGACGTTGTCCAAGGTGGTGGAGTTAAGGCGGTCGACCATAGCATCGAAACCCTTATCTCCAGTGATGAAGGGAGGCAGGAAAATCAACATGGAAATGGATTCCCCTGTATACGGCAACTCCAAGATGTGGGCTCCAATTTCTTCGGATTTGGCTAAAATTGAAGGAAAAAAGATTACTTTGACATTAGTTTTATCAGCAATTTTAAAATTTGAATTTAGTAAAAATACCAACGTTTTACATTCGAATGTGTTTACATTATTCGTTTTTCGAATGACTAGTTATTGGGCAATAACGAAGTTTTCAGTCACGGCGTTTTTTAATATACTCGTGTGTATTTCATGCAAAAACAATACTTTGAGAATTCCTCCTTACGAGTACAGACCAATTTTTCAATTTAGAGCATCATACAGTGGAAATATTCATATTTGCTAAAGTGCGTATCATAAAGTTTACAACATCGAACTCATAATCCCACATATTGAACCCAAGATTAAAATGAATCCTATTGAACATCCCCTCTACACATGAATGAACAACTTGATTAAATAAAGCAACAATAAGCACGTTTTTTCTTTCTAGCTTTTTCTCATTTAAATGTTCGTCATATATTTATTTTGTTATTTTTATTTCATTGGGTTTTTATGAAACGTGAACTGTCAGAATTAAAGTATAGCGATTCTATTGTAAATTTTACTGGTATAAAACTTGGTGAGAATGAACCATGCAATTCTAGGCGATTTTAAAACAGTAATACGAGGTATGTACAGAGTACAACGACATAACTTCCTTTTATCAAAGAAATTTTCTATCAAAAAATAAAGCTATGTTGTCGCACCCTGTATTATCAGTTGGCACCTACGATAGCACGTACATGATAATCAAGTTCGAGACCTTAGGAAGTTCAGGGATTGAAGAGAGCTCCAAAGCAAAAAAATATTTTGTGGTTCTTTGTGATGTAACAGTTCGGAGGAACGCTTCTTTTGTAAATACGTGTCGCATGATTTGGTTGCATCGCTCACAATGACGGTAAATGCCAAGAGGTGCGGACTAGCAGTATGCAAATGTGAAACACTCCTCATAATCTACATGCTATCTACCAATCTAACAAGATAAAAAACGGGTTCTAACTGTTTAATAGAGAAGGAAATCACTCTTGTAGTGAAAATCAAATGAAACAATTTCAAACTCCTCACCATGTCTGAAGTTGCCTTTCTGCACCATCATGCTCACGAAGGAGATGTCTGTGGCATTAGTGTAGAAAAGGCGTTTACGGGTTTGACTTTTCTTGAACTGGTAGAGCCAAGTGCCCTTGAAGAAGGCGGCGTTGGTGAGCACCATGTTACTGTTGGAGAGGTCACTGGGTTTTACGAGTTCTGTGATGCGGCCCTTGGTCGTGTCCGACACCCATTTGTTGATTTTGTCCGCCATGCCAAGCTGGAACATGAAATTTAATAATAATTGAAGAACTAGTACGACTCATCAGAAAATTACTGGAGCTCGAAAAAAAGTTGATCCATACGAATGAAGACTGTTTTATCTCAAAATAATTTGTAAAAAAAAAGTTCCGTAATCGTGGTAAGAATGGCTTTAAAAATCAATTCAGTTTCTCTACTTCAGAAATTACACTCGCTATACATATCTTGTATGCAGTACAGGGTGCAGCAACATATCTTCCTTTTTTCACAGCAAAGCGCTTTGAAAAAGTTATGTTGCCGCATCCTGAATTTCTAATTACGAGTTCCCTTCTTCAAAACAGGAGGCATTTAGGATATTCTCGAGCTTTCTTCCTAACTAGATGTTTATTTGCTTGAAATTAGTCAAACAATTTCACTTAGTTAGGGTAATTTACTTTGGAATGAAAAGAAACTGAAAAAAGATAAATTGAGTGCGAATAAATAGAGACAACTGAACATGGCACACTGATATTTCAAATTAGGAGAAAGCTAATGATAGAGACAGTATGTTACAGCCCAATGTATATGTTTCGGTCCAATCAACGCGTATGGTGTTGTTCAAAGAAAAAATACAGCGAGTTGACTTTAAATCCTTGCCCAGATTATCAGGAAAACGCCATAAAATTAATTCTCCAGACCCAACAATACGACATTTCAACCAGGATGTACCCTAGCTTGACCCTTCTATGTTGCATTCAAAAAAATTCCGTTTTTATCAATTTTCTTTGGGTATCCCGCTATTTGTTCAGAGAAAGAGAAAATACAACGATAAGTAATGACAAAGACACGAAGCAGAAAAAACATCAAACTAGGTAACCAGACGGGGCACATTGTTATAAACTGCGCACATTGTGTGTGTACAACAAAAGTAAAGAAACGCGACTTGTTAACAATGTTGCATCCACAGCAGCACGACGCAAGGATATGTGCGATGTATTTATTCTTAAGCAAGAGCAGAGTCCTTGAGAACGTCACGTAAACATCCTGTAACTGTCCCACGCGTATCTTTCGATCCCCAGACGTAGGACCATCTGTGCTCTAATGGTTTTAACAAAGACAGTCAACAGATTTGTAAACGTTTTTGTCTTCGTAAGGACGGATAATGTATATAAGATTGCTATTTTCGCAATTGTAGGTTGTCGTTACAGTGGTATTTTCTAAAATGAGCTTATTGAATAAAATAAGTCACAAATCATGTTTATAAAGAGAGGAAAAATAGAAGCGAAGTATCAAAATGGACTCTTGTTTAAACGGAAACACACGTGACAATAATATGGAGTAACATTTAAAACTTCTCGTACAATGCTTTTGAATAGGGCTCAAAAATGCAGAAAACAAATATCCGATATTATTAATTGAAACCGGAACTACGAAAACGCGTTAAGAGATTCATTATAAAACAACGGACAATACAAACGTTTTTTCAACACACTGAAACTGCAAGATGAAAGTTTTCCAGTGTATCAGTAAAGGTAAACATTGCCTAATGAATTCACCCGCATAATAATACAAACACTGAACCTAATTATCGTTTACCGTTTCCCTGTTCTTGAAATTGTACGCAGTAAAAAGGCTGAGTAACCCGGCACAACTTCCCAGCGAGCTCAAGGTTACCTTGGAAGAAGAAGAGGAGCTCGGAACATCAACAAAGGCTTCCTACAGAAGGCAGAGCCTTCACTTGACGTTGTTGCTACAGAGAGGCAATTTGCATTCAATTTCTCCCCATAGCCTGTGGATTCTGAACTCATTATGAGAAGCAGTTTTTATTCAATTTTTGCCCCCTTTCATTTTTTACATTCAACATATGCTATAATTTTGATCAGAAATTTATTCTATTAAATTTTAAATGGCTGACGTATCTTTTTCTATATTCGATTATGCAACAGTGGATTATATGGCTAAAATAGGAGTTTCTTTACAATAAAACTCACCATCAACCATTTGCCAGTTCAGTAGTTAAAGTGGCATGGGTTTCTATTCATATTTAACTTCACATTTAGGTCAAAATTGCAGCTAAAGTCTCGTACTAATCCCCTTTCCCCACCCCCATAACATCGTGTTTAGTGAAATTACGAGAATTCTAGCCGGAAAGTTAAAGTCTTTCATATACTCGCAACTCATGCAACTTCCATATCATTCCTTTCGGTAGAAAATCACTACAAATGTTAGATAATTCAACATTTTTTAAAAATTCGTGTTGCATTGAACATCAAACAAAACCATAAATCTGAACTTTACCCATCGTTGTACACATAAAACAATTAAATTGGCATTTTTCTGCTTTAGCATATTATGAACGTTTCTGATATTCCTTACGTAGCCACACAATACGAGTCTCGGAGAGCAAGTTACGTTACAAAATACTCACATCGCCGAGATCATCGACTACAAGTTCGCTGCTCAAGACCTTCTCAAGACAAGGGTTGAGGCTGACGGTTTTGTCAAAGTAGGCGCGGTTGGCGAGATTGAAAATATATTCAGTCTTGTTGATGCTTCGCATTTTGTACCTAAAAGGAAAAATAGAAAATTAAATTAACTGCAGTGCCAGTCAATATAAGTGAATATTAAATCCAGTAACGAAAAATATTGCAGACAAACTGTACTTTAATCTTTCGAAAAAAGTAGGCATTATTTTGTTGCACGGTAAATATATTCGGTTTAAAAGACTTGTGATGCAGATTTAAAAATCGTGGGATGCATTTGAGCAACTAAATTACATGCAGGAAAACCGCTTATCCTAACAATACTTCAGAAATTAACTGTTCCTTGGTACAAATATTGGCGACAGCATATTTGCTGAATGAATCGAGAAATTTAATGCCCGAATGAGTCTGACAGAAGATGGAGGAATTAACAAAATATACATAAGTTACTCACAAGAATTCAAGTTCCCTCCACTTCCTCAAGGTGTCGACCTTATCCTTCGCACCCAGCGCATCTCTTAATTGCTTCTCCGTCTCTCCTCGAGACCCAAAGTATGCAAGACTAAGCGCACTCCAGATGCTGTAGGGCGAGAAAAAGAAGTTCTGCGCCTCCGTGTATGGGAAAAGTTGCTTGAACAGAGAAAGACTGAAGTCCGTGATGCCTGACAGATCAGTGGATGCAGGGCCTGAAAGATCTGCACCGTCGTAGAAACATTTCGAACGATGTTCCATTCCAATTCGGGCTGCTGAAGACAGCGCCACAACGCTAACGAGCACAAAGCTAGGTAGATGCATCTTTCAATAGATTAACGTTCACAAATAATCTGATCTGAAAATATAATACATCATTAAATGTACTGTCTGCAGAGTGGTTAGCTACACTCAGGAGTCAGGCTTAAGCTAAACGAACACCAAATGTCCTCATTTTCCATTTGGTTAAACACTTGTGCGAACTTCAACACGATTCTCAGCGAAGAGTTTATTTGTAAAATCACGCTTAAATTTCTTTCAAAATGGCGAAAAAATTAATAGTGGAGAAACCTGTTTTGGTGTAGTTCAAAGTATTGGCTCGGCCATTAAGTCTGCTCTGTTTTTATAAGACATCAGTAAAACAGAAGTTTCTGACTAACCCAGTATCTTCACAAAACGCTCGTTTTGCTAATATACGATCAAAACGGCATCAAGAAAGAATTTGTGCCCACCTAAAGGAAAATTAGGTCAGCAAAGGTGTGAACATACTTGAAGCGATGTGTAAAACATGAAACTCAGTAAAGGAAGTCTTGGATGACATCCTCAGCTCTACAAACACACGGACATTTATAGTTCACATTTTTTAAAGCGACGTGAAGCATTGTGAAAGTTCAAAACGTAGCAGAAACGTCTTGAAAAGTTCAAATGTATTTCATTTAGTTCTATAGCGTACTCTATGGTGAACTAAAAATCACAAAAACGTTTATGGAAATACATGGTTAAGATATACAGATTTGCAGAAAGCGGATGTGTTAATTCTAATGAATGAATGAATTAATTAATTAATTAATTAATTAAATCAGTAAGATCTATTCTTCATGCTCCCCCCCCCCCAAAAACGTTAATTAACACATTCACAACTACTCGATTGTTCGACTTCACATTATCAGTTTAACCTGCTTGTAAATGAACTTTATTCTCTGATCAGATCTTCAGAGAAGGACAAATTAGGTGTAAGAGTCGAGCGCATAGCGATTTGTTTCGCAATCAATTTACAAAACGACACAAAATATCAGTTACGAATGTTTCGTTAATATCTCGATTCCAATAGAACTAACAAAGTCAAGCAAACAAACGAGATCGTTTGTTTGTTTGTGCACTTCGAGTACCAGGACACAAAAAATACTAGGAAATACCAGGGTACACTCCTCTCACATTCACCACTGCACACCTGAAAGAGAATTGTCAGTTGCGTGGCCTCTCTCACAAGTGACTAAGTTGGGGTTTCCTGAACTCGATCCTACTTTGGCAGCCAAGGTACACGTCTGTGACGTGGACGACAGGAGGAGGAAGCTGCTGCCTATTGACCGCCTTTCACTGACGACGGCACCACACATGCGGGATGTTTCCATACAAAAAATATTTACAGCAATACTGCACCACGACGCTGATGGAAATTGATTAGATAACATACTTCCGTGAAACACCAAGACTGTAATAAGTACTTTCGATGCTCGTGCCCGTTAGTCTCTTTATAAGCGATTGTTTTTTGTCGTTATAGTAACGAGTTATCCTTAAACAGATTGTATTTTAATATAGACAATTCATACGAACTAAGTCCATGTAGCATTTTCTTTCTAACCAAATAGTCAAAGAGGTATACGTCTCCACACATTTATGTCATTTTCACCCTCTTTCTTGGTCGAATTTCCATTCAATTTTTAATTTAATTCAGTAAACGTTAGTAAAAACTTTAATTGTTTTAGAAATTAAGCGAGATTGAAAGAAAGCCTGAAAAAATTGTTCTTCGGTAAAAAATGGTTTCGAAAAACGTACTACGTAAACTATGTAAACATTCCGAAACTGTCCTCTGGTATTTTTCAGTAAAAAAGGCTTGTTTGATCTTAAGATTTTACTCCCGTGAATAACCTGAATTCTGAAATATATCCCACTTGTTCCTGTCCAGTATCTCGCGTACTTCTGTTACATGTCAACAAAAGATTATCGAATTTCTAAACAAGTTCTGGACTTTAACTGCAACATTTTTTCAAGATTCTACAAATTACCTCTTTCATTTGAAAATTTGCACATATTTTCGAGATGCTATAGTATTTTAAAATATAATGCTATAGTATTGCATATACTGAACACTCACATCCGTTCGAAGAATATATTAACAGCAGCACTGACAGCCTCAACGAAACGAAAAATTGAAGAATGAAGTATCGGAGGTAGATTACATGGAACAAAGCCTACGCTCGAGGAAAGAAGAACGAGAAGGAAAAGAGAAAGCCCTTGCCGCCTACAAAACTAAACGCTGACAGCTTCCTGTGTCAAGTGTTGCTCGTTTTACA
>VCRD01000546.1:28428-169590 GCA_006783055.1 Trinorchestia longiramus
TCCATTTGAGTTAATCGAACCTGATACCTTTGTCCCCGAATACCCAAAGAAACAGCTGAAATTATTAGCAAACCCTAGCACACATTTCTGATGGATCGCCTAAAACTGATGTTGTTCCGGAGGAATGAAAGCAGTCAAGCGTCACTCTTATTTTTAAAAAGAGGGATGAAGAGGCACCTAATAACTATCGTCCAATCAGACTCACAACTGTCATTAGTAAAAAAATAGAGAGATCACTCAAAGTCCGTATAACAATATAGCTAAAACCCCACAACCAGACACCCAGTACGATTACTCTTATTACTGACACCCGGTAAGGATGAAAGCGCATCGAATGTAAGATAACTACTCGCGATGGATGCAAAAGTGGCTCACTGGTAGCACTCAACGAGGGAAGATCCATGATGAAGCCAGTGATTTGACGTTTATAACATCAGCAGTCCACCAAAGGGAGCGCTTTAGGCCCGCTCCTCTTCATTATCTACATCAACGACCTTGATGTCGGAATCATCACTAAAATCAACAAGTTTGCAGACGACGCAAAACTCTGTCACAAAACGTTCACCGAAAGAGACCGGGTAAGCATTCAATCAGACTTCAATCGTGTTCTACAACGACCCGCAACCTGCATAATCAGCTTCAACATTGCCCAATGTTCTGAAATGCAAGTTGGTCGAATTAGCACCAATCATTACACACCTATTGAAGAAGTACAGCCACAGACAGCTCATGGTATCGTTAGCACTGAAAATCTCAAGCCTGACAAACAAGTGGAAAAACATCAGAAATGTGAGCAGGATCATTGGTTTCATTTGCAAAATTCTTGAATACAAATCGTAGAACATAACATTACTCCTCCACAAATCGCTACTCCGGCCACATCTGAAATGCTCAGTGCAACAAAGTATTTATCAATAACTTCACTTTTATCTCCTGGTAACTGTGATGGTTAAACCAGTAATATAATATTAATAACTCATCTTCTTGTACCAACATGGGTAACCAATTTTGTAACAAATGAGTTAAGGCTTCACTATCTCAATAAAGTAACTGAAATGGCATTCAGAAATGTTTTTTGGATAAACAATTACGATAGTCGTAAATGAATATGTGACTTGAAAATTGCAAACTCAAATCATTTGTACCCTAAGCGTTGGCAAGACAATGGAGCCAATATCCCAATCACCGCATGCCTCTCAAACACAATTGCCTCTTAATTTCATCGTTGCTGAATAATTCCTGCTGCAAACTAGAAAAAAGTTTAAATCTCATCATTCTTCTATTGTAGTTTAATACACTATGCATTACAATTGCAAATTCATAGAAAAATGAACAGGATATTTTAAATAAATATAATGACGAAATAGTATCTTGAAAATATCATCGGAATTTTATTCTCATAGAAGAAAAATTCAAAGCAAAACTTTTGATTGTGAGCCTCGCTAATACTATGCGTGTGGCAACATAAAAATAGCGATGAAACGTAAGAAAATAATTTAGATAATAGAACTCTGAAAGCAATAGTACAGTAAATTGGTACCAACGTCTACGAACATATAAATTCAAAATGGAGAAAGGCTGTAGAATGAATATATTGTTTTTGAATAATTAGAAAGCAAGTGCAATATAGGCCGCTGCAGTACAGCTGAACTCCTTAACTTACTATCACATTCTGTGTCCGAGAATCTGTAGGAGTAGTCCTCACATCGACAGTAGCTTCTACCGGGCAAATCCATGCACACTTCATCCACATCACATCTTCCATCAGTACACGTGGTCGTTGCTGCTCGGTCAAACAGAAATTCGTCAAATTAATGTAGTACAAACAATTTTTATAATTGATATTCATATTTTTATGTTATATTATTATTCATTCACAATGATCATGAACGCAGGAAATGATAACATTGACTTTACACAATATTAAAACACATCTTATTAAAACCAACGTGAACTGTTCAATCTATGGAATGCTTCAGTTGCTCTCATTGAAGGATAAGAAGATACAATTTGCCAAGTGGAAGTAGTTTCCAATAAGACTATTCCTCTCATTTTTATTTACAGGTGAACTTTTACCATCCTCCAGTGGCCTGAAGTGCATTCTAATATACTATAGTACTATAAAACTTGTATATCTGTAAAAAAGACACCAACATTAGACAATCAAATCGAAGAATTCGACTGTTAAGGGCAGTGTGAAGAGGTACAACACGTATTTTTAGTTGAGAGTCGATCAGAGTCGGCGTCTGAAGACCACGGATGCTCCACAATTTGCAGTCAGTAGTGATAAACTATGAGAATCATCGCGATACAGATAGACTCGTCGTTATAAAGACGACCGAGAAAGATAAGAATAGGATCCTTGCACTATGTAGAAGGAACAGAGTGACAACGTTTTCAGTAGATGAGGTACCTTTGTGCATTGGAATTTTTTTTGTCGTCATTCAGTCGTGAGTTACATTTCATAATTCTTTCTCGACATATTTTGAGGTGTATTTCTTATGATAGAATATTGTTCCAGGATTTCGACACTGAAAGATTTAAAATTTAATCTACGCATAAATATTGGTTTCGTTTTTCAAATTCTACGATAGTAATATTTTTGTATATCTGTCCCAACCCTTCAGATGCATGTGTTCTTCATTAACTATAATCTATAGAAATTTCTTTCAAATCATTCACGTCTTTCTGTATTCCAACTAATTACAATGAACTGGCTTATAAGCAGGATTTTTTCATTTTCATAACTTTATTAAGCACATAGTAGTGAATATTCATTAATTTGGTAAGCATTTACCTATGAAAATAAATTTACAATAAAACGATAATTCTAAAAACGACTTAATGTAAAATTATCCCATTAGTGATAATTTTAACAAACTCATAAGTTTGTAAGTTCACAAGATTTTGTTCTGACGCCTAATTCCTAATCTAGAATTGAAACTACAAGTCCAAATTAGTAAACAATCATAAAAGCTGACTCTACATATCTAAGCCCTTTATGGTTTAATGCTAAAAATGATCTGTACGATAAAAAACAAAATATTATTCATAATTTTAAACTTAGATTTTGGTAAACTAACTATTTATTTTTTCTCCACATGCTTAAGAGGTTTTTCTTCTTAAACTTCTAAATTTCTTCTGCTGTCCCGTTGTTCAGTTTCTTTCAACTAAAACTTAGAGAACGATTGCCCGAGGTACGGGCTGTTGAAAATGGCCGCTTTGATCGATTCTCTAGCCAAACGAGTAGTTTAGTTTGTACGATGTACGATTTGGCCAAATGTGCACAATGTGTAATCCGTTTTCTGCAAGCAGAAGGACGCACGATACAAAAAATCCATCGCAGAATGAGCAATGTGTACGGTGCTAACTTTATGAGTGAGGGTAGTGTACGGAAATGGTTCTTTGGAGACATGAACTGACATTGGCTCATAAGACTTGTAGTAAATTTACATATGCACTAAAATTCTGACAAGCTATTCTGACACCAGAGGGTTCGTGGCGATGTCCTCTATTAATTTTCCCTCACCATTGTCAATATAATCCGAACTTATTTGATGAGCTACGGTTTTCGTACAGATTCTGGACATCTTTAATGTTTTTTTCCGTTTTCATACACCTGAAGAATTCTCCGGTGAATTCTCACCTGACGCAAAATTTCACCGGACTTAGAAGACCACAGTATCTATGTTCCTGTGTTCCGTCCATAGTAACGATAATTACGTATCGTTTTATTTCTGCCGTTATCATATTGTCTAGCACGAATATCTACGAAAAATAAGAATATGATATTTACACTGAAGATTAAACTACTCACTGAACTACTGATTAAACTACACTGAATTAAATAAAACTAACATATCCTCCTATACCTCGCCCACTCTGTGTACTGGGGATCTTAGAGGTACTGTACCACCTTCCACTCGCTCTAAAATCAGAGCTGTTAAACCTGCATTGGCTGTATCGTATCATCTTAAAGAGGCCATCCAAACCTAAGATGTATCTTTCTTCATCACAACATGCATTAAACCCTCATATCGAAATGTGAACGTGTTTTCCTTTCATAACTTAGGTACTTTCATTGCACAATGCTTAGCTAAATTTGTTGAAGTTAATGCCTTGACGTTTCAGATCATTAGGAAGACTCGGTTATGAATGATGAAAAATTACTATTGCTGCTTTATATTATAGTTCTAGAAGGACCACCTTACCTTAAGAAACTCATCCAGAACGAGAGTGAAAAATTGACGTTACGCATTCTCATTTACAGAAAGAAAACAATGAACAATTCTCTACTTATCTTTTTTCTAATACGTTTGACGTGCTCCTTTGAGTCATCAGTGTATCATCAAATTGTTCGTATTAAACACTCACTCAAGCTAATTATTTCCTTACGATTTATTATCCTGTTTATGCGCACAAACAGCGTCCTTATGACGTGCACCAATCAACTGACACACGAGGAATGAAGCACAAACTCAATCATCACATTCAGAAACCATACATTAGTTAGAACCGACTAGGAGATGCAATGCACACCGGTTGTGTCCAGTCTAAAAATCGAAGGGAAGTCATTTGATAAGGAAGGTAGCAGGACTTGGGAATGCAACAAAAGTTGTTTGGTTGCCTGTAGTGAAAAATGTTCGCCAAGTGACTGTATCTTTTACAAAAAATAGTTAAAAGGAAATATTCTTTTTCATAATAAAACATTCAGAGTGCTTCAAGAGTCGTGTTTCTTTGCTAAGACTTGGTCAACACAAATTTATTCATTCAGTGTTGCCATGATTAAACCCGTTGTTGTCATTTTAAAAATCTGATACCACACAAATAATGAAAAATAGGTAAATAGTTTTTCTATCCTGTAAAATTATTAAGTTAAGGGTTAAAGGACCTTGATACCGATGACACTTCCAAAAAAAATCAGCTCGGTATAATGTATTTGTATATGAAAATTTTACATTTAAACAGGATATTTCAGCTCAAATACCTTCGGTACAGAGACCGGTGTCTGGGTCTTTGGTCCAGCCACTGTCACAGATGCAGTCCTGGCCGCTAGCATTCGGTCCGCAGTCACCATACGTGTACAGGGTCGACTGGTCTGAGTAAACGAAATATTTTTGCACTAAAGAACTTGCACTGAAATTAATTAAATCAAATAGTCCAGCATTTTTGTCTGGCTGTTCAGAAGCCTGCATGCCTAAAATTATCGACAGCAGGAGTGAGATATATTAAAAGGTATGGTTATGAATACGAATTAAAGGTTATTAATTGTACTTGCAAATCATTGGAATAAAATCTTATTCTACGTTTAAGAACATACGTTATGTATAATACTTAAATCGAGACATTTTATGGTATGTTCTTGTACCGATATACATATACAGGTCTACCATAAAATGAGAGACAATCATGATTCCAGAAATTATTTCTCATCAAAAAAATAAAAATTTTCAAAAATTAATTTTTGCGTAATAATCATAGACTCTTATAATCATACATACTTCTTGTTTATATCTATGTTATTCAACAGAATTTATCTAATTTAATTGATGTAGTTATGCGATGTGACTCTAACTAAGCTTTAATGTTCAGTTTGTCCACTAACATTGCCCACCCCAACAGGCATAAGACAAAAAATACCTCTGAGTATTTCTCGATCCACTTTGTTTCAAGAAATAGGGCTCTGTTTGTAAATATAATTTTTTCATTAAAGAAAGTTGCTTTAATATAGCTAAATCGTCCTGTCAGTATTTAAAGCAGTTTCAAAAAGCATAGCAACTTATTTCTCAATCATTTGTCTCCCACTATGGGAATACCTCAAGTTTGTGCGAGTGAACCAGCAGATGTTTTTGCATCGCTCACACATGAAACTTTAATTCGGGGTGGTTATTACATGCAGTAGATGTAGAGATATCCTTCCTTAGAATATTCGAAGACTTTTTAGATCTAAATTTATGTTACATGCAACAAAGAGTACACATGACAAAAAGGCGCCGGAATATTGTTTAAAATTTAGTGGGGGACCCAGCGAAATTTTTGAAGAAATATTTCATGATTTATTACATTATAAATTTAAGTTTAAATGTAAATTTTCTTCATTCATGTATCCTTTGCTATCCAAAGAAATTCTGATGATAGGAAATGTCTTAAGCATCATATGCGAGTCAAACTTGAAAAGGAGCAGCACGTTTCAACGGATAATCTTCACGAAAAAATTCTAGACAGTAGAATAAAGTATGACGTTTCTCAAATCAATGTAAGATTCTGTTGAACTTCATTGTTTTCAAAAGAAAGAAGCTTCTGAACACGGATAGTTTGGATCACAAGAATGGCTCTAAAGCGATAAATAAATTCCTAGGACAGAAAACCAGAATGACTAACAGATTGATTCTGAACAAGAAATGGAAGAGTGTCTGGAGAGTTGAAATTGGAAGGGAAACTGTCAAGACCGGAGTCAAAGCTAGCCGTAAGATGAAGGTTTATAGTCGATTTACAATTAATTTTGTTGCTGCTATGATAATTTATATACATCATACAATACTTCATCAAGAATTTTGCTGGGTTTTTCCTTATAAGAGTGCTCCATAAGACTGTAATTTATTTGATGAAATATGACTCACCTACGCAGTCCTGTTCGCTGTAGTCGTAAAGTTGGCCAGCATTTAAGCATTCGCACGCTTTCCCACTCTGGACAGACACTTCTTGATTGCAAAAGCCTGAAATAAAAAAGTCTTTGGCAGCTTGAATTAAAGAATTTATTTCTCATAATGAAGTAACAATTTGTTTAGCATTAAAGGTCGTCGATACTCATAGCCATTATGAAGGATCTGGCCCAAAAAACAGTCGAAAGCAGTAAATATACTACAGTTCTCTGCATTTTATTGTTGTTCGCTAATTTGTAATTACATCATCCTGAAAAATTATAAATTAATTGGGTGGATCCATGATTCCACGTTTTACACGATCGAACTGTGGCAAATGCTTACGTACCAAGTGCAGTCATTAGAGAGATGCAGCACTGCATATCTTATCAAATAAATGATCATGATAAATAAGTTTCTTCTCATTTTTACTTGAATACCAACACTATTACAAGGACTCCTACTGCAGAAACACTCGTGTCACGTGTGAGAAGGGAAGCTGTAAGGCAAAGACAGCTGTACATTTCGAAGTTGTGAGCAGAACTGTTTAAATAATTGAACAGCAGCTTAAACTTGCTTTGAGTGAGCATTTAATATTCAATCGAACGGTTACGAGTTTTTGCAGCTTGTTCTTATAAATAATATATTAGGATTTTTTAACGGTGCCAAATGATGACAGCATCTGTAATCTCTACATACATATGCTCGTATCAAATAAACCTCTTGTTGTGGTTCCAGCAAATAAAATGATCAAGGAATAAACCAGCAGTACATTTAGTAAGAACAACCATATTTTATAAAACGTTCTTGAAAGTTTGTTAAATGAGCCTTAGTAACTCATTATACGAGCATAATTCAGTTAACAAAACCACAAAATGTTTTCCGTCTTTACTTCGGAACTTTAAACTATCATCTGAAACACTCATGTAGACATAATTCTTATATTGAAAAGCACTCAAAAAATTCCTAACATAAATTATATTTTGTGTCAAATTATCACTTTTTTAGGTGATAAATTATTTACATGGGTTGAAAAAACAAACAATTCAGATCTCATTTTCTCCATGAAATCACTCACAAATCTTCGTAACTAAATCTTGGATCTTCAAAATCGTTACTTTGAGTTTCTGAGATATTTATCGAAAGAATATTTACCAACGACTAAGACGTTCATCCCAAAAATCTAGAGGAACCTAACCTTTGAGCAATGCGTAACTAAAAACACATCATATCACAAGCTTATCGATTATACCCAACTCACTTGTCTGTCCGATGGCGGAGGGGAAAGTTGTGGAAAGCAGAATTGCGTAACTTAGCAGAACAGTGGCAGCCATCTAATTTACTCGGGTGATTCACTGATACAAAACCTTTAAGTAAAACGAAAATGTTTACAATTTTGTTTCAATTTTAAATGCTTCAACACTGAAAAAAAATAACAGTAAATTTTTATCATCAAATTTTACAGATTTCACACGCTCTACAAATCCATCAATACAAAAACTTGAAATTTAAGTTCAGTTTTTTTTCTAGTCCAATTATTCAAAAATATTAGCTATATGGAGCAACTGCTGCTAGGTATGAATCAGGAAACATGAAACACACATGCCCTCAGGGAAAAACGAGTCCAAATATTTAATGATACTACACTCTTGCCTAGCTGAAGAGAACTGTGCTGCAGCTGGTCTAACAGGCCTTCGCGTTATCTCTATATCTTGCATATCAAATGATAATGGAAACAATAGCTTCATAACATAACTGATGAAGCACTCACCAAAGAGTGCATTTTGGCTCGGCAGTATATGACGCACAACGTAATCGACCGGATAATTGTAAAAACGAGCAACATAGGCTTTTGTTAATATTTTCAAAATCATCGATGAGTAAGTTTATGCATCACAGATCTTATTCTGCGTTCTATCGGAAGCTTTTGAAGAGAACATTGTTAGTGTGTGTACAATCAACCGACATGTGGGTCATTGTTCGCTCAGATTGATGGAATCTAGAACCTTTCTCAAGCATGACTCTTACTCAGCTCACTATCGCTACTTGCTCTTCTATTGGTCAAGCATTAGTCAGAGAACCAATTAAATTAGAATAATAGTCGTTTATCTCTGTCAATTTTGTGTGCGTGGTCGTATTAAAACCAAGCGTTAGGTAATTCTGTGTTTTGTTAAGGGAACTCATCTTACTGATCCTAGTTGTCACGTGTAGATTTGACTGCCAGCCTATTGGCCTCTCTCAGCTAATGTAAAAATAGCAGACTGACAACCTCAACTTTGATGAGGAAAATATGTATGTGTACGCCACGAAGAAGCTCGTGCTCCAGATAAAGCAATCGTTCTTCAAGAAGTCTTCGATCCCTACCATTCTTGTTGGACCTCTGACGCTCCTGATCCGTGTGGAGCCCATTTAAAGTCTATTTTACTAATCTACCAACTTATAAGTGTATTCATGCTATTCTAGATTTTCTTTCACTTGACTTAAGGTTAAGCATTCAAGCATGAGTTCATTATTAAATTTGTAATGATAGGAGCTTTTCAAATACCTTTCCTTGGCTGTCTAGTCGGGCCCTAGTGCCTCTTGATACCTTGGCAAATACAGTATTTGGCGACCTTGTCAAGGGGCAGTTTTGTTCTGAACCGGATTGAAGGGAGGAGTAAGTCTAATTTCAGTAATGTTATGCTATGTCCCCATCTTTTGGTGATCCAGAATTTGGTAATATTCTCACTGACAGTTCACAACTGACTTGCAGGGAGAAAGTTTGTGTTGCTGGATATCGTTTGGCGATGATGCTTTCGCGTTGTGAACTTTGTTTACAAAGATTTTGTAGGTTGTTTTCCGGTTAGTTGTCGTTTTTTCCTCTTTTCTGAAGGAATAAAGAATACATCTTAAGAGTAGTGGTGGGCTGAATGGGAGGGTAGGGATTGGTTCCCTAGTCTGTGCAAACATTTATAGTCGTGAATAAATGAGAAATCGTGAAATTGTTTTCTCTTCATTTCTGCGTAATTTGTGTATGCATACCTATAAATGAGCGCCATTTCACGTCTAAAATATGATAGTTATATTCCTGTGTAATTACATGTCCTTTTGGGAGATCATAATCACTCAGCAGTTTAGAGTGAATACACTTATGGCCTGCTCTAAAAGAGCTCTTGGAGACCAAGGCAAAATTTGAGCTCCCCTCGTTTAGGCAAACGTTGTGTTGAAACCGTACGATCATATGCTTACGATTATAATAAACTTGAGTTTTGTGAACCTATGGTTCAGAGAAGTCCAACGAATAGTTTTGTGACCGCTGTTTTTGCCTTATTAATATGAAAGACTTTAATAAAAAAAAACACGCTTCTCCTGAAATATCCAGATATCCTTTCTATCATTTAACCAATACCACATTCTGATGAAATAGCTGTACCAGTACTCACTGCACTGTTTTACATTGACGAAAAACTTCTCAATACAATTTCAGGAGCAGATGAAGATAATCCGATTGATATTTTCATCCTTCTGAAGCGGATTGTGACGAAACATCTCTGTCTGTCATGCCCCTGTGCCTGCGACATACATATGTTTCAGGTCTGACAAAAAGATTAGAGCATTTTCTTAAATGATACCCTACCAGCTCATCTCGCCCCAGATCATGAAGGAACCATAAAACTTCTCGTCCTGAAGCTCAAGAAGCTCCCCTGCCTCCTCCAGAAACCTGGTTCAGACATCATTCGTAGTGTTGCGAATTGCACGCCATTTAACGATGCTGAAATCAGTGTTTATGAGTCTCCCCCAGACTGTTCTCCCGTTCACAACCCTGCCACGCTGCTGCAGTGCCCACGTGTCAAACTTTATTTTACTGACCTTGTGTTGATATTTTCCTTTGTGTTGATTCAACCTGAATTTTACTGGGTCGCTCTTTAATATCGTTATGATCATTTTGATTTTATGTAAAACCAAAAATGTGCCTAGATAATAACTATTGCACGTCTCAAACTGAATTAAGATACTCATGAGTCAATTCGTCCGAAAACTTCGATACAGGTTAGAGTCATACTACATTTGTTGCCACAAAATGCATCTTAAGCATTTAGCTATAGTTTGATCAGGTGATTATTAAAGCCTCCAAATCCGTCTGTGATCATCTTTAAATATTTCATTCATATATCGCCAAGGAACAATTCTTGTTACACGGGATTGACTAATCGCCGAAAAAGTTCAAGTACTTTTAGCAGTGATTCTACCATATGGAATAGCGACAGCACCACTGAAAGTCATCAATAGAATTGCACCATAGTAACAGAGCTGCCAACGGTTGGGGCTTAGCTGTTATTATGAACGATTCTGAAGACATAAATTCGGCGAGTCTCAATGCAGAAAAGGCGGTCAATCCTTAGAAAAAAGGCCTTATTCCAGAGCTTAGCTACCACTTCCGATATCTTAAAACAATTTTTCAACGTTATCATGAAATAATAAATTGAGGCTAAGCCATTGCAACAGTTCTGGGGTACTCAGTAATATGCAGATTTCAATAAATTGTTGCAGTTGACTTGGGACTGCTGAGATGCTTGTTCAGTATACGAGTAGCTTTGCAATCATCACTCTAGAGATGCACTTATTTTTTTGCTCATTTATTTTCAGCATTTTATCTATCTATCTCTGAGCGTAGACTTTAATCATAAAAAGAATTTGTAGGAGTCCGATTTTCGTTGTTTTTGGTATGACAGTAAGAATTCAGAAACTGCATGTATTGAAATAATAAAATTTTGAGTGACCCTGAAATCAAGCAATTTTAGTTCATTTATAAAAGAAGGCCAACAGACAGTGTAAAAAAGTATGCAGACTATGACGTAAAAACACGGATAACGTAAATAACATAATGATTCAACTTAAATCATAAAGTTGAATTATTATGTTATGTAACTCTAACTCCAGAGTTAGAAAAATATACAACTTAAAAAATGTGATTCATTAATTCGTAAGTTCAACCTCAGTTTATGCATTCTCTATAATTTTCTGAAGCCAAACATTTCCCATCACTGATTTACGTTCTGTGCACGGATTCAGAAATTTATATCTGATTCAAAATGTATTTTATGAAACTTTTTTGAGACATTTAAAGTACTTGTGAAGTATTGAGATTCATAACTCACAGGCACTATAATCAGATTCAAACTATGTATGAAACACACATGCAAGAAAATTTTCTGAATATCTTGCTGATGATCTTTTCCAAGGTACAGTATTTCTGGGGGAAACAGAAGAGTTTACGTGAGTTTGAAAAGTCTCAGGAAAATGAACTGAAGATTTCAATACAACATCAAAAACTTGTAATGTTTCCTAGCGTGCTAAGGGCATAACTCCACTCCTAGCTTGCTATCATGCATAAAACATAGAGTCAATGTAGAAATTTTTATTTCTTATTGTTTTTTATTATTATTTCCACAAGGTTCCATTTAGCATCAAATATTATTCGAATTAAAAACAATTTTATGGCCATAACACTTATTTTTCATTAAGCAGACTATCATTGATCAGAATTAGCAATGAAAAAATCATTACATGATATCTCGACAATATTTTTCATTCAAAAGACAATAAACTGCACGCACATCTGATAATTTGGCCAGTAGATGACTCTCCAATACATTAGATTACATATATTGTACATCTCATAAATTTTTGAAAATAAATTGTAAAACTTTGGGTGCCTATGAGAATTAAATTTATGGTCGTATTCTTTTTAAACTAAAAATACCGGGTTAAGGATATGCTAAGTCCTGCTTCTTCAGTGGGTTCTTGAAAAATAAATTCGAGATAATTTTTTAACATATATACTTCACAGAACCTACAGGTATAAGCCAAGTATGAAATGAGTACATGAAAACTATAAATAGATAGCCAGTAATGAACAGAACATGAAGAAAATCGTTGACAGCTTAGTTTATTATGCAGTACAATTCACATAATAATTCTCAGAATCCTGAATATAAGCATTCAAGTAGGACGAAGTCGAAATTCATGGTCGAGACTGCTTGAAAAGTAAATGCACTGGAAAGCTCATCTGGTAATTTTGAATGAAACAAATAGTTACCGACGTTTGTGCAAGGTAATGACATTTATACAGCACAAAGATATGGTAATCTGTAGCAAGATTCTGACATCTGTTGTGACACTTCTGAATTATCCTGTAATGAACATAGTAATCTACAACCGATATTTACATGTATAAGATGTTCGCAAAGCGCTTCTCGATAATGTAGGTATTTACACAAGGAGCAGATAGCTTTTACCGCGAACCTATCAAATATTTACACATACATTTACTTTTCAAGCACTCCAGTAGCTAGCGTCGTTAACATGAGACATGGAAATGCTAACAGAAGACTGAAAAACTAATATGAATTCAAAACTCGTTCAATGTTAACACAGAACTAATAAATGTTTTCACTTTACTTTTAAAACACCCACACGTACATGGTACCCCACACAAGTGAGTATTGACGTTTTGAACCAGACAAATTTCTCAAAGGCAAACTGTATCCGAAGTCACTTATCTACTAGAGTATTGCTGAGACAGAATCTCCTTCTAAATGTTCAAGAACTTCTGAATCTTCAAATGTTGCATGACACTCCTGACTGTAAATTCCCGAAGGCATATCGCAAATATTACTTGGGTTGTAAAACACTGAATATTACTAACATACCTGCAGCTGTGTGGATGCAAGGCAAGCATTTCCTATCTTTAACATCTATGAACAACATCGCTGAATTTTGATTGCTCAAATGAGTGAGTCTTGATCCCTCACTACAACAACGTAGGACAAATTATGGCTACGGGGCCACAATTTGTGACCAATCCAGATGTTCAGCTTTACACCAACAAGATCACGCTGGAAAATGAATACAATCGTGTTATAAGAAAGAATATATATACTCTAAATGATGATCTCATGGAAGGCCATGTATTCTTGTCAATCCAAAAAATTATACCAAACCAATATGCAATCGATTACTCCTGTAATTGGGATACTGATTGGTTAAATTTACTATGTCAAAAATATAGGTTGTAAACTTAACGTATTATTGACTGTATTAGTTAATAATTATTAATTTTAAACTAAATTTGGAGTTTAATTCCTTGGAGATAAGCACTATAACTTTTATCCTGCAGCCAAAGTAGAATTGATTAACGGTTGAGGAATAAAATGAAATCTTATCCTATTTTACTTAGAAATTATTTATATCGTTTATCAATTTCAGGTATTACTCGCTATTTTGAGTGTTTGAATTCAAGTTCTTGCATTTTCCTCAGTATTTGTAGCCTTAGTACTTACAGTCACTCTAACATCGTAATTATTTCATGATCTCAGTGGGCAAAAGCGTATTTCTTGGATTTTCGTGGCACACATTTGAGGGCGATACAGCCCTGTTCCTGGACGTTGTTACAGCTATAGTCACAGCTCCTAAAAGAAAACTTACCAAAGATTAAACTCTCGAATATGCAGTACTAATTAAAAGTTAGCATGTAAGTGATGTTCAAATTAAATAAATTATGCTATAATATCACTTCAATGTACTTATTGAACACTTTCAGCTTAACTAGGAGGTAGAACCAAATGTTATCAATTACATCAATAGTTTACTACAGTTGTGCATCAGAGTAATCTCCGTACTATCTCCCTCTGACGTGAATCTGATGACTGAATGATGTATAGCTTCTCTGTTTTCGAATCAGAGGAATAAATACCATTAATTTTATTTTTTTATCATCAGCTACACAGAGCAGTCAATTGTAAGACGTGTTATGGATTATATTAGAAGGTATAACACGACAATTTTTTTTATGGAGCTTGCTTGAACTAGCAGACAATAAATATTTTCTCCAATAGTTGATAAGAGTTCAGATTTTAACTTTCGACGTTAATACATTCAGGTTAGAAATTGTTGAAGACCTTGAGAGAATAACTTAGAAATAGAAAGCCTCCTTAACCAGTTGAGTATGGTTGAGAGAAGAAAGATCTTATATCAATTTGACAACAAATAAACACAGCGAACAGTAGGAAATAGGATACAAAATGCGAAAAACTTCATTGCTTATGATGAAAGATATGGACGAGCAAATACGTATCTTCGAGTAGAACAACTTTTGTGAGCGACCGTTTACACTGTCAAACTTCTAATTAAATGATGTATTCTCATGTATTCGTTATACATGTTTTATCGTAAAGGAAATTTATCATGCGATAGCGTATCGTTTTTCCTACAAAGAATTTGAATAGACGATTTGAATAAGTGTTCATGCATGAGAAAGTTTGAATATTTTCATACTGACTTCAGCTGAAGATTAGTCCTCACAAATTGTCTGTCTTCGCGAATCTCAGCCATCACGTTAAAGTTTATTTGAAAATATGTAGGCACGTACACAAGGATTTTCTATTTTAAGATCTGCGTGATGCAAAATGTCGTAAATAAATTATCAGAATAGCATTAACTGAAAAACAAAGTAATAAACTCATATCTACACATTAGAAATGTACTTCGCCATTCTATAAAACTTACATTATGACCTCTTTATTCATTTTGTGCACGAGCTGCCCTAGTTTGAAGGCCATGTCAGCAAATTACGTTCGCAGAAAACATATTTTGGGAATAATAGAAACTTTGAAAGATATATCATAAAATTTGCCTCTTTTCAATTTAGTGAGGTTTTTGAAATTTTTTCAGAACTTTATAAATAAAAATGAAAAATTAAACTAATGATAATTAAACTAATGAGGTTTACGGATCCTTGTTTAACAACCAATGTTCATGAAACTCCTTGAAATTCTTTCGACATTTTTTCGTAGTACTTCGTCAAATAACTACTGAACTAATGTTACCATTAAGAAAATTCATCTCATGACTTACGCTATAATGTGATTCAGGATTCAGTGTGAGATATGTTCATCTCGGAGTAGAAGAGAAACTTTCTAGGATATATTCAAGAGAGGGACGAGAATCGTGAGAATTTGGAAGAATAAGTTCACCTGTACACGCACGACAATCTTAGGCAAACAAACAGGGATCTATTTGAAAAAAATTATCCAAACGATTCGAATTCGACACAAATTATCAGTACAATAAACTATAAATAATTTAGTAACAGTAAAATAAACTCATTCTATTAACAAATAATTTGAAACATTTTAAATGAAGAAAATCAATATCAGTTATCGATTTTTGACTATAAAGAAAGGCAGCAGACTTTCTGACACGGCCACAGCGCTTCTCATCACCAGGAGCAAAAAAGTCGCTGAACTTTGAGAAGGTGAGAAAAACGTCAAAGATATTTATCACGAAGCTAAGATTAATTTGACTATCAAGGGCGCAAATTCGTCATTTTCAGGCTGGTAGACTTGGAAGACGGTGAGGTCCTGTCGTGAAGCGTAGTTCCGTTAGCGTAGATTTGGGCGTCAGAGTTTGCCGGCTGTATTTCTATGTTCTCATAAAGTGATGCTTCAGGTTCTGAAAAAGGGTAAATTAATTTCAGAAGTCCCATCTTCGTTTCGTCTCACTCGTCACCGGAAGTAATATTTGAGGTCATTCAAAGTTATATATTTTTGTATTTATTTCTGAATCTTATGACCTTCGCAGTAATATCAATGTTATGATCTTTTGTAACAATTTCTGGGTCATGAAAGCATTGCAGTTAAACACAAATTTTAACGATGTAAAGAATATCTAACGAAGTTGACAAATGATTCATTGAATGTTACCTGCTTAATTGAGCACCCAATTATCTATAGTTGTGACACGGTATCAACATTTTGGAGTTTCTCGACCCTAATTCATGTTATTACTCAAATAAGTGTGCCTTATAAAAAATACAAGCCTATGAAAGAAATAGTTTCTTACTAGACGCTATTGTACCGTGCTCTAGTTTACCTACACTTACATCCTATACCATCCTTACGTATTATATTTTTAGAATGGATTTAACTTAGTTTCATATATTCGAATTAAATCCTCTTTAGCACACACGTCCACATTCAACGAAGATGTGTGTTGAAAAATTCCTATTTATGCATAAAGTTCAAAGTTAGTCCAGTAAATTTGTATCTGATTTATGAAGTATGCAATATGATTCTAGTACCACGAGCGGATTAATTTTCGCATAAAATTTCGTTAGCCTCATCCAAAATACAGTACTTGTTTTGTTCATAAGGAACGTAATTTCTGCTTTTAAAATTTATCAATAATAAGGCGTATATTGGCACAGAACAAATGAATTTAACACCTGAGCAAATCAATATCCTTTGCTGATCAAATTTTATTTGGAAAACACTACGGCTAAAATTATTATTAAAGAGCAGGTTTGATTTGATCAAAGTGTTGTGTTGGGGTTGAAAGTTCATGGTTGAGCTAAAGTCAAGGCTGATACTTAAATGCATTTTTATATTTAAATTACTTATAAATATATGAATGAAACTTCAAGGATGGAATCAAAAATAAGACTACGATTGAGACAAATTCCGTCAGTTTAGATGTTGTTTCGATGTTCGTATCCTTCAATGTGAATGATTATTTGTTGACATTTAACAGATTCTGTATTGAGTTAAAAATATTTACTCACTTCATTCTTCTCAATGTAGAAAAATTTCATGTTGTTAAACTTCAATTTTAGTTGCCAGCAATCGAATTAAAAGTCGATTTGAGTCTTGGCCTCAAATTGAACTCAAATGGATACCTTTAAATAAAATAGAGAGGTGACCTCAAAATGAAAGTGAGTTTGACCTCTGTGAAAACTGAAGCATTTAAATTTAGAATTAAAATTTAGTAATTTGAATTATAACTTAGTTCCTCATGTAACTTAATTTTTACGTGAGTGTCGACTACTCCTAGAGAGTTAAGTCTTCTGCTGCACCTCATATTACTCAAATCCAATGTAAACCAAAGAAACTTCCGACCTAGCAGCCAGTTCCTTAATTAGACCTATTGTAGTGTTGTACAAGGCTTAGGGATGTAATATTCTTAGCTTTTGACGAAATATAATTATATTTCCTGTATTTGGAAATCAGGAAATTACCAACACTGTTCCCCCCCAAATACGTACTTGATCGTACGGACGTCGATTGTTTCGGACAAACTTCTCTAACTGTCTTCCAGACAATAATATTTAAGAATAAAAGAGTATCAGAAAAACGACAATGTGAGGGATAGATGTGCATTTTTGGGATTTGTCGTCGTTTCAATAAGATAATTGAAGTCGTTACTTATTCCATTGGAAATTTTAAACCCTAATTTTCAATTTATCAACCCCAACTCATGTCAGTGGTAAAATTTACACAAAAGCTCGACCGATCCCTCGATGTTTTACGGTACAATGATTTATAGCAAAAAGAGAGTGAATTAAACATTTTTTAAGTACATAAATGTAGTCCTCGAAGACTTCATTAGGTATACCGTGCACCATATTGTTGATGCATCTTTAAATAATCAAGTATTATCATGAGAAATGAATGTCAAGCCTTGTTTTCAAAAGTCCATGAAAATTAAATTCTTAATCCCTAAATCCTGACGCGTTTTCAAAACTACATGGTAATTAAACCTTTTTTTATGCGTTTTCAAATTAAATGGTGATTAAATCCTTAATCCTTAATTCCTGACGCTGCATCTAAATCCTCAACTCACCGAGGTCAGGAAGCGGCCAATGCTCAGGAGACTTCATGAACTCTATGTAGCAGTTGTACACGTGCATGTACTGGTCCTGAAGAAATAAACATAATCAATATTTTAACTTTATGTTCCATTGGTTGAATGTATTCCTGCATGTTTGCTGGGAGAGCTCTTATGGTAACTGACATGGTGTTAAATAGAACCGACTTGTAAAGCTGTCAATCGAGAAACGAAGCTAGTTGAAACGAGTAAAAAAGTTATGAAAATTATGATTTTGTACTATATTGCTCCTATACAAAACGTACAAATATTTCCTATCATA
This sequence comes from Trinorchestia longiramus, assembly GCA_006783055.1. Taxonomy (NCBI): domain Eukaryota; kingdom Metazoa; phylum Arthropoda; class Malacostraca; order Amphipoda; family Talitridae; genus Trinorchestia; species Trinorchestia longiramus. Next base: position 47,035 of record VCRD01000546.1, read on the forward strand.
TTACAACTCCCCAGGGTCTCTATTAAGTTCCTTTGGTTATACTTCCTCTCTACACGACATTCGAAATAATGATTCAATCGGATATTACTCTGCAAGCTTTTGACGGAACAATTCTAACACTGATACTGGTGAAGCCTATGTGACATTATGTCAACTGAACATTTATTTCTAGAGCATTTTATGTTATTTCTGCATTTTTTGCGCACCAGGTGTCTGTTTTGCTAGCAACATTCTGGCCTGTATTTATTTTAACAATAGCGCAATCAAGAAGATTAAAGGCCAATGTTAATATGTAAATGTTTTGTAATAATGAGTTAAGAAAAACAACCCTTTACATTTCTCATATCTCACTCAGATTTACGAGATGAATATTCTATTGAACGACCAATAAATGGTAACAATCAGTTTAGTACCTCGGTATCGTGTTCTAAAAAATTATTCCTTAACTCGATAATCTCAACAATAAGAGGCATCTTCAATAGCTTTAAGTCATCTTTATAGAATAAAAAACTGTGAGGAAAACTCATCGACAACTCAACCTAAAAATATTTTAATGACTTAAACTATGTTACTCTGGAAGGATTTTTCGACCGAGACAATCTGTGAACCAGAAACAAGAACCAAAAACTAATGATAAGAAACTTTACGATATCACAACTCTAATATTCTTCCCAGTTGACATTGCCTGTATCTGGAACCAACTGTTAGAAAATGTAGTTTCTGCTGGTACTGTGAACTCATTCAAAAAATCTCTTGACATATATTTCATAGAGAGCTCCACCTTATAATAAAGTACTCATTCAATGTATGACTAGAACTCCTGTATCTTATTGAGTACAAGTACATTTATTGTACAATGGCTGTCATACAAATATTATGTCCTACGAGCTCTGTAATCAATAAATAAATTGTTCTACTAGTTACATAGATAGTGTAACTTGGAGTCATGAAATTATTGTGCACCATAGGTCATTTTATGTGTCTATGAAACGATTCACTACTGCGTGCCACGTAAGGTCCCTGTGCATGATTGCTGCTTAACTTTAAACGAAATGAATATTGAGTAACAACCCATGAGTGGACCAATCGGTTCATTCCCGTTGCCATTTTTCATTTTATTCTATTCTAAATTTGAGTTGACGTAGCATAAGACGAGTGAGAGCATTTTCGCAACAGCTAATACAACCAATTCAAAGAAGATAAAATGTTTCCTGAGGGTCTAGATTACTTTACTTTGTACTAGCTTAGCCTTTTAATTTCTCTAAGCGAATAGATTACCTCCGTTGGCACTAGCTTGGTCCTGTAATCACGCAGGGACAAAATTTCTCGCTTGACGTCGAGTACTCGTCCGTCTTTTTTGAACTTGTGACACAAATTCCAGACGGCAATAAACGTTCCCGTTCTGCTGACACCATCGCTGTTGAGGAGGAAGGATTTCAGTAGGGTATCAGTATTATTGATAAACACATATTATCATTAAAGAAATATAGTTTGGCATCAGCCATCAACTGTGATCACAGTTTACACACACTTGCATGTAAGATACATAGCTGGAATTAAACAGTAGGATACTAATTTAATATCTTACGTACTTGAGATATCAATTGAAAATCATTCACTTAACACCGGAGTCAGAAATTTAATAAGTAATAAGAATTTTGAAAATTCTCGAAGGTAAAAATTTGTTTGCGAAGAAGTTTAAAACATTCATCAAAAAACACGACAGAGTCACAAATTAAAAAAAAATACGCATGATATGATTGAACTTTTGAAAACAATTAGTTGATACCATACTGCACTGAATCCCATTATGCTCAGAGTTTGATGTTTCTTCAATATTCATCGATAATATCCAACCGTGTTCAGAACTTCTGAATAAAGGGCTTCAAAATTGACAGACGAGGCCGGTGCTGATAATCGTTTCAAAACTTAGGTTGTTTTCAATTCAAGCACTTTCAGGATGGTCGGAGATATTCTCAATAGTTTCATTCTATTAAATTATAGTTATCCTGTAAGTCTTGCAATATCTTGGAGCGATTATCTTAATTTTACATATGATATAATTCTACACGATGCAGCAACATAACTTCCTTTTTTCAAAAAACTTCCTTTCAAAAATGGAAGTTATGTTGCCGCACCCTGTACATACCGCAGGCTCAGTGTCGTCCTGTCACAAAGCATGGAAACTTGGCAAGTTCTTAAACAGCTAGTGTCATTGCACAGAGTAACGGGAGACTTAAAAATTGCTAATGAGTCGTATTCAGAAAATAATAATGATGAAAATTTGACATATGTCAGGTATAGGTGGGCATGTTTTTATAACTCGGAGAATTTTCACCTCAGGTTTTGAAAAAGGCCAGCTCTTTCAAAAATTTCCAAATGATGTCACAATGTATGATAAAAATAATATTTTATATGATTGATATCCTATTTTGTATTCATGTTATTTTTGTACAATGCATGGGGTGTTTTTTGCATTGGTAAATTGGTGTTTGGTATTTTACTTGGTATTTTATTACACTAATTTTATTTAAGTTCGAGTCCAATAGTAAATGATTTTCACCCATTTCACGTTTTTGTAGATATGTTTTATTACGCACCAAGAAAGAGACATCAGAGCAAGTCAAACCTGAAAGATGAGTTCTCATATCTACACACAAAATACCGCACACGTAATTCAAGCATGAGTTCCAGACATAATAGAGCATCTAAGATTATGAAGCATGATTTCCAGACACACTCTAATAGAGCATCTAAGATTATGACATGTCTTGAACACTTGGCTAATCTTATTCTATATGAAGTGAGCATCCCAGTTAAGTATCACACCTGCAAATCTCTCTAAGGGCCTTTGTGAAAAATACCTCAATGCCTACACTCGTCATGTTACATGTGCGAACACAAGTCGGCCCAGAAAAGTGTCATGTTAGGTCGGGAAAAAATTATCTTTGATCATCCAATATTAGAGTAAAAACTCCAGCGTTTTGAATATGCTTAGAAAATTTATCGTTTTTATAATGAACATTGACCTGCAGTGCACGACCACATGGCTATCAGGGCCGGGGTGGGAGCGAACCACTGCAGTCTTCACTGCACTCAGCAGCTCCAGCAGGTGACTTGCAGAACCTGAAATGTGGAAGCCCTGCCACGCCTTGAAGTCGAACTGCACCACAGTTTTCCTGGCACGTCCCTGTTCAACGAATTCATGATGTTTACTAACCTAATAAGTGAAGGTTGATCATCACAACGACGTTAGCATCTTTCATTTAGTAAATATCGAACCGATGCAACAGTTGCTTCTGTATTGCTTTTGTTTTTTCTTCTAATAGATTCGTTTGCTCACCGGTCGCCCCTCTGCCGATAAAGTTCACTCCCTCTGCTGCAAAATATTTATTTCACATTCAGAAATTTAATTCAGAATTTAGTGATTTTCAGTTAAAGTATTTGCTGTTTATATTAACAGGTTAGTGTTGGTGCCCCTGATTCACTGGTCTTAGCTTATTCAGTTAAAATAAGTTTCAGCAAAATTATAATCCCGTTTTTAACACAATAAATTTAACTTTGTTTCAGACCACCCGCTGGCAAAAAATTCAAGATGAAAAAGGATAAAAAAAATTGGCAAAAAGGCTGAACAAAACTGTATATAGCACGAATTACCCAATAATGAACGTAATGCCATGTTGTAAGTTGTGTCCTGAACATGTTGTAATAAAACAAGTTGCAGATGAGTTCTACTTCAAAATCAAGTTCCTATATTTTCCATATAATAGGATTCTAAATCTCTATTTGCCCTACAAAAATATATATGATGTCCAATTTTTGTCAGTTTGAAGTTGCGTAAGTATAGTAAATATAATAAAACTTTCGACAATGTGTTGGATATTTTTTGCACCCACTGCATGTACGGAATATATAATTTTAAATTTATTTTGGACTCATTTCCATGACAATTTACTAAAATTTTTCATTTATTGATGAATATATGAATACATTTTGTTCTCATTTTTTCGTGTGTTTTTTATCCAAAAAAACAATTATTTCGAACTAACCTGTAGAATGTTTTGGTACAACTATTTCAGAACCGAATAAGAAATTTTTACCATATACCTCAAACTGCAAATTTCGCCCAATATTAGCAAAATCAATTCTTTGAAAACAATCGTGACCGACACAACAGCTATCCAGGCCTTTATTTGAATTGCAGTCATAAAAAAATAATGCAAATATACGACACTTTAATGAAATAAATGAGAAAGTGTCAATAAACTCACCCCTTTCTGAGGTTCTATTTTGAAGGTGCGAATGATGAAATTGCCTCGATTTTCTTCTTCAACCTTGACAACTGTCCGGCCTCCAGACAACGGAATGGCTTCGTTGCCATTAGGCCAGTATCGAACACACTTCTGTAGAGCAGTAATATTAATTATTCTGACGGTTTTAAGTACTTACTCTCAGGAACTGTATAACAACAAATGTCTGCACACGTTGAAAGCAAGGAGAATCGATAATTTAAACGACAAAAATATCAGACAAACGACATCATATCAGATGGTTTGATTAGCCGTGATGAAATCATCACCATGAGTGATGAGGAAAGAAGACTACGATGTGGAAGAAACCAAATTTAAAGTTAACGAAAAAAATTAATTGACAAAAACGTTCCAAAAAGTCTCACAGACATAATCTGTAATCAGTATATCAAGATAAGCATAATAATGTAAAGTATTTGAACTCAAGCAGTCTAAGCAGCCCGTTTGGCAGTGTTTATGCATCATAATTACTTCGAGAACAAATGTAATTTGTAAATATGTCTTCTAGTTATATTTAGGCTGGCTGGATGTGATTGCAAGACACTAGATGCAGTACCTGCAAAATAATATACGAGCAACTTTAGAGTGAATGTTGAAAAACTCTGTTATTAGCTCTTTTTGTTTCACATGGTTAGAAGCGAAAACCATAATTTTTATCATAAAGTTAATTGCAGTGTTGCTAAGGGAATATATAAAAAAAATTAAAACCTGACATCCTATTTTCTATGATAATCTTTATTTACACGACTCGCACTATGGATTCTGTTGACCAAGGGCACGTACAACCACGCATGGAATCATTTTGCAAGTTAGCTACAAATCAGGATGAAAATACAGAAAGGTTAGAGACTATTGTAACCAAGGCTTTCCCAAGGGTTGGCTTTGAAGATCAGTCATTTTCGTAGTAATATGAAACATCTCTCACACAATTCTGAAGGAATGATGATGACGTACCTCAACGATCATACTGGCAAAGTTGTAAAAATCGTGAAATCTATTTAAAATGTAATCAGATTTTTAGTGAGAACCTGGAATGAACAAACACTCAAAGAGATAAATTATAAAAGTTGCACCTTTTAGAAATATGTCACCCATGACGATGGCTAAAACTGATAAAACAATGAAGTCTAGATGCAGGTGAAGTCTATGAACTTTAGGATTACGTTTTTTCTAACTAGCATGCCTAAGGAACTACTAAATGCTCGATAAAAATCAATTTTAAGAAAATTGAAACTGCTAAACTACTAAGCTTCTAAGTTCACAATTTCAGATGTAGTTTTAGAGTGGATACAGCAAAAAATAGCTGCAAGCATGTGGTGAATATGTATGACAGTTAGCAGAAACGACATTTAGGAACGTTCTGACGACCATCCGGAGAGCATGAGGGTCGTTGTCACTATCGAACATAACGGAAAGAAACCTATTTTTCTTCATTCCTAGAGAGGAATCTGTCTGTGTCAACATACATGGTCGCATTTTAAGAAACAAAATTATTTCTTGTGGTGACAAAACGTATACTACATCCAATTGGACATTGGTTGAGAATGTAGCGTCTTGTTGTACAGTGCAGTAGACAATCGAGTTGACGCAGGACATGATATATGATACGCTTGGCCGGAAACTTTTGATCATCATTTTGTTCACAATTGAATTTTTCGATTCGATAATTTATGAGCATGAAAAGTCTCGGGGAATATATGTAAAGCTGCATCAAGGAATAATGATAGAAATTATATTGTATGTATTTTTAGCGCTACTTAGCAGTACGTGTAGAAAGAGGAAAAAGGTGGGTCGCAGAGTAAGAAAGAGGACACCAGGCTTGGGAAGTGATAAAAAGTGGTCTCGACGTGTTAGGGTTTTGGTGTGGGTGCAAGAAGAAATGGTTAAGAGTTGGCAATCTCTCACAAGGTTTGTCATATTGCGAAGAATTGAGGAGAAGCTAGACCGCGTCAGAAAATATATCTTTGAAAAGCACAGTAGGAATGAAACGGTTGGATCGATTGAGAAATGCTAACGGAAGTCGGAAGTCACACGTTGTGAGCTATTTGTCGGATAGGGTGGAGTGTTGAGGAGAAAGGTATTTTTCGTGCATGGAGAGAATGAGCGAGTATCATTGTGTTGAGTAAAAGACAAAATTGGAAGTGCAATGATTGTGTGCGGGAAGTTGACCGAAGTATGTTGGATGGATTGATGAATGGATAAATACACTGAGAAAAACGTGCTATAAGCGAGCAATATCTATAGACAACTGAAGAAAGTGTTCTGGAGAATGGCCGACGAAGAAAGTACTCTTTGGTTACTATTGTTTCAAGTTTCGTCTATCCTTATTGAGGGCCGGTGGTCTCACTCAATGTCTTTTTTTCTACGAAGTATAAGATACGAGATCGGAATTCTCACTATAAGCAGCAGTTGTAAACCAGGGAGGACCACTAAAGGCTAGGTGTTGATAACGGTCAGTGTTGAGATGCAACGTGAATACGAAAACTCAGCGGCAGCTACTTCCTTTCCCTCCCCCTTTCAAAAAAAGCGTGCTAAGGCATGTATATTACTTCATCACTACTTCTTGATTATAATATCAATGAGAGGTCAACAGCCTAGAGTATAGTTCCTTTGGAATGCAGCAAGATGACAGACAGAAGTCTAAGTGAACAGTGAAAGAAAATATAGTAAAGTGAAGGCAGGTGCTAGAAAATGTCGAAACCTTGCAAAAGGCAGAAGGGAAGCAACATTTAGAAATATTAAATAAATGCTAACAATTGAGTTCCTAAGTTTTTATTTCATAACAAACAGTATTCACATACGCTTACTGTATATTATTCAATTACATTCAAGGTCAAGTTACTGATTGGCAAGCGCAAACTCGTTACTGATTGGCAAGCGCAATAAATCTAAAACTTTGATGCAGCATTTAGATTTACTCCACCTGTCCACCCTCGATGCAGTTTGTGAGCATGACGAGCACTGCAACATTTTGCTCCAGAACCATTTGCCACCAGTCCTGGACGGTGTTCTTCATGGGGTCTTGCGCCGCGATGAAAGTCTGCTTCTCTGAGTGATCCTGCGTGACAAAACATTATTCAGTAAGCAAGAAGTTGATCAATATTTGTGTTACCAGACACATTTTGTTTAACTATACATTAGTTTTACTGCATTATAGTATATTGCAGCATAGTGTTCGAATTTTCCAAGAATTGGCTTGACATTTTTCAAGCTTCAAGCAAACATTAATCTAGCTTTTTAAATTTTTAAAATGTCACTTGTGTAGAAACAAGCGTCTTCATTGATCTCTGTAAAAATTCCAGCTCATTGTCATGAAAATGTGTTACACTTGATTGAAGTAAGAGTTGTGAGAACGAGTCATATTATCTTAATTTAGTTCTGAAATGGTACCTATTAACGAAAATTCTGTATTATGTAAAATTAATTTTCTTTTCTGGACGAAGGTTCAGATCAGCAATGAAGTAACCAATACAGATATATTTAAAATTTTCCTCCTTTTTGTCCAAATATTTTTTGCTGTAAATACTTTTTGGCGTAAGCAGTTTTTCTTACTTATCATTATTCCGGTTCCTTTGTGGTCTAACAGCATGTGAGCGCGTTTTCAGACGATATCTATGATAACTCGTATGGGAGTTCATTTGTTTATGTAACCCTAAGAAACTGCGACGATGCCAAGGCAGTTACTAATCAAGACTAAAAGTTCTTATGCAATCAAAAGGTTGGTCGAGGAAACAAGGAACCTATGACGTCACTTGTTCTCTTAATATTAAAGCACTCTAACACAAAGGTTGCAAAAGAAACTTTATACTAATTTTGAACAGATTACATCTACGCTGGAATTTCAACTCTTGATGCTAACATCTTGAGATCAGTAATGATGTTCCCAGCGACTGTTCCCGTCTTCTGTGCTACGATTTAATTTGAAGTAGAAGCCCGAAAGGACGTTTCGACGAGCATGATGAAACGTTTTACGTCGGACGTCCTGCATCGCAGCAGGCAGGACGTGTATCTCGTCAACCGATGATCAGCCAAAAATAGATCAAGGGTAATAAGGAGTTTGAACTCGGGTCTACTGCATCACAGGAGTGACCATTTTGATGAGACTAAAACGTTATGGAATAGTGTATGATATATTAAAAATGTATATTAAATCTCGATTCTAATATTATACAAATAAAAATTCGGGCTGTTCAATTTTTGAGTTCGTGATCTTCATCCAGAACGACTCACCTTCACAAAGCTTGCGTTTATGTACCCTGGTGGATTTTGTAACTTGACTATACTGTGGTCATCTGGAAAATGAGTGAAAAATACACATTAGAATGCCATAAAGGAGTTTAAAATTTCAACGTTTGCGTTACTTCTTGAATTTTGTTCAATTGTACTGCTGTGCATGTAAGAACTTTTGACTACTTTTCCCCTACTGGTCCTAAGCCGCAGCCAGCGTCCACTCTCCAGGATCAGTTGAACTTGCGATGAAGGACAGTAACACCTGCACATTAGGTGCAGTAGTGAAGTGTGAGTATAAAATATTTATATCAACTTTGGTTTGTCTCCCTCAACGCGTGAATCTATTGTTTATGCTATTAATGAAGCTAACTGGGACTATTATATGTTGACTTTAATTATTGTCTGAAGCTTAATGATGCCCGTCTTCCTCAGAGCGACAAAATAAATGTGTAGGAGAAGTAAAGTTTTGAAACGATTTCTTAAAACATAAAACGATATTTTAACTAATCAGGTATAACGGAATCATATGCAGGTTGAATGAGGCGAAATAGCTGTTCCCCCTACACTAACGGTGCCACGGACTGAGAATTTAGTGCTTATTAATGCATCCCGACCGAAGCACAAGAAAACATGCGAAACGATTCGAAAGCAAATTCAAAAGCCTTGAAGATAAACAGCGTTTAAGGAATGCAGACAGCATCTTTTCTTCAAGGATTTTAGAAAAAAGGCTAAAGCGTGGCCGTCTGTGGAGGTATGCAGGCAGTCATTTGTCAAGTGAAACGATGAGAAAGTAAAGCTGTTCACATTTTTTGGAATCACCGACTTTGGCTTTGAGATACAAGTATAGTGTCAGAAGAATAGTACACAGCTTTCAGGCTGTGAAAACTCACAACGGTTATGTTTTGGTTGGAGACGCATCTTTTTAACGAAATTTCACCAGATCGTCATCGAAAAGACTTCATATTGCGTCCTTTATATCGTTTTAGTTAAATGATAAAGTTGTTTATTAGATTATTCCCTCCTATAACTTCCTCGCTTGCTTTGGAGCTGTACCAGCAAAATTTTACAATAATAGAAGAAGTTATAAATTTTCCAATCATAGAAGATGCGGAAGGTGGCAAAGACCCGAAAATATATTTTTTTCATTCATTTCCATGGCCGCGAAACAACCGTGCAACATTTGCGTGCACTTGAACGTGAATTCAAAATTCTCGTCGATTTTCAAATCATCATTCTACTCGTCTATCAACTACATGGTTGTCTTACCTCATTCCAAATTCTAGTCAGAAAAAAGCATTACTGATCACGTTCATAAAATGGAAATGACAGAAGTAAAGACACTGACTTTCCAATTTGTTCAATTATGCCCTACAATACTTGAGTTGTTTTCTCTCAGCAGAAACCAACTTTATCTGATTATCGGTTAAGTGATGGGACTAAAGACTACTGAATGTCCTACAACGAAACAGAATTCAATTCATGCAAACACAAAAGAATTACCACAACCCTCCCCATTCCCATTTCTCCTAGAAAAATCTTATTTTATAAAACTTAATCCTGTCAGATGGAAAGAGCTTCAGTTATTCTTACATGGTAAAACATTGCTGGTACAGTTTTTCAATTTGTTCTCCTCGCGTTGAGCAACAGTTGAGGAGTACATGAGAGATCTTTGGTCGATCTCTTCAAACTCGCGAGCTCTGCACATCTCCCACGAGTCTGGAATGTTCCAGTGTCCTGGCCGAGATACGTACTCGGCGTAGCAGCGGTAGACGAATAGTAACTGATCCTGTGTTGAATAGTCAGAGATTTTTTAATATTGTATTCTGTAAAAATATTTTTCAAATAAACTGAATGTTCTGTTGAATACGTCGACAAATTATTCATCAATCGAAAACGTAAATTAACGCTTTCAATGGCTTGTTGTTCTAGCAATAAGGGTACACTCAGGAAAGTGATATAAAGAACAGCCCAATCTTTTAATTCAGAAATTCGATCCATGTCTAAAGACAGCCAATTTCGTAGTGACTCGGTAAAAGACATTATACAAGAACTTTGAACTATGATTCTGAATGCAGTCACTCACGTGTAAAGGGCTTGATTTATTCTCTTTTTTCATCTTTCGCTTGCTCGTGTCCATCTTCAAACTGAGGAACGAAACATTCTGTCTACATATGATTACCATAGATACCTTTTCTCACCTTGGTTTGTACCATGTTGGTCCGCCGTTCTCGCATTGCCAACACTTCTTTAGGTACGTCGCTTATCTCGCCGTTTGCTTTGTACAGATGGCACAGATTCCAGACGCTGATGAATGTTCCCGTTCTTCCCACTCCGGCGCTGAAAATGAATAAATATTAAAGTGAAATGCGATCTGAAAAGTGAAAAGTGAAATACGATGTAAAATGAGAACATAGAGAGTAGTGTAATGCATCTATCAAATTTTACTTTTTATTTATTGAAAAATAGAATAAAATGTTAGGTACCTTTCATTGTAAATTATATGCCTGCATATAATTATGTATCATGTAAAAATACGTCTTTCTTACATTCATTTAGGATTTTAAATTTTGCTTTAAATATACGAATGAAGGGCAAATAACTTTTCTTCTACAAGATGATAGAATTGTCAGTGTAGACCTACCTACCAACCTACACCACAAAAATAAACTTACTGTGACACGTGTTCAAAGCTCGTCAAGTGTAGATCGCTTGAAAGGAACTGATGTATCAGGTTCTAACAATAACCATCTAACATACTAACAATAACCATCTAACATTGAGTTTTGAGTTGTAGTCTTGAATATTTCATATCAATACGAAAAACACAGAGCAAAAAAATGTGGGCAGTATATTGTGCGCTGAAAACAAACAAAGAGGGAAGCTAGAATTACTAGCATAACGCGAAAACTACATTTTAACTCCTCCTTCGAAAGCTGGTTTTACTCTATCTGAATTGAGCAAAAGGAGACGCACCTGCAATGCACGACCATGTGAGAATTGGAGGGCAGGGGGTTTCCACTCTGATCAACTTTGATGTCGCTGATAAATGTTAAAAGAGCGGCAGGGTCCTCAGGCACCCCAAAGTCAGGCCATGCTGTGAAGTGGTACTGCTTCACGTGTAGCAGAGCGTAGCCCTGAACCAACACGGGATAAATTTTGCATAAAAAGCTGCAATTAAAGTCCATAACTACGACAAAAGGATGCTCCTTCGATACAGTTGAAGCAGTAATATTGCTTTAGAGACTAATTCTTACCGCAAGTATGATAATACATATGTCATGGGTTATTGTCATGAAACAACGGTCACAATGACTGAAAGTTATAATAGTAATATATAATACAGCAGAACTTGAAAACAGATAAAAGGATATTTCCCAAAAAAAATGTGACGCACGGAATATGAAATGCAAAGCATAGCTGTATTATAGAACTACACAACAGACTTCCAACCGTAAATAAATAAATTCTCAAAACCTGCATGGATGTACCGAGTGTAGTGATGTGCAGTGTATCGTAGTGATGTACCAAGGGACAAAATGACAATTCAACTACCCTGTACCTCACCCATTTTGTACCAATTAATTCTTAACTCTTCACTGCATGGCGGGACAGATATGGCACATACCAATTTTTTTCGTATAAAATCATATTAAGTAATTATTTAGCCACAGTAGCTGCTTGTGCCCCATCAGGAACTCACAGAACATGTATCAAACATGTATTACACCACTGCTACACACACATCAGCTGGTGAAGTACACTTGTTGTGAGACACCTTGAAAGTTTTTGAATAATTTATGCAGTGAATGGAAAATCATACTTTATGCGTCACGTCAGAGGAGCTGATCATTGTACGAACGCGAGCATAGTTCACTGATGACTTCTGCGTACAAAAATCCGAGCCATATTCGGAAGTTTCGCTTTAAAGTGAATCCAAAAAACAAATGAAGTCAGGTTCCTTGACCTGGCTGCTGGATTATTGGGTCTGTTGTGGTGTGAATCAGGCTTTTAGTATTTGTCATCTGTTCTGCTTGAAACAACTCAAGCTTTAGTAGGAGGGTTCTGAAAACATTTCGTGCTGCTTCATACCCTCAATGAAGCTTACTTTTATGAATCATGGCAACATCCTGGGTAATGGTTTTCATGCTGATTTTGCAGAGCTAGACTGTAGTAGCTCGCTGGAACCCCAACCCTAGACTGGCACAAACGATGTGCTAGTGTTCAATCTCAAAATTGTTCGGTGTCGATGCGTTTACTCACACTGGGGTCCGTAATGCACAGATTACGTATGACATAACCGTTGTGCTCGACTTCTTTTGAGTTGTAGATGTACAGGCTGGCAGATGCTTCAAGCCAATTCTCTAGAGTAGGCCAGTACTGATGGCATTTCCTCTGAGGAAGAACAAATTAATGGATGATCTATAAATGATCTGAAATTACAAAATAAGTGAAAACCCTTAGAAGTACAGTTGAAGAAAATCATATATGATACGTGCAAGTTGTGGGACTTTAAAACACGAAGGTAGCTGAATATGATAGGTTACTCGTAATATTGTTTTTTGTTTTATGAGATCGAGTAAACTAATTCATAGTTTTTTCATACACTATTAAGATTTTAGGGACATTTTGGTTCGAAACATCCACTACAGTAGCCATGTGTAAAATTAAAAAACTTGTTCTACTTGGAAGTCACTACTAGATAAATGCAGTAATTGTTAAAGTTGTCTAAAATAAAAGCCAATGATTTTTTTTGCATTTAGTTACTGGAAAAAATAGTAGTCAAGTTGTTTAAATTTGCTTGTGTGCCAAGCATTCAATATCATAAGCATTCAATCAGGCTTGAGGAGATCAAACGTTTTCTATCACAACGAATATTTTCTGATTGGTGTAGTAATTCATAAAAAATACAATTGGCATTAAATTTTAAATATTTTCAGCTCCCACGCTACTCGGCTGAAAGTTTGTTCGTGAATGATACGCAATAAAGGTATACATATAAGCCACGCTCACCCATTATTTTACTCGTCAAGAACCAAAAAACATGCTTGACTTAATTTAACTAACGAAAAGAGACGCGAACAAATGATACTCCAAGTTCTTAATAAAATAATGATGTCAATACGATCGGTGTTTTTTCAACCACCGATGGGCTATAAAAAGCGCAAATCTACGTACATAATAATATGATTACCAAAAGTCCTGCAGGGTTGTACTTAGTTCTCCACGTAATCGCAAAAACCGACACAGCCCGATTGCCTGAGGTACGGGCAATTGAACATGGCCGCTATGATCGATGCTCTCGCCAAATGTGAGTTACGAAGTGTAATTCGTTTTCTACAAGCGGAAGGACAGAGTGCTGCTGAAATTCATCGCAGAATGAGCAAAGTTTGCGGTGACGTGACGAGTTCATGAGTTAAAGCAGTGTATGGGAATGATTTAGAAAATTTACAGAAGGTTGAACCGATCTCCACCTTCTTCATGGACGTTGGTTAGCCCTGCTTTAAATTTTCTACACTATTTAATTATCCCTCAGGTTTCTTTGGTATTGTTACTTTCAAGGACGGTTACAATGAGTTAGCTTTCCTGAATCCAACATACTGCACGCATGCTAGTCAAAATTCGGAGACTAAGAAAAATACGCTAAGGTTGGTTGATCTCCGCATGCCTGTTGTAGCGTTGTTCATCCATACTAGAGGCTGATTTTCTTGTTTCACGTGAAACACTGAAGAAACGTAAATGTCATTAATGAAAAAGTTTATCGCATGACCACGGTTGTTCATCTACTCTTGTTTGTGTAATTACCTTGCCCTTCTCCACGCAGTTTGTCAACATGATGACGAACGTAGCCTTCTGCTCTAAGATCATCTGCCACCAGTCACCAATTGTAGACGGCATAGGACCTTGGGCCGCGATCAAGTAATCCGATTGGTCGTAGTTCTGCGGATGCAATCAATAATGCTAAACTCAGTGACTTCGTGGTATTTAATTGTAAAAGCACAGTACGTACAGAATAACTTGAACTGAGGTTCAACACTTCAGTGTAAAAGAAAACGACAGTGATCCACTCGTCTTTACCTTGATATAATTTGCGTTGATGTAGTCCTTATTTTCTCCCAACAAAACGCGATGGTTATCATCTGAGGAGCAAAATGAGTCCAATAAAGCGAAAATGAAGGTTAATAAATTGGTATTATGTAAACTGAGGATTATTATAGTAAAAGTATATGCATGGCTTAAGATAATTCAAAAATCATTCATTTCCCATGATCATTGGTAACGTGGTATGAGCACGATTTTAAGTCTTGTTTGCTATCAACACATGTGAAACTTTTGAAATTATTTTCATTCAGAGACTGACATCTCTCAACTGCATCACGTTGGGTGTTCACGTTTAACTACGTACGTATCCCTCATCTGATAGCATTAAAAATTGCTTCATAAGAGTATCCAAGGTTTCGTCTGCGTCTCTGCCTTTAAATATAGTATCACCATCAATAAAGCAATTTCACTCAATTTCTAGCCCTAACGAAAATTCACATGATAAAAGCTATAATTTTTCGTGAAGACTGTTGTTAACTTTCTTAAACGCTCAATTTAAAGTTTGATTCAATTTGTGGCGAGTCCCTGGTGAATCTGCATCAAGAAGCTTACGCATGGTTGGGGCGTAAATAAATTTTTTTCAATACAAAACAAAATCAACATCGAAAATTACCGTGTCGACGTTAAGGAAATAAAAAAATAATTCTACAAAAAAATTCATGACTTCGCTATCATTCATTACAGGCCATCACATCTGCTCCAGTTTTATGATTCAAAACCACATTCTAAATGACAAATTAAATACTTTCATTCCTTTACGGAGACCGTGCCCAGCTTGAAAATAGATTTCTACAACATGGAAACACGTGAAAATTTTGATATTCGTGTGGACTTCAGAGATGAAGTTCACGTGTTACATATATAACGAAATATTTAACACCACCTATTGAGTATATTTTGAATATTTTATAAGTTTTCCATGCACGTATAATCATGTTTTACACATATTCGTCGAGGCAATAAATCTTCATCTTATATAGGTACAGCATCTATAGTTTTATAAATTAATGTTAGTCCTCCTCAAATGAATGTAACTCCGTCACGATTTATTAAAAAATACGTAAATAAATTAAAAATATGGATAAGCAATTCGTCAATGTTCGCTGGTACTGAATACAAATTAAAGTTTTTAGCTTGCTGATGAAAAATCATGTGATGTAAAAGCACAGACTTACACGCAAGAATGTTGATGAAGCGATTCTTGGTGGAGTTCACCGCAGCGGCCTCCGTGGTACCGGCGTAAGAATTCCCTTGGATGTTAGAAAATTCTTGGGCGAGAAGCGCACCTTCGTCCTGCTGCAAGATCTGCTCAGTGTAAAAATGCTGTAACAGCTAAGCTCGATCATGATACAAAACTGTTTTTTCATCAGCTTTAAATTATAGTTGTTAAAGGCGTACGTAGTGGTCATTCTTTAATTGTAAATAATGATTATCACAGTTGTACGTAGTGTTCACTCCTCATCGTTAAATTGTTATCAAAGAAGAATTTTATGGTCCTACTTCAGTGATAAATTAAGATTATCAAAGTGTTACATTGTGGTCATTTTTTAAGGTTCCTATGGTTAATTGGTAACCTCATCGAACATTTTTAATTTGTGGTTATCAAATTAGTACATTATGGTCATTTTTAATATCAACTTGTTGGTGTCAAGGTAGTACGTTATATTTATTCGCCAATTTAAAATTGAAGTTATAAAAGATAATAGCGCTGCGACCGTCGCAAAGAAAAATTTCGAGAGCTATGAAAAAAAAATAAGTAATTTTTTCACCAAAAAATGAGCGTAAACGATCGTTGAAATGGCTATCATAAAATATGCTCAAATGGTCACAAGTGCATATATTTACAAATCTTAATTACAGATAAAATTTTTATGTGCTTACTAAATGGGGAAAATATTGTGATGAATTTTGAATCAATTATGCCTTGATTTTATCCCGCTCATAATAACCACTGAAGCTGGTACTGTATTTCAGCTACAATAAAAAGTACACTTTATTTCGATTGCAATAAACTCATAAATATTACAATCTATCGTTTCTGCATCATACATATACCACCAACTACCTGGCCACTGAAAAATCTCTGTAGGAGTCTTATTTCTGAACCTTATTCGTCTATTCATTATATGTGCATAATTTTGAATTTTTTGGCAGGTACAGTAAAAGTTTTTTCCTCATTAGTTACTATGTTCTGTCAAAAATAACACACAATTACTATTGTAAGCTTCTAGTGCCTAGCATAAGCAATGTATTATTGTTTCACGAACATCAATTGTTTCAGCCTGTCTGATGAAAAACATCCCAATTTACTCACTGCAATTCTGCGCCATAATTTAGCCCCCTCATTTTGGGGCGTTGGAGGGCTGGGACTGGAAGCCATGCTCGTCGCTTGAGTCCTGAGTACATACATCAATTAATATTCGTGATAGAATAACGAAAATCGTGTTTTCCCGAATATTTATTTGGAGAAAATAGCGTCAAGTAGAGTAAAATGGTTAAGATAATAATTTCTTAGAAGTAATCCAAAGGATGGGATTGGTTTATGAATCCCCAGGCTGAATATGATTGATTTTTATTGAGACACAAAGTTCAAATTACATATAAGGTCTCAATAGGGAGAGTGTGGATTGCTGATTACGGTGCTCCCAATGCAAGTCTGTAGAGCAGGCATTAAAAGAGGTAATATATAAATAACATAAGTTCTACAGGGTTATACCAATGAGTTAGCTATGCAGCCAAAGCTGTTTCACTCTTTACCGTCCGAATAAACCTAGAAGCCCTCATCGAAAAAGTGAGCTGAAACAAAACCTGAGGCGTTTATCATCACAGTACTGATCTCATCAGTTATATTTTAGAACTCTCAGAACATGTCGCAGTTCTGCTTGTCTAGACGTTGCCGGAAGCATAATCAGCCAATAAACAACGTGTGATCATGTTGTTTTTCTCTTCAAAAAGAAACGTGCTCGGTAAAGGGTTAATTTCTACAAAAGGAATTAAGTTACAAGCGTTTTCTAGAGCGTTAGATACACGACTTGAAATTGTTGTGCTGGATGGTTATACAAACAAAGATAATTATTTGCTCTTTGATTACGATACAGACTGAACAGGTAGTTACGAGATATCGTAAAGTTTGTGATTTAGCACGTGTGTGCTTTAGCGGTAACTGTAGAGTTAATGACAATAAAAATACGACATACGACGACAGAAAAGTTCGGACAATGTTACAATGTCCGAAATGTCCGACATATCCGTCAATGTAAAACAATAAACATTCAACAGAATATATTTACGATAGAATACACCACACAGAAACAAGTTAGCAGTCAATTAGAATATTATGGTTCATTTAGGACAACTTGTTCCAAAATCTAAGTCATAGTGTATTAAATGCGTTGACACATCAACCACAGCTTTAAGCAGTTTTGACTTACTGGTGGGGCGGTGGGTCTTTCCATTTTTCCATTATTTTCTTTACGTCATTTCGCTTAATGTACGCTAACACGACAATCAATATAATGATTAGCAGTCCAACAATGGTTCCAGCGATGGCAGGTGCCGGAGACGCTACGGTGGTGCCCATAGAGGAGCTTCTGCCTACTCCCCCTCCCGTCCACGCCTGAAGGGAATAAAACTTAATTGAGTTTGGAGAGTTTTAAATAAATACGACACTTTGAATCACATTTTTGGAGGTATATAACCTTGTACAAGACCATCTTTGTATGTTTTGAAGCCTGAAAACGTGGTTTTCAGAGGACTTTTTGTTGTATTTTTAATAACACAATATATTTCCGTCTCTTTGCTACGCATTCAATTTAATTGAAATGAGAGATTCGATTCTGTTTTTGTTGAAATAAGTTGTACTCAATATCAACAAGAATTTCCAGTCTGTGCTTGAAATTAGGTAAGTTGCGAATTAGGATAAGCAGCATCATCAAGGTATTTAAGTATGTGTTGAGGTTATGGAGAAACAACATAACCTCAAAGAGAAGCCACTGTGAAAGCGTATGCATCTACTTTAACCAGGGTCCCCAATATGCCAGAAGTTTAGTACTCAGAGAGAAACATTTGATCTAAGCTTAATAATAATTTACCTCATAAACCAAAAGTTTATTAATAAACTACAAAATGTATTTTGCCATTTTTGTTTAGTGTTCGTGCACCTTGTATCTCACAGGCAAAAATGTCGCCTTCTAACCTCCAGGGTTACGTTGTAGCTAGTCTGGTACTCCAAGTCTTCAAAAGTGGTGTGCGATGCTTGGGCTGAGACGTTGTGCTCCTTGACGAGGGATGAGCCTCTGTACAGCGTCACGGAATACTGGATGAGGACACCGTTCAAGATTTCAGGGTCATGCCATGACACTCCCAGGGTCTTGTGCTTAGGCTGTATTGAGGTGATGATAGGCGCTGAGGGAGCTGTAAGAGTGGAAACCAGAATCAGCTCTTGAATGATGCAAGAAAACAGCGCTCACAACGGGTTGCTGTCATGCCAGCTGAGTTTGCGTTAGCTAAAACTCGTTTTTGACATCAGTAGGAGAGTTTTTCATGAGTTTTGAGCCTAGAAAATTTGAAGAACGATACTTTTTTCTACACTTATAATCGCATACATGAAAGTGAAATTAACTAAATTTTTTATTAGTTCAGGATTACAGTTTTGACGCATAATTTTTTTGTAACAAAGCCAGTTGCTCTACCATACTTTTCCAGTGTAGATCATATGCTACAGTTTCGAACTGAATAAATGTGTAGAACCTGTGAAAGCTGCCTATTGTATGCAAATCATATATCTCTGAAGTGAAGTAAACGCTGATCATATGTGTCCCAATTTTGAATCATAAGGGATCTGTTTTGCATATCGAAATCGAGCTTTTGAACAACATACATTTAAACGATACGTCCTCAGAGCATTAGGATTTTCTAAAAAATATATACTCATGAACGAATGATTCTGATCTCCTAATGGTAGATCTTTATTGGTAGAATGTAATTAAAACCTCTTTCACACTCCAGTGGCCTCGGCAAACGACCCAGGTAGGTCTAGGGTTCAAAGCTAGGGTCTTCATAACAAATAAGGTCCCATAACTGCTTTTAGTGAAGGCTTTACTATGTAATTTAACTGTGAATTCCTTTCTTGTATTAGGAATGCGTGTATATAACAGATGAAAGTGTTGTGGAACTAAATCCTTTAATACCTTGTTGATAAACTGTTCCTGACCTGCTTTAAAACATCATACGAAGGTAGGAGCGTCGTCAATCACCATTTTCCTGCAATGATGTTCAAGTTACAGAAAGTGCAATTACAGACTCGAACAACTAATGCGATCTTCAACAACAAACAACTGCCGCGTCTAAACGATTATAATGAGTGACTTTATGAAGTTCGTATGGAATTTCAATTGAACATTTATGAAAATAACACAACACTTCTGATATAATATTGAACTCTTGTTTTAGGACACCGAAAAATACGAATCGTAAAATAAATGATAGTATAATTAATGTAACATAATGGTGAAATAACGTTTACTATATGCGTCGAAATATTTGAAACAACTAACAACTAACAGCTGTTCTGCAAAATTAAATTAAATCCCTTCAGTAGTTTCCATGATTAAAAAAAACAATAAACAGAATTCTTGGTGTAGCTTTGTGCGTGACAATGACTACCAACTGCGTTTAGATCTGTGTATATATATATATATATATATATATATATATATATATATATATATATATATATATATATAAATATATACACAGATCGAAACGCAGTTGGTTTTTCGTCTTTTCCAACGTTTTTTTTATATTTATACTGCTCCCAACTGAGGTGAGATATCTTGACCTGCTTGTCAATATTTAAAAAGAATTCTAAAGTAAATTATTGGTTTTGAGTACCTATTCCATCAGGTAAATTCACAAAACATATGTCAAGATTTTTTGACGTAATCTTCATCAATTTGTATTTCTGTTTTAAATGTAATCGTGATCTCACGAAATTTAGTGTAATGAACAAGTTGCAAAAAATTGTTCTTTATGAGCATTGTATTAGATCGATGAATATCCTCATTCTTAGATTACTTTACCCTGAGCCTAAGCTCTAAATCAATTAAATTAAAACAAACACATGAACTAAAAAATCCGTCATTCAATTTGAGATTATAATTGAGTGATAAGCGAAATACTTGCACGAATAAACTGTTTACCATCTTCCAGCGTTGTAGTGTTGAGAGGTAGGGAGTAGTCTCCTGGTCCAGCACCAGTTTCGGCGCCAACTATAATCATATACTCAGTGAAGGGGATGAGATCAACTATTTGAGCGTCAAATCGGTCTTCATCTTTGCTATTGAAGAAGGATTCATTATACGTCCGCTGTTCGTCCCAGAGAACCTCTCCTTCGTATTTGACGACGTACTGTGTGATGTGACACGCTGTGGCTGGTTTGTTCCACGACAGGTCGATGCTGCTGCTGCTTACTGACGTACTCCTTACATCAGTAACTACAGGAGGCACTGGGAACACGAATTGAACGTGCGAGTCAAACATAAATAATCAATAAATAAAATAATTGAAACTGAGCGCACTTTTTCATTTGGAATGGTTATAAACTACGAAGGTTTGAAGAGTATTACTATAGAGTAATTAGAATCGCTTGTTATGTAAATCATTTACCCAGAATCACTCTGAAGGTACAGACAGAACTTTACGTTCGTCGCCGTTGTTACGGCTTTACGGCTTTCATAAATTTCAACTGGAATTGGTCCAAAGACCATGTAATCTTGAAACATAGTTGATATATAAAATAATAGCAAATAAATATTGTATACATATAACTCAAAGACCACCATACAATCAACTTTGTGTACGGGAATGAAATAAAGGTAAAATTATTCTCCCTTAAACCACATTTCTTAAAAGAAAATATTTACTTTCTGAGTAAATATTTAATTTATGCATATCTTTATATTTGGGCACAACTATAGGTACTTCAAAATTTAACTATATTAAATTAAAACTCGCGACGACGTATTTTAAAGTCAGAGGAATGTTGTACTTCTGTCGTTCTCTGACCATTTTACCCACACTGTTGCCTACTGTTTGATTCATCAGCAAATGTATACATTAGAGTCAACTATAGAACATAAAAGTTAATTTCTCTGAAGAGACTTCAAACTCATATTAAATAGAAATACCAGGTTGATATTTATTATTCGATTGGAAAGAAAGTGTTGCCAGATTTTCTCGACAGGAGTTGAACACAGCATTCATCAAAGTACTGCCTTTTGGCATAATGCACGAATGTTCGATGAGGCCTCCTTTTTTCATTCTGAGTATTAAATACATTGTCTATCGTCATTAACCATATCCACCTCTATTTGATTCCATCTGAAAATCCCATTTAACATGTTCCCTCCATGATTTTAAACTGTGAGACACCATTTTTAGGGAAGCTTGTTACTAGTGATGAGAAGTGGATTCTTATTCAGAACGTTAAACACCGTCGTTCGTATATCAGTCGAGGAAACACATACTAAGTTTCCTACCGGTAGACTTTACCAAAAAATGATCGTGTTGAGTCCATGATGGAACATGAAAATAATAGTAATTGTTTAATCGAACATTACTGACTGTTATACGATAATCAAACTAGTTCAGCTAATCTCAACTGCACTCAACTTCTCAGTTTGGAAGCCACTATGATTGAAAAGTGGTCCTCCTTAGTCAACAGGATGCGTGTCATCCTCCATCATGTGAACCCCTGACCTCACAAAACTCTATTAATCAAAGGCATCTTTGACGAGCTCAGAGGGAATATAAAGCTCTGTAGTCTCCAGGTCTTTGCTAATTCTGATAGCCACTTGTATAGAGGCTACAGAACCATTTGTAGGTGATCAGAAACAGAGGTTGGTAACGAGTTCTATTTAGTCGGAATCCAAGCTAAAAGAAATCGATAAACGTGGCACCTAAAAGCTTCTTGACCGATGGAATGTGTTTTTATGATAGAAAGCACTTGAAATGTGTTAACGGTTTAATATTTTCATTCTTTTGTATTTTTCATGGAGAAATCCCGACCCTAAAATTGGACATTACTTTCATTTCAACTTGATATTATATTTAGAGTTATATTTGCTTTCAGATATTACCATGATCAATTGCAAGCATTGATGTAATTTATTTCATACTAAAATGCTCGACAGCTGACCGGTTTTAAAAATGATTTCGCTCATTGTCCACGCTCTATGAAAAAATTGCATGAACAAATTTTAATTTAATAAATTTCTCTCCGTATACGCAGAATGAAAAATAGAAACTAATCAGACTACTTAAAAAAGTAAGTAATTTTAAAAATGAGTACAGCACAGTACCAGCAGATTTAAACACGGTTTCTACCTGATAATTATTACAAAGATGATACCATTCTAAAACTGCGAATGCTCTCAAAAGTTATCGTGCTCTAGCTGCCAACTTCCTGCGTTGAGCAAAATATATTGTTATCTTAATAGTATAGAATAAACATCAGACAGGACGCAAACACGAGTAATTTGACTTCCGTCATGGCTTATATCGTGAGGTTTTCATTGCCTTTTTGATTAACCACCACCAGCATTGATTAAACATTTTAAACACAAGGTTGATGTTAGCACGTTTTATATGATTTACCATCAAAAAATTAAAGCTTCACTAATGTCACTTTGACTTCGCAAGCGATTAGTTGACACACAGGGCTTCGTCAGCCTCACCTTCAGTTTGAGTGGTGGTGCTGGAATAAGTCTCATTTCCGTAGCCAGCACTGGTTTGAGCAAGTACCACGATGTTGTACAGAACGCAAGCCACAAGATCATCAATAAAGTAGTTTTCACTACTACTACTGACATTGGCAGATCGTTCTGATTGAGAATCGCTAGACCAGACTACGAGATAGTCCAGAAGTACACCGTTCTTTTCTTCAGGTGGAACCCAAGAAACCTGGATGCTTGTAGGGCTCTGTGACTCGGTTGTCACATCACGAGCTGCACTTGGAACTGTACACGTTGATGTAAGACATGTTAAGCTTTGAATTGCACTGAACAGAAGGGAGAATAAAACCGAAAATGTGTTTTTTTTTTCAAATGATACCAATTATTATCAATGTATTTCATTCGTTTAAGCAATTTACACATATCTCATTCCTTATGTGTCAATAATTTTAGCGTCCTTACCATCTTCGTCAGTCTGCTGGTTCCAAAGCGTGGAAGATTTGCCTGAACCAGCGTCAGTCGCTGCCACAACAGTCATGTTATATGTGGTGTACGGAACCAAGTCACCAATCTCCATTTCGACTTCGTCAAAACTTCCTGGATAATCAGTAGACTGGTTGCCGGTAAACCGTCCCTGGTCCCAGAGCACTAGCCCGGCGTAGATGACGGTGTAATTCGTGATCTCACACTCAGTGTCAGGTCTGCCCCATGACAACGTGATAGATCGACTAGACACCGACGTCGCTTTGAGTGATGTAACCTCGGGGGGAGCTATTGAACAGTTATTACATCAAGAAAACTATTCAGTTTTATTTAATATCTCTGACGAAATTGTTATATATGTTTTTAATACTTATTCAATAAACATTAAGCACTTCATAATACTGAGTTGTCTTACAAATTTTCAGTGTTTAAAAATTATAATAATCAATAATCAGTATGCTTGCGCGTGGCAAAAAATGACTTGACTTGAATAACATTGAAACCTTTTCTGAATATAATACATATACCATGGTATTGGACCCTAACAAATGAAAATTCAAAGACCAAGAAGAATAAGTATTTTTAGTCTTTAATCTTGTTCATTTATACTCATATCGTGGATTCATCGTTTTCAAAATTTCGGTCAGAAAGAAGAAAACACTGTGCTGAACTTTACAAGGTAAAATAATTCTGCACCTTATATCCATACGTCATGTACTATACTCTGAACATGCGATCATAATCTATGTACAACTTTATATCTGCCAACTTTTAAACAGTATCAAATAATGGGCTTTGTTTCTCAGTTTAGTCATCTAGAAACATGGGATATATGTTCTTGAAATTTCTATCATCAATAATGAAACAATTGAAGATTTAGTAGTACTTTTACACTGAACACAACAAATTACTTTTACAACAGGTCAACACAAAAATTTATAATGAAACAAATTTCTGCAAAATATACTGTACGTATTTACTGTATGGTAAATTATCTTACCGTTTATAAGCAATATGTCATTCAATGTGGGAATGATGCACTATTTATCTAATCAAGTCCATTACAAATAATTCTGCTATTCGAAGTCGAAGCAGCAGCACTGCTAGTGACGAGTGACTTACCTTCTACTGCTGTAGTTGTGCTGGTGTTCGATGCATCCCCGTATCCTGCGTCAGTTTGAGCCTCAACACTGATGTTGTACTCAACGCACGAAGTGAGACTAGTAATCGTGTACTGTGTGTCATCGACGTCGGCAGACAGCACGTCATCACCACCATTTGACCAGGATATGTAGTATTTTTTCAGTATGCCGTTTTCTTCCACAGGCTTCTCCCAAGACACATCGATACTCGTTGGGCTCGAAGACTGGGCAACTACATTCTGAGGTTCACTTGGAGCTGTTACAATAGTAACGTTGTTAATCAAAAGGATGCAACTAAAATAATTTTAAACGCGTTAAGATAAATTCATCATACATTTTATACACTACAATTCAACAGCTTCCTTAATCTATATAAATGTAGGAATACTTAAACAACGCATAATACTATACTAGTAAATAGTGTGCGATACGTTTACTGCCATTGCTGCCTTCGTATATATTCTAAGCGAACAAATATGACTTTCTATGTTCCAAAATTATCCGATGAAATTTGAATTACCGTATGACATATGCGAAACATTTATTAATAAGAACTTGTGAGACATAATACTAGACGAGAGGTTACAGTAAATAGCTTTCCGTTGAAATTGTAAACGTTATTCCTGTGCCAACTTTTTTGTCGTTTGGCATTGTACATGTATTTACCATCTTGGTCAGTAGTAGTGACTAGAGGTTCAGAAGATGGACCATCACCCCCTGCTGTGGAGGCCACAACTTCTATATTGTATTCTGAGTACGGAGTCAGTCCTGTAATTTCAGTTTCAATCTTCTCGTCATTATTCTCGACGGTAATGGTTTCGTTCTCGATCTGCTGTTCGCTCCATAGAACTTGGCCTCCATAGATGACTGTGTAATAAGTGATCTCGCACTTCGTCTCCGGTCTATTCCATGACAAGGAAATTGAGCTGCTGGATACAGACGTGTTCACCAGTCCTGTAACTTCTGGAGGAGCTGGAAAATAAGAAGTTCAGTGGTCTATCAACTGTCCATAAAAATGCCGTCATAGGTGCACCATGCTGATTGAAGGGTAGATCACTAATCTGTACCATAAACTTGTTATAGAACGATAGAGGAATCCTTTGCTTTTATAGAAATAATTATCTTTGAACAGTGTAACTATGAAGTAGCTGTTAGCTGTTAGCTTTGGAAATAGACAGGCGTTTGTTGTAAAGTAGCTTATAAAAAGTAGCAAAGTCATAAAATGTTCATATTATCAGAATCAAAACAGGATATTTTGAATGAAAGGAATTCAGTTTCTTATCATCCAGTGAAGAACCTTGTAATTGTCCGAAATTTCAAAAAGTACAAATATCCATACTGCATTTTGTTGTTTCATACCCATGTAAAAACCAAAGCTGAAAAAAAATGATTGAAAACTTATTTAACAACTCTAACAGGTGTTATCAATTGAGACTAACAATTTCAGGATTAGTTAACCAAAGCGCAAGTGAAAGCTGAAAACAGGGTCAATTTATGATAGTTCTCAGTTTTTTAAATGTCATCGCACTTGGCCTCATTTATTAACTCGTGCCTGCATTAGACCCTAATGCTGACGCCTATACCAAAATACATGGAATGCTTCCCAAGTTGTCAGAGGTAGAAGTAGTTACAAGTGTGTTCGTAGAAAGTCAAGTTAGAAGAATGTTGTCCTCAGAATCATAAGAGAAGAAGATGACCTTCTTTGAAAAACAGTCATAGAAAATATTCAAGCGTCAGTAGTTCTTTATGCAACAACAAATCTGAGAATTTTAAAGATCTGATTTCAGAACTGGTGGGCAGCTACCACAGCATGGAATGCAAAATTTCTCTAAACCCGTTATAGCGGCATTCCCACTTGGAGTCTCGGACCAAATCAATAGCCCAGAGAACGGCTCGTCACTTTGTGAAAGTGGGAAGAGGCAGTGATGGGAGACTATGCATGGAACCTGATTTGAAAAGATGGAAAATATCACGAAAGACGACGATCCAATGTTCACTTTTAAATTATACACACGTCGTGTACTGTACATTGGTCATGTGGTTATTATTGATAACCAACTTTATATCAGCCAATTTTTGAATAGTATCTCATAAATATTGATGCTTCTTAAAAATTCACATCTTTTTGCGGAAGGTTTTAGAAAATTTATTGCACTTTGAATAGCTCAAGATATTGCTCAAGCATGAATGATGCTCTATTTATCTAATCAAGTCCATGAAAAATAATTTTGCTTGTCAAAGTCGAAGCAGCAGCACTGCTAGTGACGAGTGACTTACCTTCTGCTGCTGTAGTTGTGCTGGTGTTCGATGCATCCCCGTATCCTGCGTCAGTTTGAGCCTCAACTCTGATGTTGTACTCAACGCACGAAGTGAGACTAGTAATCGTGTACTGTGTGTCATCGACTTCAGTAGACAGCACCTCATCACCACCATTTGACCAGGATATGTAGTATTTTTTCAGTATGCCGTTTTCTTCCACAGGCTTCTCCCAAGACACATCGATACTCGTTGGGCTCAAAGAATGGGCAACTACATTCTGAGGTTCACTTGGGGCTGTTACAAGACAAACACTTATTATTAAAGGAATGTAACTAAAATAAGTGGATAAACATTAGGAGAAAATGCATCATAAATGTTAAGCACTGGGATTCAATAGTTCCTGTGACCTCTACAAATGTACGTACACCCAAACAAAGCTTCAACTTGTACCAGTAAACAATGTGTGAGACATTTTACCTTCTTCTCGTATTGTTACCATATTTTGACAAACTCAGCAACCCCTGCTCACAAAAAAAATGTACTCACTAATTTCTCCATTTGAGCTGTTACAGATATAGATAGAGGCGAGTCTCCATCTTGAATTGCAGCCACTATATTTATGTTATATTCGATGTATGAAAGCAGCACAAGGTCAAATTCAACTGTTTCATTTTTTCTACCATCCCAATTTGATGAGAAGTTGCTTTAATACCTAGATGGATGTCAATTTGCATGAAGGATTTTTTTTAAATGATGATCTCCCTACTTTGATAAAAGTTCAAGTATCAACCTTTGATGAATATCGTTACCTATTTTAATCTTAATACTTCCATTAAATTGTAAATTTCCCCTATTTACCCTGGCACTGGGTAAACCTAGATTAGAATAGAATAGAATAAGATAATAGAAACGAGCCGTTTGCCCTATTCTTGGATTGATACCCAAGTCCCATGCCTTCCAAAGTAATGGCATCAATCATGCACGATTTCCCAATCACGTAAGTCAATTCAGTTGCGGATATACACTTCACTCACGCCCAGGCATTTTAGTCACGTTCATGTATCACAATTGTACTTGATTTCATTAAAGAGAAACAGCTCCCAGGGCCCCACCAAGGCCATCTCTACTTCTTAAATCTCAATACGTGAAGAAGAATGTGCCGATATCATCAACAATAAATCTACTCGTACCTTCAACTGAATGTTAGTAAAACGCTAGGACTTCTGACCCTGAGTCCCACAATAAACATGATGTTATCGAAAAATTTATATATATATATATAATATTTAATATATATATATAATGAATAATATATATAATATATATTATATATATATAAATAACTAAAGTAAGATGAAAAGACGATCCTACTATGTTTCAGCTTCATGTTACATTGTGGTTTTTTAAAGTAGGCATAGTGTAATAAGGAAATAACTTGACCTGCAAGCTCCCAAGCAGCAATAAAATGACAAGTATATACTAGGATTTCATCCATTATTATCCAAAAATCTTCTTAGCTCTTTTGATAAGTTCACGTAATCAGAATGGTTGTGGCAACACTAAGACTTACGGGCTTGCAGTGTTTCGGCACTCGCATTAGCAGAGGTATCCTCGAGTACTCCACTTACAGCCACGACTTGAAAATCGTAGTGGGAGTATGGCTCCAGCTCTGTAACTTCTATTTGTACGAGACTGTCAATGTCAGAGTTGTTGTACGTGTCTGTAAATTCTGGCAATGAATCATCGTCACCCCATAGCTTGTAGCCTGTGAAGCTGATGTTGTAGTAAAGAATTTCGCAGGATGCTGCTGGTGCAGTCCACGACAGCGTAACGCTCTCGCTCGACGTGGAATTTGCTTTCAAATCATCGAGTGGAGTAGCTGAAAGAATGAAGTAGTTTTAACACATAGAAGTTTCAATTTCAGTTTATGTATCCAATCTTTCTAGAATGATCCACTATCTAATCCACATCAAGTTACTTATCAATTTTTTTCAAGAATTGAAATACCGCATGCTGATGTGGTCGCCTCTGTTGATGCAGTAGATGCAGGTGTTGTGGGTGTTCTTGACGTAGATGCTGAGACCGTGGGTGTAGTTGACGTAGAGGCGGTTACCGTCAATGTTGTTGACGTAAATACGGATACCGTGGGTTTTGACGTAGATAAGGGTATCGTGGGTGTTCTTGAGGTAGATGCGGGTGTCGTGGGTGTTGCTGTGGTGAGTCTGGGTGTCGTAGGGGTCTCACTCACAGTCAAAGCATATGTCTTATTTTCTCCAGGAGGTGCCATTGGGCTCGTCATTTTACTGGAGATTGTGGCAGGTCCGTCACTCCGCAGATTTGCCTGTACGAAAAGAAGCATTCAAATTTCACAACAAAGATGGCATGTACTAAAGTAAAAACTTTAATTTTCCAGCTTGGAGTGTAATCGCAAGGAAATTTAGTGCGCATTTCTGATTAACATAGAAATTAATATATTCTGCCCCTCAATTATATTTGAACTCTACATATTCCTAGAGTAACTATGATGTTCGTTATACATAAGATATAAGAATAGCTATATATAAGAATATATCCTGTACCTCAGTTATATACGAACTCCATTCCAAAAAGTAACTACCGTGAGGAGCAAAATAATACAACACATTAATTAAATGGTCAGAGTGCAGATTTATAGACCACGTACAATTACGAAAATTAAACTATGTATAAACAAAAGTATAAAAAGGTTAAAAATATATGTAAAACCCACAAATATTTCATAGAAAAAATACATAAAAACATGTATAATGAATACTTGAACAAAAATTTACAATATCCGACTTTTTTCTCGATATTATACATGAAAATTATTGTAGGATTATTCCAGAATGTTCTAATACATTCTACTATTTAGCAACCGAACTTTCGTCAGCATTCATCGCCAATAATGTGTCATTGGTACAGCAGCTCTCGTTCTGAAACGTCGTAAGCATGAGTAAGAATAAGGACATCAGCCAAGATCTTTGTCAACGTATTGTGGAGCTCCATAATGAAGTTTTTGGATATCGAAGATAAATGCACAACTGTGTGTTCCTACAGCCTCGGTTGGAACCATAATACGTAAGTGGAAATGCCGGAATACGACTGAACTGAAGTCAAAGCAGTTAAAACATTGTGTCCCACTGTTACAGGTAGTTTTTCAGAGCTATCACAAAAGGTTTCAAAAATACCATCAGCTAGTTGATGAACCAGACGTTCATGACGCTGTATTGGCGGCAACCACTCATCCTTACTTAAAGTTGCAATGGGTGGTAACAACAAAGCGTAGGACCGCGAAAGGAAAATGTCTTCACGTAAAAATGACCTCACAATTTCTAATATTCAAGTCTGCAAGTTCTGCCGATGCCTCAGAGGAGGCAAACTCGACGTCTTCTGATGAGTACTTCGGTTTCCAAAAAAAAGCTCATTCATCGAATCCCCGTTAGACATGCACGTTATGACATACATATCTCAATGACAATGACAAAAACTTCGAAAGCTTGAAACGGCATCCTCTCATTCCAGAAATGTTTCTTCGTTTTAACACAACTTTGCTGTCTTCCGCCCCGGTCGAGAAGTTATTCTCTCTTGCTGGTTTAACGTTAACCTCCCCATAAAAATAAACTTAGCGACGAAACTGTTGAACAGTTGATATTATCGAGCTCTAAATAAAAACTTTTCATTGTTCGGTCTAAGTTCTGAGTTTTTTAACAGTATTTTCATTGTGTGATTCCCTTATAAAAATTCAAGGTTTAACAGGAGTAAAATTTATACATGACTTTTATACTCTTGAATGGAATATATTATCAATAGCACATAAATCACTTTATTTAGGAGTGTGATAGCTTCGTCTAATATAATGTTACTCCAGCTGAAAATTAAATACTTATAATAGTGAAATATAAAGGCCCCATATTGTCAAGGACATGAATTGAAGAAATTATATTTTGTTTGGTTTAGATAATATGTTGAATGTTTAGTTTTTTAAACTTTTCAGGTTACTATATTAAAGTCAGTAGTATTCTACCTTCGCAACCGTCGCAAAGGCGTTTCAGTAAGGGCGCGGATGGAGAAAACGGATGAATAAGGTCTACTTACATATAAAAACTAAACCTACAACAAACTCTTCCAACTAACATTGGTTACGCTGAGGTAGGTAGCTCGATCGAATTCCCGACGAGGAATGCTAAATTACCAATGCACGCTGACGTGGACAGACAGTATCAGTGCGCCTCGGGTACAGCTCGGAAATCCTATCTATCCATCCGAAAACGCTAAGTCCCCAAAAAATGTGAAGGACAATCCCCTCGATCACACCCTCTGGACGCTTCTCGTGGAATGCATCTCAATTGAATGTATCTAAATTATATCTGCATAAATATCCTGTGTTTGATAAAATACAGGACGTACACTTTAAAGTGGCGCCAAGATTATTACTTTAAATTAATTACATCTTAAGGACTACGAGGTGCACTCAATCTATGAGTATCTTGATCCTTCAATATGTATACATATTTAGTTTTAAGAGAGAAGTATTTACTAAAGTACTTAAATACATTTGAATGTATTTTAAAAAATTGTATAATAAAATATATAAACGTTCGAAAAATGTATTTGGTATTGAATATTTAAATACATTTGAACGATGCATTTGTCATTAAGTATTTAAATACATTCAATGTATTTAGTGCCCATCACTGATGAAATACAATACTGATGCTTACAGTTGAGTAACTAGAGCGAAGGTTGAAAATAAAATAAGTATCTATGTTTTCTAATGTGTAATTCTAATAGGCATTGTCGTAATTAACGACACCAATCAATGCAAGTTGGCAACTGCTAACCACGTCTGAAAATCAAACCACGTTTCATGTCTGATGCTAGCCTGCTGATGACAATCGAACAACGAATGTGATTTGAATTTGCCCATTTAATGGTAATAACAACTCAACTATTCTTATGTAAAACTTGAGATACACAGTGAGATATAAACCTTGAGATTACTAACAAATCTTTTTTCCAGGTAATTTAAAATTCAGAGAAAGGTTTTTGTAATTAAATTAGGTCTAGTTTAGTACGGAGAAGCTTCAGTTAAACCTGAGACGGCAGCCAGTGGGGCACATGACCATCAACAAAATTTTCTGACGAAAGCTTCAACGAGAAGAAAGATCAATTATTAGTTCTCTAAGCTCAAATAGCCCCTTTTAATTTCAAATCAGGATTCCTAAGATAACCTTTAAGGCCAGGGGTTCCCAACCTGGGACAGGGGTGCGAGACGATATTCCAGGGGGTGCGAGAAAGGTCCAGATAAATAATTGGATATTAGCTATATGTTGGCATTTTTATTTTCTTTTGTAATGGACTAACTTTGTTTTCATTTTAGAGTTAAGTATCGTTATTTAGTGGCCGTCACATACATAGCTGAAAAGATTCAATCCTACCATATATTTAATGCGTTCAATAGTTCCTAAAGTTTAGGATCTAAACTGAACATGTTTGTTACCGGGATGAAACAAGTTCAGGCGTCAGCTGTTTCTCGCTGCCTAGCAATTTTTGTCGTTGTATCTGAAAAGAGTAGAATTTTCCAAGCATTTGAGAACTAGTCCTTGTAGTATTCAGTAATATTTTTCACTACTGAATTATTTGTTCTACTTCAAGTATGAAATTAATTTTCTCAGGTTTATGTCAATGCTAATTCATTATATGTTTCAGGGCTACATTTGTAATTTCCTTTACAAATAATATTAAAGAGAAAAGTAACGATCTTTTTTTATAAAATATGATTCAGAATTCGTATAATTCATCCTTGAGCAAAATATAAATTTCAGTGGTGCAAGGTTCGAATGAAATTTCTTTAGGGATGCGGGGCGAAAAAAAGGTTGGGAACCCCTGCTCTAAGCTCTGCTAAACAAAGACCAGTAATTGTGAAATGCAGACAAAATAGACTCAGAACCTGGTTAAGACTTCATAGTTCTAACTGCTACTAGATCTCATTTGAAAGAAATGTTAGTGTAAAAAATACGGCAAATGTGTCTCAACTGTACTGCATAGAAATCAGAAAAAAATTAGTTTAAAAATTGACTATTCACTTTAAAGTAAATTATTGCTCCAGATGGAATTAGTTACAAACTTTCTTTGAATTCAAATGGACAAAAAGAAATGACGGAGGAATTCTACTGTAGAAAGAAAATATGAACACATGAATTCATTTAGAAATACTATCTTTTTACTAAAAGAACAAAATTATCTGTCTTTGTTAGACCTGTGAAAGCATTATTCATCCAAGAGAATACTAAATTTTAAACAAATAGCGGTAATGTGTAGAAAATTTACGCTAAAGCATTGGGTCGCTGGCGGAATACGTTCACTCAAGTTGAGTTTTAATGACCACCTCGCACAACGCAGCTGACTTGGAGATCTTCTAGAGCTAGAATTTGAAGTCGCAACCAGCGGTCAAATTTTCACAAAGGTTTGCAAACACCTTATCGCTTTCTCTGGCGCAATAATCTTTGTGTGTTAAAGGAAAGTTTCTACAGTACAGAAGAGATCAGTTCGTTTGAATGTATTTGTATCACTTTGAAATCAGTTTAAAGATTTTAGACTGTAAGTCGAATTTTATCAGTAGATATCAATAGAAATTAATTATTACAGCAGTTATCTTTTTATTTCTTTACCATTATTCACTGCTGCAGAGAAGAAAACGAAATAACTCGATAGTAATAGCCAGCAATAAAAACACTTGTCGTAGCTCAGGTGCGATAGTTCAAAACATAACCCCGAGTTCTATATCAGCGTCCATTAAAATAGATCATACATTTTGTCAGCCCTAGGGTTGATTTCATCCTTTTAAAATGTGGAGAAACATGTCAACATTCGAAGATTGTCTTCCACGAACGAATAAACGGATAGTATTCTTTTCATAATGTCACTCAAGAGGAACGACTTATGACACTGTGTGGATGCTCCTTCAGATTTTTTCAATCAACAAATGGCACACTGACAGACATGAATGACATACGGTTGAGGCAATTTCCAGTGGAATCCACACCGAACTTGTCAATAATTTTGGCTTAGACAAAATTTGTGCGAAACGTACTTGATGAGATTCCTTGGATTTTCTTTTCGAAGAATCCATTTTTTCCGGCCCAAGTTTTCCATTGTCCAGGAAATGGTCACAGGAGAAATTTTTCGTTGCGAAGCAAATATTCTCACAGACATCTAAAAATATATGGTCATTTGAGCTTACTGCCTCCGTTTCCAATGTTTTCGACAACTTTAGGCTTGGATCCTTCTCGATCCATACCACAAACCTCCATCTCACTTTACATAAATTGTCTAACATGAGCTAAACTTCATAGCATCTGACTTACTCATATACGTCAAACAGCTATACGCTTTGTGCGAGCCTTCGAGAATAGAAAAGTGTAACTCAACTGAAATTAATTTTTCAGTTTATTTCTTATATTTAATATATTTTCTTAGTTCTAAAATTCTATGCTTGTACATTAACTTATTATTATAAGCACATGAACGTGTTTGAGTTGTTATGGTTTTGGAAATGCTTGAATATTGAAAGCACCTGAACTAATTTTGTAACGTCAATTGCAAGTATGATATGTATGTGAACGTTGTTGCCTATCTTATCTTGCTATCACCACATCCAGTTGCCATATTTTGTACTATTGCATTAGAGGTAATATTTTTACTCTTTGCAAACTATTCACGGCCTCTCAGTACCAACACTACAAGCCGTTGTTCGTGTAAATTAATAACCTATAAATTTTAATAATTATTCGGCTTCTTCACTGAATTTGCTTGCTTTACTTGGATGAAGAAAGGTTTTTGAAATATTTCGACATTTGTGTACATCAAAGCAGCTCTCGGAATTTCAAACTGAAAATATAAAGGATACGCAAACTGGTGATTATGTGTGCTAAGGAGCATTTCGGTTCTCATTTTCTAAAAAACTACGATTCATTGAATCGTAGGTACACGTGAATACACCATTTTGCTGACCTTTATTGTGCGACAAAACTCCCAAGTTATTAATTATAATTTGACCCTCATAAGAAATTATATTGCAAAAGCTCTTAGGCATCTCTGCTTGCAAATGTCTCGGTCTGTAAAAGTTGTGCATCCCCACACAATTTGCAATCCACTGCGACTCACCCCTTCGATTACCCTGGGCTGTAAGGCCCTGGTCGTTAAGCTGTCAGTGGCCCTATTCTCAGGGGGCGATAATTGGTCCAGTGTACCAGAAGTTAAACTGCATAGTGTCAGTGCAGCTGCCCACAGCACGATGTTTCTTGCACCCATGTCTGGAGCTTATTTCATACTCCTTTCGGTCAGTCTCTTGGGTTGAAGAAAAAGTACCGTGGACGTGCTGTCGTTGCACAGTTATGGTAGTCTCAACCAAAACAGACTTGCATGCACATCAATGGAGCTGTGAGCTCAATAACAGTTCTGAAATTTTAAACAAAAATCTGTGAAAAAATTCACTAGAATACATTCCTAAAATAATGAGAAACTTCACTGGAAGTTGAATTTTCCCTCAATCTTTAAGGACATGTTTTCCAATTGAACATAGATTATGATCACAACGTCTTCTTGCACTACAGCCAGCCTTCCACTGATGGACGATGGCATTCTGCTCTTGCTGTAGAGTATGATTATAGATAAGCTATCGTGTGTAACGGATGTGCATTCTGCTGTTGCTACTTCTTGAAAAAATGAGCAGGGTAAACTCCCTTAGATATTATTAGTTCATTTGCCGAGTCGTTTCCTTTTGTTCGTGTGTTTCTTGACAATACTCTGGAGTACTGGAAACACAACGCACTTGCATGCGTATTAAAATTTTCCCCACCGTAAACGAAGCACCAATCTTACCCTCCAATGGTATCGTAAAATTTTACCAATTTATGCCCTATAAAGAGCCAGTGCAAAAAAATAGCTAAATTTTATTCCTGGACGGCAATCAATAATCCTTTGCAATGTAAATATCAATAAATTATGATCAGGAGTTCACGTACTTAGAAACATACATTAAAAATTAGCATTATTTGTCATTACAGTGGCTCTTCGGTCTCATCACTATAACAATTGAAAAAATATGTTACCAATTATCTCAAAATTTTTCAAATCAAACATCTTCAACGGAATAAAAATCATACTAAGCTGCTATTCTGTGTCAAGTATTATGATGAACATTGATCGTATATACCACAGCGCATACATGCCTGTGATCATGTCACCTTCTAACCCCAGTTAAACTACCATGCGATTTAACTGCTTCATACCAGGATGCTTAACCCCAATTAGACTACACTGCGATTAACGGTTTTACATCAGAATTTTTAATACCAATTAGACTATATTGAGATTTAACGGTTTTATAACCGAATTTCTAACCTTAATTAGACTACACTGGCTATATATCATAATGCCCAACCCCAATTAGACTACGCTGCAATTTAACGGTTTTATATTAGAATTTGACTCTGCATGACAGAATTCAGCCTTTAAGAAACAGAGTCTCTCAAGGAACGTAGGCAGATTTGTATTATTATCAAGAGATCATCTGCGATGTATGAGTTTAAAGGGTCGATAATATTTTGTGTTAATGAAGTCATAAGTTGGTTATGAAATGTCGCCACAAACCCTCGACTTCCTTAATAATAAAATATGGCAACAGGAAATAGCCGTTAGGTCCATTTTGGGTTGCTAGCTAAGTCCCATGCTGTCTAAAGTAAAGGCATCAGTCACGCATATGTACCTTAATCAAGCACAGGCATTTCAGACGCGTGCACCCACCTTACTCACGCGCATGCAACTTTTCATCCGTCAGTTTTCACACGCACTCAGACATCGATTATCCCTATCTTGGAGTGGAATCGTTGTAGATCAAAACTTCTTCGTTTTCACATCTTTCACATCTAATCATTCAAAAAAAGCATTTAGTAAAAACGGCACATGAGCTACATGATGACACATGTAAAAATTAAAAGTAAAAAATAAATGTAAGTAAGAACGGAGCTAGTATGAGAAATACCTTGACAAGCGTAGTATGTAGAAAATATCAAAATTTAATAAAACGAATATAATATTTTCTATTGGTAGAATAACCTCTGTGAGCTCGTTCATTAGACATTAATATCACTCAGGCTTCACTGTTCTAACAGGGAACACTGTTATATTCTGGGTCAAAAACTTTCATAATCTTACGAAGTATTTTTCATTTAAAAATCTGTATGAAAACAGTATGAATCATTATTTCAAATATTGTGTAGGTAGGAAGCAAATTTCGAAATTATAAGACACACAACTGTGAATGAAACAATACGTCATTTTCAATCTTCGTACTCCTAAAATAGTATTATCAATCCCAGATAGACAAAATAACGCTGTAATTAATTGAAACTTTGGCTTGTAAGCAAGTCGAAAGTATAATTAATGATTTAAAAATACAGTGTAGTAGGTTCACAACTTCACGAGAGATGAAGATTGAAATACTTTGTATGGGATATATGATACCTGTCATTGTATGTTAAATTTTAAGTCTTATTATATACATATATATATATATATATATTAGTATACTTAAGAAGCAGTCCTTCATTGATACATGTCTGGTTAAAAATAATGCCATATTAGGATGATACGAGCTTTTTATTAAGCTTTTCAATCCGTCTAAAATTACAAATAGTTTCTGGGTCTAAAACTTCAAAGATATTAGCAATAGTTAAATCTAAAAAGGGATTTTGCGACGCGTTTCGGCGATCGTTCGCCATCTTCAGGCTATGGAGAATGCAGCAGACTATCCATCCTCTTCATGCTGTTGCTGGCTGCGATGTGAGCTGTGAAATTCTGAAGTTGGCTTGTAGACTTCGAAGTTCTGGAGGTCCAAAGCCTACAAGCATTTAGTGTAGTTTGCTTCTTAAAAATTACAATCTAAATATGAATATGCATTGTTCGCCTGTGATCGTAGTAATGAATTAAAAGTATTCATGCAATTGAGCTGTTCATATGAGTCTATATTCAGATTACCTTCGAAGTAATGAAAGCTAGATTTGCTATGAACAATTTTTCCAACGTATTACGTGTAAATAAATTAACTGTAATGAATGCATGTTTGAGATAACTTCTTTTCGTCTCAAAATACATTCGGAACAAATTAAACTATTGCATCGTTGTCCATTGTCACTCGTTATTCAAGCAGCAGCTTGAGTCTACGGTCTAAAAGACATCATTTTATTCCATCAATAATTATCAGAAATCCGATGACCAGAAAAGGGCTGACGAATTAGCGTGAAAAGCGCACTTAAACTCAGACTTTTTGTCTCGTGAAATTAAATCTAGCCGCACAAGCATGGTTTTCAAGTTGAATAACTCTGTACTCTACCCTGTTAAATCATTATACCAAACTTTTTATGAATATTAAAAACGTAATGTTTTCCATCTGGGAGTTTGAGCTCAAATAATTCAGGGCTTCACCACGTGATATAATTACTCTAAAATTACTAATAGGTAGTTAAAATGTGACGTAGTTTCTTTTTGAAGTTGAGCTTTTTTCAAAGTCTAAAACAGTTCCTAAGAGTAAAAATGAATAAATAAATGAACTTGATTTCCAATAGAGTATACAGTGTATATACATTGGGTTTTAAATTCCTAATGTTAACATCTTAAGAGTAGTGATGGTGCTTATCGATAAGATCTTAAGAGTGTTAGTGAAGCTTCAAGCGAGATCCCTGTCCTCTGCGCTGCAACTCGAAGTGGAGGCTCGTAGGAGCGTGTCGATGAGCGTGGGGGAGGTATGGTTTACGCCGAGTGTCCAGCGTATCACTGTTGGACATTTTTCTAGCTGCCTATGGTCTGGCACAAACAGACCGCAGCAACTACAGGATTGAAACAGGGTCTTCCGCATAGCCACTCTGGGAGAAAAATTCATGTAGCTCCTTGAATAGACGAGGTGACTGTGTTTCTAATGAAAAGAGAAAGAAAGAAACTCGACCAAGTATAAAGTACTACAATATACAGATATTGGGTTTTTAATTCTTAATCTTTAATTCTAATCATCTTAAAACTAGTGATAATGCTTCCAGTGACTTTTCCCGTCTTTCTGTGTTGTACCTTGAAGTAGAGGCTCGTAAGGACACGCAAGGTTGAACTGGAAGCTTGAGAAACTAGTCAGTAAGTCAGTCAGTCAGTCTTCCTAGCCTCCTGTGTCACAAGCAGGACAAATTCGAGTACTCCTTGGAGACTAGAACCAAGGAACTGCGCAGTACAAGCACAGGCTGCTAACCAATCGACTTCAGTGGAAGACTTGAATGAAAGTGTGTTTTATTCAACAATACCAAAATAACACGCAATTTATTTCATATTGGGTTTTCAATTATCATTAGGAGAGGATGTGGCAATAAGTTTTTTTGGATTACGATTTTATAGCTTTTTTAGTTTGAAGAGACTTTATCGAACCTACGAAGTATAATATACTCCTATCATTTATTTTTTGAGACAATCATGGTCTGTAAGTTTTCAAACAATTTCAACTATAAATTTTCTTATGACACTGTAAAAACCAAAATGCCAAAACAAAATTTAGAATTGCTACTCGAACATAATGTTCATCGAACAAACGGAGGACAGGCTATGAGAGTCTACTGGCTGCATCCGGTGGATATCTAGCTAGGATATGATCTATCACGCATTCGCTCCTTCGCTTATCTCATCTATATTATTTTCTGCTCATATAACATAAAACAAGACTAGAAACCTCTCTTTCGCACGGAAAATTAACAGTAAATGTAATAAAAAGACAGTTTTTACAGCAGATAACAGATTCTAAAGCCTCGATTCTATATCAACTGGACTCTATGAAAAGAAAATAAAACGAATCAAAATTAAGAAAGTAAATTCAACTCTTTGAGTTTAAGAGAAAAACTGTTAATATTGTCTACACTTGTAACGGATAGTTGTTTATTGATTCTGTTACCGGAATAGATCTCGTATTACCTTAAATAAGAGCTTGCATGCTGATCATATAGGTGTCCGTATTTGAAATACCTCATGTGAAACTTTATCTAGTAACTTCAGAAAATGTTTCGGTCTGTAGTAATATTCTCAATTCAAGTCGTTTCGTTTTATTGGAAACAATCCATGACGCCACACATCCCTACTAAACATTTTTTTTTCGAAAATTTCCATCTCCATCCCATTTCAAAAAGTAATCGCCGAGGTGATTGACATACAGGAATATCCTTCATTTAGAGAAAAGTAAAATTTCAAATTAACAATTTTGCATGTTTAAACCAACTGCCATTTGAATTTGGAGTAGAAGCACAGTTATTTTAAATATTGGGGGTATTAAACCCAAAACTCATCATTCAAGAAAATTTCAATATTCATTAACATTTAAGCTTGATTCAGTTGTCTGCTAACAACGCTCTAAACTGAAATAGTTGAGAAAAATGTATCGAAAGATGGACAATCGCCTTATGATGGACATTCAGTTGAACAAAATAGTGTTACGAGTGTATTTAATTTACACTACCAGAAGCAGTTCTGGTTTATACTCTCAGTAGGCATAACACTACTTAAGTGTCATCGATATGTACTCGTACTTCTACAAGAGACATTTTCCCTCCTTACACTGCTTCCTGTGAAGAAATGCTACAAGATATCGTGCTTGATGAGTTTGGTTCTAGTGTTGTATACTCTATTGATCCATCAAATTATATAAGCTTAACACGTTAACCGCCATGCCTGATATCAGAGATTTGTCACTACCGCCACGACTTTACCATTTTACGACTTTATCATTTAACCTTCCGTAAATACTTTAAATTAATTTTTGAAAACAATTATTAAAAATTTGGAAATGTACCACCGGTGGTACATGCGGCGGTAAGTGAAATCCTCAAATGTACCACCGGTGGTACATGTGGCGGTTAACGTGTTAAAAGTAAATCTTAGATTTTTAGCACCCCAGACAGAATAGCAGCATACCTCGTTTAAATGTGGACGTACTGTAGAAATTAAATATCCTGCACTTATAGAAACATCTTTGCTCAAAGCACCTTTTTTAGCTTCCATAACTGCTCCCAGGTGCCTCTTGATCTACTGCACCACAACTGCTCTTCAATCAAGACTGCCTGTGAGACAATCACCGCTGCTGTACAATCAACCTACATGTGGTGCGAAGTCAGCGTCTTTACCAACCGTACCCTGCCCAAATTAATTCACTGAAATATTATGCAATCCGGGAAACCGAATGTTTCGGCTACCGAAGTTGCACACATTCTCAGGTAGCCACTTCCAGCTCGTTCCTGATGTACAGGGTCATCCAGAGAAATTCATACAACTGTTGCACTTCTAACGAAAACCGTAAATCTCAAAGAATAATAGAAACTAAGCTATTAAATTCAAATATTTTATTTCCCAGACATAGAAACTAACAAGTCATCGATCGTCCTCGCTAACAAACAAAATTAGGCTCTTAAAACGATTCGTTAACTTAAATATTTATACACTAAGCAGCTAGATAACCAAGAGTCCCCTGTATTTGTTTCCTAGTAAATTGGGAAAAAAGTAAAATTTTAGAAACAATTTATTCATGCCTTCAGGAGACGCCGAGTCTACGACATACGATACTTAAAAAGAATAATAGAAACTAGACACTGCACTCACCCAATCCTAGAGTTACAGCACGTTAACCGGATATGTACTATACTCGTTAATATATTACTTTTAACCACAAAGTATTGCAGCCAACGTTAATGCTTGTTTCAGCTCGTTAAAATATTCATTAACATGCAAAAACTCTTGACGTCATGAAGCAATCGAACATGTATCTGCTCAATTTTTCTAACACTGATGCTATAAAATCCTGGCGCATAGTGCACTTCTTGGAAGTCGCCTCCAATTCTAGGAACGTTTCTGAATGCTATCAGCAAGGTTCACTCGTACGTAACATCCTCTTAATTATCTCCGTGGCTTGGTGCTGTGCGATGCCACCACTCTAAGAAGAGATGATAACTTCGGTGTTAGTCTCAGCTCAATTCTAATACAGTTCCATCCCTGGATGAAGAGGCCAAATCCGCAGTTTGAAAACACAATATCAATATCGGCAGTAAAACAGTGAACGATCGTAATACGCTGTCAATTATTAGATTGGAACAACGAACGCAAGCAATACGCTGTAATTTATTGGATTGAGACAGCAAAAGCACGTAATGTGCTATCATTTACTGGGCTGAAACGGTAGAATTGTGTATTTTTTCTAGTATTTCACCGAGAAACGCACCAGAAGTCACGGCTATCATTAATCAGGGTTCCCAACTGGTGGGTTGCACCTCTATGGGTTCGCGTAGTGATTTAGTTTGCAAATAAATAACTACAGGATACTCAAATTAGTTTTTTATTTTATATATTTTCCCTCGCCAGAGAAAATACTGTTAAATATAAATCT
Source organism: Trinorchestia longiramus (assembly GCA_006783055.1). Lineage (NCBI taxonomy): Eukaryota > Metazoa > Arthropoda > Malacostraca > Amphipoda > Talitridae > Trinorchestia > Trinorchestia longiramus. The sequence goes on from VCRD01000546.1 coordinate 89,771, forward strand.
AGCTGCTGGTAGTATGAGGTCGCGTGTGTTTCAAGCTTTGGGGTATGGGGTTGCAAGTGCAAGAACATTGAAAGTTTTTAGAGGATTTCAATTTTGCAACCATTTTGTTTTTCCTCGCATGGACTTCGAACTCAACGAAGCAAAGGCGATGACCTGTCCTGAAACCATGATGAATTAAGCTTCAAGGTACATCTTATGCAATCATTCTGCATTTTTCATCGTACGGGCGAGAATATACTACATCTACACTATGCTTTAAAATCAAGAGTACAACATCAGAAATCTCAACTAAATATACAGATTATCTACAAAAACCGTCTGAATTTAATTACTGCACCCGTTGCAGCAACTTGATTATTCATGCTATTTTGCAAACATTTCTTTCATCTAGGGTGTTGACCAAGACTCTTTAATTTCAGACCGTCATACCATGTAACTTTGTTGCAATATAATAATTCTTTACATTTAATAACTTCAGATGTTGAACTTCTTTAGTTTTATGTGGTATCAGTTAGCATTAGCGGCACTCAATGTGTGCCCCTCTGGTTATTCTGCAGATATTGATGCCATAGTCCTCAATCCTGACTTCCTGCAGCATATTTGTTGCTGAATTTTTCAGCTCCTCCAGAGTTTTACTCAGTAGTAGTTGCAAAAATGTTGCAAACACAGGTTTGGTGACTTCGCTGGCCACGCACAGAACACCTGATCATCTCGTTCAGCACAACCAATACGTTCGACAGATGCTTATTGAGCAACATCCTGACAGAGAGATGCTAGTACACCGATCTTGCAGGAAAACATAGTCATCACCTCCAGCGGCTAGTTGTGGAAACATTCAATTGATTAATTATTGTACACAGTTAATTTCGACCAGTCATACAATAGTTTGTCCCTCAAAGATGAAAGGCCATGAATGGTCGCTCTAGAACCGTTCAACCTACATCTACCTACTTTTCGTGTGTCCCGACCAATTTCCAGGGTTGCTTGAGAATTTTTAATCCCCTTATCTGCTGGTTATGCCTATTGACTGCCATTCATGTGAAACGTTACCTCATCCTTGAAAATGAATTTTGACAAAAAGGTGTTGTCATTATCCATTCATTGCTAGATATTATAATAAAATTCACACAGCAATGAATCACCTTGTAGATTTTTCGTACTAATAACAGTTGTGAAGGTGAAATTATAATTGTTTGTGTAGGATCTTGTAAATTATGTTTTGGAGAGCTGTAACTCTTGACTAGTATTTCGTAATGATCAGTTTAGGTTGCGTACGAATGCCATTTAGAACAATCAACAACTTGCTTAAAGACTGGTGGTCACACAAAACTCTCACTTTCTCTGGTCACAGGTACACCCTTTCTTACCCTAACAGTAAATAAATGAATAAAATGAGGGTGTGAAGCCATAATACTGAAATTATAGTAATTTCGAGCATTATCGTACGACAAATTCAATATACATTTCTCGCCGTTAGCGATCAAAAATGAAAATCTAACGTTCATTACGGTATTTAATCGTGAGATTATCCTAAAGAAAACTCAAAAGGCAGCACTATCGAGAATGGATTGTCGCACCTTGTCAACTTCCTATTATAGCTTCTAGCATACACCCTGTTTTAACCTTATGCTACTATAGCGATAAATAGATAAATCGTATATAGTAATCGCCTAATCAAAGTTCTAATTCACTTAAAAAACTCATTTCTGAACTTCGATGCATAAATTCCCATTCATTCACTTTATTTTGTAATGTTTCTTTGAACATATTATACCTGTAAAGTTTCAGAAGTGGTGGTGGTTTTTCAACAACGAGCTCGACTTGACTAAATAGGGGTTCTTTAATAACTGCTATTGTGACCTATACTTGAGGGTAAATAAAGGCTGCTGGATTTAAACTCAGCTTTTATTCTTGCAGACCAGGTATGAGTAATAAAAGAGATCGTTCCTCAGCGGGAAATGGGATCTGGCCAGAAGTTGGGTCTCCCGGCTGGAGTGAAGACGCTGGGTGGATCACAGTGAAAAAGCTATAGCAACAGTCACTTGTGGTGATTGTGAATGACCTTAGTGTTACAGTATTTTTGCTCAGTACCGAATGTTGGCAAGTACAGTCGTCTCTATCATACAGGTGTCACTGACTATAACTGTCAAGTGCAATACAGTATTCAACTGCAGTTAAGATTCCTTCTAGTGAATCTGTAGCTTTTAGTAGTTCTATCACTAACAGTGGGCAAAGAGAAGAATGGTGGCGATGAAAATCTGTACAACACAATGGACACGAATTGAGAAGTCACAAGCGAGCGTGGTTACACAACCCCTTCATATAGGCAAGCCAGAACAATGATCTATCTAGTTTTGCTAACAGGCATCTGTTTTCGAGCAGCAGAGTTATTTTTTAATTACAAATAAGGTATATAACTAAGTTGTCACCAGAATCATCTATAAAACTGTAAAAAAGGGGTAAAAGTTATTAGTAAAAAATTACCTATTATTTTTAGTAACGAAAATGAAGATTTATATTCTGATACTAAATTATATGATAAAAGTATATTCACTATGATACAAATGGTATATGGAGTATTATTATTCTTGCTACATACTTTTGTTTTCCCAAGTTATTTATTGGGTGTCGTATATGCAAGTCGTGCTTATCATTCCCATTTAGATACTGGTTACCATTCAAGTTCTATTTTTATTTTGAATAAACCTCTAACGAATGAAACTGGCTTATTCTTAACCCTAAAGTATATTTATGGGAGTAATCAGATTTCCTAAAAATCAAGATGTGATGCAGCCACCGTAGTCGAGTGGTCTGCGGCCCGTGTTCTGTATCGGGTCTCTGCTTGCGCAGAAAGACTGCGGGTTCGAAACCCAGCAATGAATATGAGCTGTTTCTCGTTTCACGCCGTGAGCTCGCACTTATCGGTCAGCCCTCAACTCCCCGCCCATGGACACATCCCAGGATCGTCGCATGGAGCTCACCATCACCCTTACTCTAAGAATGTTAACCTTAAGAATTTGAAAAAACCAATGTACTAAATGTCTATGTACTGTGTACTTGATTGGAAATAAAGATTGTTGGTTTGTTTGTTCTACTTCAGTTGATTAGAAGTAGAAATCAATACAAACATTGGAAAAATATCGTTAGTGAAAACTTTAATCAACCAATTGGATTACTAGATTGTCATACTGTTTATACCGTAAGCTATTTTATTATTTTGACTTTACCAAGTTATTAAAATTAGAACACATACAAAAAATAATTAGTATTTTAACTTAACCGATGCAAAAACGTATACAATGATATAAAATGATATAACGGGCGCACTATTCATTCATTTTCTTGGCATATAAGACTGAGGAAAAAGTTGCATTGCAATGATAATTTAGCGATATTTCATAACAATTACGTTAATTTACAAAGGTTTTATCAAAGGGGCAACACTGATGGGACGTGTGTTTTGATTATTCTAGGTTCAGTTAAGAAAGAGGAAAGAGAGTTGACATTGTTGTGGTTAGTAAATCAGAGCTGGTACTCGGAAGGATGCTTAAGCTTGTGAATGGATGCAGTAGAGATTTCAAGGTGAAATTTGGGGGAGATAAGAATAGTCTTCGTTTTAAATGGTGATGAGACTGACAAAGATAAAGAGCGGATTATTGGAAAAGGTGAGATAGGCAGAACTAAGGAATATAAGTACCTAGGATGTATGTTGCGTGAAGATTTATGTGCTAGAGCAAAGGGCAAAAAAGTAGCTAGAGCTATGCAGTAGTGGTGAAGATTAAGCAGTGTGGCCAATTATAGAGAAAACAAGTATGAATGTGTTACAGGAATTTAGAAGTATATTGCTGTACCTAGTGTAATGTATAGTCTAAATGGAATGGCTTGGACAGGAGGTGCTGCAGAATAATAGGGCATTTGGCATTAGGCACCCCAAATGAACTGCTGTAAAAGAAATTGGAGATTATAGGGTAGAGTTTATTTTCTAAAATGATGGTTAAGGCTGTGTTAAATTATAAGATAAGAATTGAGCAAATGGAGAGTAGAAGGTGGATTCAGAAGAAATTTTTGAATTGAATCTGAGTGAAAGTCTTCTAGAGAAAAATTGTTGGGGGTCTGCTAGAAGGCTAAAGGTTCATAAGATTGGTTATGTCAGAATTGGAAAATCTCTGGACAACTAGTTATTAAGAAATAATGGAGGTAAAGGATCAGAATACAATTGTGAAAAGTAGAAGACTAACAAAAGAGTATGATCTAAATAAATAGAAGCATGACTAAAAAGACCTCTGTAACTTGGTATGCCTGTAGAAATATACCAAGGATTTAAATGTTTTATGGTGGAAGTTTTGGCAGCTAACTTCTGTTTGCAGTTAGGTATAAGACTTAAAGCATGAATAGATGCATGTATAGGTAGGATGAGAGGAAAAAATTTTATGTATGCAATGTAACAGAAGAGTAGAGAAAACAATTTAACTTCTGGTTGTAAAATGTAATAAATATGAACATAAGCAAAAGAGATGTATGGATGTGGTTTGTGAGCAGTGTGGAGAAAATCAATGGGATGTCAGTTGTGTTGAAGAGGACTCTAGTATGAGCTATCTTGTAGGGCTGAATGAGGGATGCAATATTTATGTTTTGGGTGTAAATAATATTTTTTTTGTGCATGCATGTAACAAGAGACTTAACAGTCAGTCACCTGAATTAGAGTGTGTACCTGCCAAGCATGAGGGTCTGTTTATGAAAAGATGGCTCTCCCAGTGATGGCTGCACTTTGCCTATTCTTTTGCGTGTAAAGATCTAGGGTGGCCCTTGAGGAATTATCTTCGATGAGCCTGGTACACAGGTATAATCTTTAGGATGCCATCCTGTAGTGTGTGTGTTTTTAGAATTAAAGGTCCCAACTTCAGTTGGTCCTAAATTTTAAGTTAAAGTTGTAAGATGTAGGATTTGTATGCATGTGAAGTTTCAATACTAAATCTAAGAAATGTAGATATTTGCGTGTCAGTTTTTTTTATATCCTGCAATAAACAGAAATAGTTGTTCATATGAAGTATGCTGCCATTCATTGAGTTTAGCTGCTTGCTGATGTATTCAGTTAATTTCAAAATAGTAATTTATTTGTATCTAAGCTTCTAATGCCAGTTGTTAGTAATTACACACTGTAAATTTTAACATGTTTAATACAAAAAAATTTGTTTGATAGTTTGATTTGAATATGTAATCTATTTCCAAGTGAGAGTTTGGCAAAAATCTCATGTGTTTTGGTTGCATCTTAGTAAGCTGTATATTGAGTGCATAGTTAATTAGTGAGCCTCCAGTGCATCTCAATTATCTGCACTTTATAAGTATGGTGGATCATATTTGCAGGAATTGTTAAAAATAACTGCATGAATAGAATTCTATTGTCTTGTAATCTCACACAGGAGAGAATCAAAGAGGTTCCACTGTCTGGCTGCTTGTAAAAATTCTGTTATAAAAACACTTGATGTTTCTGAAAGATCTTAACAGTACATTTGCATTCTGTCTAGTCTGTTTTTTAGCTAATTTCAGATCTATATGCATACAATTTTTTTCTAATTTTAAGATTATTTAATGTTGAACCTGGCTTATGTGAAAGGTAGAAGCCAACTTGGTGCAATTTTGAATCCATAGTGGGGAATCCATTATGTATAGTATATATTTTGGTGAATGATTTTATCATTATATAATACTAGTAAATCCACACATGAAAATTCACATGTTTTTACTGAATTTTTTGGTTTGATTTGCCAGTGGATGTGAGATTTGCTGAGGAGTTTCCACATTGGAGGATGTGCCTTTGGTATTTTCATGTTATAATTCAGGCCATGTGCTGTAGTAAATGTATTAATTGCAAATGCTAATAAAAAACTGCTTGACATGACCTATGTTCATCAATGAAGTTATTTATGAAAAGAATTTTTGTTAAGTTGTTAGTTATTGTTTTCTTTTACCTTTTCTACAGTTATTTATGAAATGTTAGAGAATTCATTGCAAGGTGTATGTGCATGAACAAATATAGTTGGTGGAAAATTGGTTTTAGTCAATTCGACACTTTGTTCTGATACAGACCACATCTTCATCAGAAATGGATGTGTTGATGAGGATATGCTTCAGTTTATTAATTCTGGTGGCTTCATTGATGCAAAGCAGCCTCTGTCATGCAAGAACTGAGGTCATTTATGCCATCAATGCAGGTGAGTTTTTCTAAATTATGTTATGAATGTAAGAACACCTTAAAATAATTTTGTTTACATGTTACACCCTCAACAACATTGGTTTTATCCAGTGAATGAAGTTGCTTATCTGGATAATGTCAACTTTTTAGGTAAATTGAATTCAGAGAAAGATGTAAGATCTGTAACTTCTCAAGTCTTATGTTGATGCTTCTACACATTTCCAATTGTGTATGTGCTTTGTGTACTTGTGTAAAATGGATCCATATTTCATATACTAGCTGCAGTGTATCTGTCATTTCTATTAGAACTTGAGCTGAAATTTTTATTTCAACTGGCAGTTTATTTTCCTATTTAAGGTTGTTTGTTGAACAAATGTACAGGCCACAGAATTGTAACTATAAAGCTATAATCATACGTCTTACTCTAAACCTAGAACCTAATAACTTAAAAAGTGTTGCATTTTGTGTAACCCAATTATTGAAATAATCATTTGAGCTTAATTTTTCCAGTTGATTTTCTATACTTTTGTGTATACCATTTATTTTTTCAGCAACTTCATTGCCCAGTCTTGCCTCAAGATCCATGTCAGACCACTATGTGTTCATTGTGTCCAGAGCATTCCATGAACCTGATTTATTTCTGAAATTTAATCTAGTAGTTGTGTGCGACTGACAAGACTTGCATGAGCTTACAAATAATGACTTATTTTTTGCATTGGGTTTCAATAAACTTCTTGAATGTATTTTGTGAATCTGTAATCCCTTTTATTCTTTCCTGTAATTAGTTTCAAATGTTAGCCAATGGAGTCAAATACTTTCATATCAAGTTTTAGAAATGTATCGTATTTGACGGCATATAAGACGCACGGTTTAGGAGTTTAGGGTAGGTAGAATACTAAGCGTAAGCTGGGTTAGTGAGCGTCAGAGAGAAGATTAGCTTAGGCCTACTGGAGGTGCCAAACTTCACCGACGATGATAAAACGCAGGGCAATTTTTTGAGCCAAAAGTTTGGAAAAAGTGCATCCTATATGCCGTCAAATACGGTAGTTCCAGATTTTAATACATTTCTTAATTCTGAGATAAAGATAACTATATATGTAATGTCTATTTACATAACTTCCTTCAGAAATTTTCTATTTATTTTTTCTGCTTCTGCTTTGATTAAATGCTCTTAACATAGCATTTCTTTTGACCCACCAATCTTTGAACCTGTTTCAATGGTAAAAACTCAAAATACATCAGACCATGTAACCCAGGTGTTTGGATTTAAAAACAACACCATTCATCCTAGCAATAATTTTATTGATTGACTTCATACTACTTGTGCATGTTTAGCACAAAGGTATAATGCAACCTAAATCTGAAGTATGAGCATCACATATTAGATGCCTATTCAACTTTCAACTTGTGATTTCCAAACATTGGAACTGCCTGAGCACCGAAAACAAATTTCTGTACTATTGCAACTATTGAGTGAGCATCTCTGCGTCAGGTGGGGAAGCCCATACGGACGTGCATGGCATCCGATACTCCAGAGATCCTCTCACAGACAAAGACATTGGCACGGCGTCTGACTTTGGCAAGAACCTCATCATTGCTCGAGTGCCTCCTGCTGATCAGGTGTGTGCATCAAAGAAGTGTGTAATGTGTTATCTGACTGGCAGTTCAATTTCTTATTTAGTGATGAATTATACGAGTAATTATGTGTTAACATGGTTCCAAAACCCTGAATCGCGAGTTTAGATGCATTTCAAGGATGGACTGTGTGAGTGTTGGTGGCAGCTCATGTTTGTGTTTTTAGTTACTATCGTTTGTTGTAAAAATTCACTGTGCAACAATACAAGATATGTGATGAAATTATGTAAACTGGAACAATATCTATGTACCTATGTGATGAGAAAGTGCTTTATTTATGTTGTTCTGTTGTGATAGGATTTTTCTGTGCTATAAAGTGTGCATTTATAGTATCTGCTTATATAATAGACAGTGTATTTCTCTCTCTGTGTGTCTGTCCTATTACTTCCTGTCTATTACTGAAGAAAAAAATTGAACTTAAATCAGAACGGATATACATGTATTATAAGCATTGTTTTGTGGATACCAGAGGCTCGACTACTAGAAAATATGCCATTTTCTTCCCATTATTCACCTTTTTCTTCTACATGGCCATGTTATCGGGAGATAAGATACAGAATGGGAGTTCTGTATGTATTCACGAAAAATAATTATTTAAAACGTAATAACCCGTCGTAAATATTTAATACATCTGTGTTTATGATAATTTCAAATGAGTCCAATTTAAACCTTGAAATTTCCACATGAATCATCTAGTTTAATAATAATCTTGTTCCCGAAGGCCTCCTGCTTCTGTTTCGTGAAAGCGTAGCTCAGCAATTTGTGGCTTTCTGGAAAAGCTTAAGTGTAGCTAAGCAGTGTCGAACCTCCATGTGAATTGACTCATTCAGCAGTACGTGCTCTCGAAGCTAGGGCACCGAAGAACCTTGGGTGAGCCTGGAGTAAATGAACTAAACAAAATGGGTGCTCCATACCAGTCTATTTTTTTTATTAAAACAACAGGTTAACGCAATGAAGCCTTAAGCTACGAGTATCTACACCATGTAAATTAGAGATAACTCGGTTTGTCTGATTGCACAAAGTAAGAATCAGTTCTTTAGACATCGTGGGATTTGGGTAGCAACCCAAGAATGAACCAATCGCGGTTCATTCCTGTTCCCGATTCTATTCGCCAATGAAAAGTGCATTAGAAACAAATTATAGATTGTAGAATTTATTTAATTTTTTTTCTATGCTGGTTTTTCGTTATCCAGCGTGATATTTCTGTCCATCGATCCACCACTTATATCCAACTTTCATTATCTTGGTTGTTGCAGATCCTGTATCAGACAGAGCGGTACCACCATGCCACATTTGGTTATGACCTGCCATTGCGGGGAGACGGCAACTATGTTTTGGTGCTCAAGTTTGCTGAAGTCTACTTCAATGCGCCAGATCAGAAAGTGAGTCCTTGTATATTTGTGCGCTTGTTCGTCGTGTTACTTTCACGTGTACACCATGGAGACAATGTCCTTGAAAGGGTGCACGCAACTACATCCTTTTCAACGTCAAGAAAGTTCCATTCTATAAAAGAAAACATTTTGTAATGGTTAGAATATACGACCACCTGAGAACGCGTGCGTAAAACTAAAAGCTTTTCTATGTACATATGTATGTTCGAGATTGAGTTGACATTTGAAAAACGAAAATCAAGTTCTCCCTTGTTACTACACTCGAGTGCATTCGATAAGTGAGGTATTTAAATATTGGTCTCTAGTATTTTGTCCTCGCACTACCTCCCTTCTTTTAATTTTGTGTTGGTTTCTTTTTTCGAAAAAATACTAAAATTGTTACTTCCTTTTTTCATACAGTGGATCATACTGAAAACAGGGTAAATGTTCACTTACCTGTCATTCTGCTGTGGTAGGTAATTGAGGGGAAAAATTGTGATTAGGGACTGCATTTGCAAAACTAGACAAGAGGTGATTAAAAATGTCTTACGGTGCATTGAAAGAGGAAGTCACAGTACAAAGCTTTAATTTAAATTAGTCCGAAAAGTACAGACGGGGGAACGTTAGTGGGCCCTCTTCAAATTTATTCTATTGAAAACTAAGGGAGATAGGCTAGGCTAATACTGCTATGATGTGAAGAAGAAACAAAGATACGTATGGAAAAGAGGGCAGCACATTGTTAGTTGTGTGCACGTAAGCCGGTGCACGAGTCGCGTTAGTTTAGGGCATGTGACCGGTGAAAAAATTATCTAAAGAAATTAGCTAGCAGTGGTTATATGTGTGAAGAAAAGGTTGCTTTGAATACCACAGAAAATTTGAAGAGACTATACATTTAAATAATTGTTCATGATGTTAAAGTTGTTTAGTTCAATAATTTTGTTAAATAGCGAGAACTAAGTGGTAAGAATATTGATTGGTGAAAACTCGCTGCCATGATGATTTTTCTGATTGATAGCTCTGTAAGTATTTACATTCTTTTGAAAACTGAGCAGTTAATGTGCTAAGGTTTGATGTAAATTTGGTGTTACATGATAAAAAAATCATACTTGTATTATTACCTGGTGTAATCGTATCTCAACTGGAACCGTGTGAATAGTCCTCGTACTTTCTACACTTTTTTTTTGTATAACTATCTGTTGAGCTACTGTTTGCAATGACATCGTCCTTTATTTATGTGTTACCAGTGGCGTTCCAAACATTGTGCTAGTACCTCAAAAATGTGTTATCGTAGGGGTAGTTCACTTTCAAAATTAATCATCTAATTGATATGAATGACCACAGGTTTTCAACGTGCATCTGAATGGAGTGCCGGTGATAACCGAGCTGGACATTTTTGCACAAGTCGGACGTGGTGTCGCTCACCAGGAGATAGTGGCATTCTCCGTCGCTGACTCGCGGCACATCACCTTCAGCGACGGCACCAAAACCTCCTTAACTCAGCCGTCCTCTCTCAGAGTTGACTTTATCAAGGTAAGCTGTTTAATTTTGTCATGTTTTTCTCAAAATTTTACTAATGAAGAACAGCCTGAACAATGCGGTAGATATCACCACTATATGAAGAATTAAATTATACCTTTGCCGTTAGACACCAACCAAGCACAAAAGGGAAAGTACGATTAGGTGGATGAAGGAAGACTAAGTCACATTCAGTCCTCGATCTTCGCGTGCAGGCCCCAATACGTTTGTTTTGATTTATCAATACTATTCATCAGTTGGAAGAGATTTTCACTTGATAGTCTTTGTAGTCTTTCACATCATCAAAAGTATTAAAATCATTACTTTTTTACTGTTATGTTGGCCCTGCTTCCGAATATAGCACTACCTTAGTTAATTTAGAGATAAAGATAGATATCATGTGATGCTTGTTTGTTAATGACGCTTGCATACTCTTTTTCTTTTCTTTCTCTAGTTCCGATCATACCTCGAATCAATGTTTTTGAATACTGGTGGATTCCACATCCAGGATTGGTCAAGACGATTTTTTAAATGTGTGCATGCCAGCAAAAATTATTCTGGAAGCTGATTCCAGGTTCTGATAATTTTAACCAGTAAGAAATTTAGGGCCTGGGATGTCTTCGAATTTCGTATTTTATGATTGTTTTTTACGTTATCTTCTCGGTCAAAAATTCTTTCTCAGCTACATAGTTGATGTCACTAAGTTATTTGCAACTCTTGCTTAGTTGACCGAGCAGTCTTCTTTGTTCAAGGGAGACGAATTTAAAATATTGAAGTCGCCGTTCGTAGCTAAAATGATGTAGTTCTGGAATCGTTTCACTTGCTTTACGCTAAACTCCATTTCGCTGATGCCTCTTCGTAGGGTTGAAATAAAAGTTACACTGTCAATTCCAGATATGATCGCACTGTCGCTTTATACAGGAGAAATATGTTCTTGGACTTTTCAAAGTTTCTTGCTATGAAATCGAGGATTCTGCTCCCTTTATTGACGCGTTTTTCTATGGGTTTGCGTGTTTGAGAGTTTTGGTGATAGTAAAACAAAGATCTCATTGTTGTTCTATCGCTTCAATGGTAGTGTCGTTCATTGTATGTTGAAAATGCTGGTTATTACAATCACTGTTTATTACTGAACATTTGTATGTGTAGAATCTCTTTGTCAGGTTTCGGTCCATTGAAGAAGTCGGTTGAGGTATGTTTGAATAAGTATTCTATCTTGCTCAATGGCTCTGTGACAGTTTCGTGTGAACTTGTTCACTTTATTTATCATTCCGAGGACAAGGTCAGGGATGTAGCTAGCCAATTTCGTATCCATCGAGATTAGTTGCCTGGTATATCATGTTTTTCCTCTTTGGTCATATCTCGCGGGGAATTTAACGAAGGCTTTGCGAAATTCGGTGTATATTAGATATTCGTTTGTCGTTCTACGTAAATGCAGTTGACTTCTCCAAAGAAATCGAGGAGACTAATGAGCTAACTACTTTTTTCCAGAATTCGTGTAGGGTGTTTTTATCAAGTTTTGAGCTTGGAGGTGTCTTATTATTCGTACTTTAGGTTGCTATTGTTTTATGGATGACTGACGTCAGGCCAATTGGTGGTAGCGATTTAGCGCTTGTTGGTTCCTGTTTTTGAAAATATGAGGTGACGTTAGCCTTTTGCGGTCCTGTAGAAAAAGTCTGCCAATGGTTCACTGATAACTTTGGCTGTTTTATTAAGCATTCCGGTAACTAAGCCGCCTGCTCCGGTCAATTCATATAGGTTTAAGAAGCTGAGCTTTTTTTTCTCTCTCTTCCATGGTGAATATGTCGTCTGTCAGGACTTCCTAACTGTTTAGGACTTGAGATTGAGAAATATCTGCTGTCTTCCGTAGTGATCGTAGACGTTGAGTACGTATTCAGAATTCTGGCTTTAATTTTGTTGTTCGTATGCGTAAAACTATCAAAGTAGTTCAATGGTATCTGTAACACAATTTGTACTATTTAGTGGCGATCTGCGTACAACAAACTTAGTACCCCAATATTCGAATTGTTAAAATAGTATGATATATTAAGTCAAACATGACGAGTGCGGCACGGCTTTTGATCAGCCGTATTCTCTATGTGGAGTCTCTCCTGAAGGGAATTGTTCTTCAGCACATTTAAGAGATACTTTGCCTTGTTCGGGTGTTGTTTGGGATTCCTTTGCTCCCATCTGAGGTAGTACGCTAGATAGTCCTCGCTAGTACACTTTAGGCATGAACGATTTTTAGTTGTAGGCTTAGTTATTCCCTGCAGTATCAACTACACTTGTTGCTTGAACATAATGTGAACTTTGATTTGTTAGTAGGCCTTATCTTCTTTTTTTCTATGTTTTTTTCTCTTATGGGATGCCCGCGTTCCGTGCTACCGAGCTTTTGTACGAATGTGTGATTCTTTCTCTGCATTCTACATTTTTAAATTTTGGTCTCAAATTAGACGCTTAGTTCTGCTGTTGAATATCTCAAGTAAGTACTGTGGAAAACTGTTCTTAGTAATTTAAATTACGATATTCATAGTATGCTTGTAGCTATCTATAGTGAAATTGAAATTTACTCGTAGTATTCAAATACTTCTCCAAGATACTAGAAGCTGCAACAAAAATAGCGTTCAGAGTTGATTAAATTGAATAGTTATAAATAATTTTCAAATTTTAGCACCTTGTATTGAATTGTTTCTTCCAACGAGGAAACAGTTGCAGCATTTTTTCACGGTAAATAAACTCTCCAGCAACGTGTTTCCAGCGTTTACACCGCTTGTGTTTGATGTGCCATATTAGTAATAGGTTTAGCTTAGTAAATTCATGCGCGTAGATTACTGTACGAGCATACTAATTACTGAGTTTATGGTAATTTTGCTATCGTTCTAAATTTAGTAATTTTTACCACGTGTATCCATTTTTATTTTATTTTTTATGCAGGGTCTCCGAGATAACCCAAAAATCAACGCTGTGTACCTCATCAGGGGCACTTCTCAAGGTGAGTGCGATGAGTTTGATGCACGTTGAGCCTGTTTGAAAAGTATAATGCAGTAGACCAGCTCTTTGTCGTCTTGTCTAGGAAGTGGCTGAAGATGAAATAGACTATTTACACCATAGTCCTCAGCCATACGGCTTATTTCTTGTGCTCAACAGCGGGTCAGTTTTAGTTAAAGGCAAGAGTTATTTTTCCTGTGGCTGCCTGTCACTCAGATCAGAATTTTGAGTTCTTGATTTTGCACTCGTGTTAACAAAGCATCTGTTCATAATTTACTTGATCTGAATTGTTCAAAGATTGTCACTTTTCGAAACCGAAGTTTGAGTTCGTGAATACTCACTCTCGTTTCTACAGGTGAAAGCGTAGCACCTCATTCATAGAATACTGATTCCATCTTAAGTGTATAAGATTATTTCTTTCTTGACGCAGACGTGCCACCACTGCCCCCCTTCCCTCTCGAGGAGGAGCCTGAGTTGCTGCCAGAGGAAGAGGCCCAACCTTCATTGTCGGGCAAGTTTCCATTGTCGAGTATCTCTTGTTCTACTCTATGTCAGAAACTGTATGTAGATTGGCCATTATTTTATTCTCTGCTGAAAGTTTGTAAAGGTCGTCAGGGAAGGAAGTTTAACATTTCTTTTAAACTACGTTTGTCTTATCATTCTTTTCCATTAAAATCCGTTGCAATAATTGTTAGATTAAAGTAGTAATTATTGTTTTGCTATGCTAGTTTTATGTGCTCTTATGTTATTCTTATCAACTTTTCACTTTGAGCGGGGGAATTTTTATAGAGCAAATGCTTGTTTTTAGTGAGCAGTATTCAACCCTAAATAGTTTTGTTGAAGACAACTGTTTTCGAACTTTTTCCCTGTAAACAACGCTGCTCCTTTTGCCTAGGATAAATCTTTGAAGTATTATGATGGTTTTCAAGTATAGTAAGAAAGTACTACAAATTCAGTTTTAGGCCTAACTTTTATTTCCATTTATTTTCACGATGTTTTGAAGGAGATTTTTCTTGGTCGTGTGCTTCTCGGAGGTAAATGAAGTTTAGGACGGGCAGAGAAACTAGGCCAAGTGTCTGCAGCAATCAGCGCCTCTTTTATCATTGCTCGTCCGGGAGTCACACTTGCTTTAATACCACTGACTTGGCAAACTTATTCTCCTCTGTTTCTCTTTCTGTCTCGTGGAGATGAACGACGGGGCTTCATTTCAGAAACCTCCAACTCGAGTTTTGTCACTTCAGTTTTTATCGTCTACTTACTTTAGTGCAATTGCTCGATCATTTTCATTGGGTTCTCCCCCTATTGGCTGAATACCTTCTATTCAGCCAGTAGGTATAATAGCGTATCCTAAATTGGTATCATAACTGCGTTGAGCAAGAAAGCATGTACGAATTGCAACGAGTTTGTAAAGAAATAAAAATGTATTTACCGTTTAGAGCTCTTTTCAAGTATTAGATTTTCAAATACTCAAGCATTAATCTCTCATACTACACGATTCTTTTATTCATAGAAATGTTATGGAGAATCGAAGAAACTATTCATTGCCGCCTCTTTTGAAAAATAATTATTTTGAAAGCGTGGACTTTAATTCAGTAATTAGATTGTGTTCTTTCGTGTTCCGTGTTTCTTCTACTCCTAAATTATATCAAAACTTACTCTCATTTTTCAATGTTTTTTATTCTACAACTGAGAGCTTTTACTGTTCATTTTTTGATTAAAAGAAGTTAGATATTAAATTCGTAATTATATGTGTCAGCATGACTCAATATAAGTTTGTAATTAAAAATCCTCTATCCAAAGTCAAGTTTTCTTGCTTCCAAAATATTACTAATAATCCAACTCTCAAACTGTACTCATACTTTCTGGACTGAAATATCCTTATTGTAAGTTGATGTTTGCGTTGGTCAAGCCAACTGGCTGCTGCATGAACTCATGAGTGTTGGGCGCCTGTGCAGGCCAGACGGCGCGCAAGGTATCGAGTGGCCCTCGCACACCGGATCCATACAACAGCGACGAGAGCACCGGTACCTTCCTGCCACTGGTGGCAGCCGTCGGTGCTGCCATACCCATCGTGTTCTGCCTCTGTAGGATGTGATGGCAGCGTCTCATGCTTCCGGGGTCGGGAAGGGTGGTAATGTTCGTCCTTGAGGCGTGTGCCCGTTCTAGTAGGTGTGTTATAATGTTCTGTTAACGGGTACTAATGGGAAGATTCGTATGTTTTTTGGTTTTAGAAGATACGATGGCTTTTGATCATCTGTAATGGCTTCATTGCGGATGTATGATGTATCTTTTTGTATAGACAGCTGTCTTGATGATTGGTGTACGATGGTTAACGCCGATACTTACCGGCACATCACAGGTCAGACGTGATGCGCTGTGCATTCAAACCGTACATTTGCAGACCTGAATAGTATCGTGACCGGGTGAGTAGTTATTCATTAGCTTATCGTGTGCAATGTGATGAATGGCAGCTCGATGAGTGACTTTTGGTTGGCTTCGAAGGTGACGTGCTGTAGTGGATGCTGCAGCGTTTCAGGCGGCGATGCCTTTTTCCCGCCTCTGCAATGCCCTGTTTGTTGCTGCTGGAGAATTTGTAACGTTGCAACCTATATGTTGAATGAGATTCGTTTAGTGTGGTTAGAACACGGTAGTTGTGTTATCATGTGGCTTGCTTCTAGCAAGTAGCATCTCTTAATATGATTATAGAATTGATAGTGTTCAGTAGCAAACAGAAAATGTGTGGGCAAACGCTGTGCAAAATGCACAAAAAATTGTCATAATATGCTGGAAATTGAACCAGTAGCACAAATACATTGTTGTCTACTCCAAAGGTGGAAAGTTGACTTCCTCATCTCGTATTCTATTTTTAGTTTAATTCATCTGGACATAATTACTTCTATGCCCAATATGCAAATCGTTTTTCCTAATGATAAATTTGTTTTTACTCTCCCTGTCCGTAAGCGTAAAGAGTTCAGTAGCGAATCTTAAGCTCATTGATTTCTGTACGAAGTTGATTTTTTTTAACATTTAAGAGATACCAATGAATGAACGTAAAGCTATGTATAGCTCAGTTCTAGTTTTGTGTTGCTCTGAGCTCTCGTCATTGGCGTCTTGCCATGCGATTTCTGGAGTAACTTAACTTCGTTATGTTTGAATTGTGGCCTTAAAGACAAAGATTGTACTTGAATGTACGTGTGGGCCTGAGAAAGTTGCAATTTTAGAGTGTGACAACACTTTTGTGAGGCGAGCATCAAGTCAGGTTAGGGATCGATGTCGTGGTGCAGTGTCACGTGTAACTCATACGACACTTCATATGAACTACAATAAATTACCTGTGGTGCTTTACGTTTTTGAGAAATTCCTGCTAACGTGTCTAGTCCCTAGAGGTCTGCCTTTGCCTCTCTGCTGTTGCCCTGCTGGCAGCGTCAGTTCTGCATATTTTCCTTACCTGCAACTCGCCAAACTTATAAAATCTACGGTACTTGCATTTATGTGGTCACCGAATTCGACAGAAGCGACGGATGATGTTTCATCGCTCAATTTCCGATAAATTTTTCTATAAAATGTTTTCAATGATTTAATTTTGTGCATTTATGCCGTCCAAAATATGAGCTTTTATGAGGATTTTTTGCAAATGATGCAAACGTTGAACAATTTGGCTCTTGGTATGATTTGTTGTGAACTTGAAGGATCTCACGCCATGAAATCTTGATTTTTCAAATTATTTTTATACTTTTTGCGATTTTCCTATTGTATTACAGACAATAGCGTGCTTTAACGAGTCAAATCTTTTGACTCGCTTGACTTCTTTCTTTTCTTAAGTTTCGTGATTTGCTTGAGCTTTTGATATTCTTTGTCTTGGGGCATTTTTTCTTTACCTGCCCAGTGATATTTCGTGCTAGAATGATAGGTGCTCACTTTTTATCGTTACAAGTTTTTTATACGACTTGACAAACTTATCTCGATGCACAATTATTGGTTGTGCACCATGAGTGGTGTGTGTCTGTGTTCTGTTCCCTGCCGTGTGTAACTTACGTCACGATTTTGGCACACTTCATAGTTTTTGATTTTCACTGAATTTGTGAAACCTTGATTTATTAGGAGCGTCACCTTATTCGAATAAGTTACGACTAGAGAGTTCCTCTGAAATGTTATTCAGCATATACTGGAGTACGAGTGTTAGGGTATAGATAGGATTTCATGTGTTTGCTTGGAGTAGATGCGGGGTATGGTTAGTTTTGAGAATTATGTATTAATGTTCCTCAAGAGTATCCTGTGCTAGATTGCTGGCAAAATCTCAAGTATTTGTTAGAGGAGTCTGTTTTTGGTATCATTCCAAAGCTACTTTTCTGTTTTTGTCTGTATCTCAAAGGAGTATCTGACACTCGACCAGTTTCACAAACGAGTTCATTTTTACCTCATCATTGTTTAATTCTCGTTTGTGTCCTTGCGTTGTGTCATACATATTTCACTAGACTAAAGTGGGCTGTGCAGTAACTAAAAATTAGTGCCCTTACTGTTCTACTTGATTCAAAACCTAGGAATTTTGGTGTTAAGATTTCCTAAAATAAGCAGAAACTCCTTAATTTCTGTTCAATGCCCAAGACTGGAAGTTCACGAGTGCAAAGTTTTAAGAAGAGGCTCATACTGACTATTTTTTGAAAGAGTAGTTTGCTTGAAATTGTCAGTAAAGCTTTCATTCGCGATATTTTAAAATTAAAATTTTTGACCGTCATCACTACCTTCGTGGGACGTGTTTGCATAGAATGCATTAATTGCGTGACCATGCTTGCTTGTTACATTTGTAGAAAATAATTTGTCAAGTAGGGTAAATTCGTCATCGTGTTTCTTTTTAGCTTTGAGTGTAAGGGAAAGATCCACAACTGGGGATACCTACTTTATTTCCACGTGCACATAGTACAAGTCTTATATTTATAGCTAATCTTGAATTGACTACAAATAAGTATAGTCTCTCTAATTCACTGATATTTGCAAGCCCTGTGAATGCAAAGCCTTGTACGCTTGTCCGAGTTAAAGCTTGAACTACATTATTTTCATAGGCTCTTTACAGTCGTTAGTGTTTGTTTTGTGGGATTAGTTTCTTATAGAGGATCTCTTTTTGAAACACGCTAGCTCTGTGATTTTATTTTCTTGAGAAAGTTTTTTTTAGCAAGGAATACGTTTCAAGCTTGAATGCGTGTTCATATCTCAAAACAAGGTTGTTATTAATTTTGGCATCCTCCCGTTGCTGTTGCTTGTTCTTTTACACAGTGAATGAAAATGTTCAAACCCATACCAAATGTAAGACTGTTCTTTTTACTCCTGACGATGTTTGTAAGTTTCTTTCTTAGTTAAAAATGTGTGAAAAATATATTTAGAGTTGGTTTTCGTAAGTCTCTTGAGTATTTCTGATTTGATTATTTAGTTTGCTGTAGGTAAGTTGCCTTTAGGTGTGAGGCCTGAAGATCGCATGTGATTTTTGTGCGTTTGTATGATATTTCATGCGTAAATGGGCATTCTACGTCTTACAATGATTTCCATTCTTTGTAATGATTTTTTCTTTGGAATAGGGACGAAACCAATTTGGAGTTAAAACAGAACTGAGGATGAAGGCCTTGGAAAGTAAAAAAGTTCCATTGTCGTGTTGTGTTGAGATAGTTCCGTTCTCAAATATATGATGGAAGTCGACTGCATTATAGAGTTGAGATGAGTAGGTCGAAATCCATCGTGCAAATCTTAGTCAGTGCGTACACATTTTTGTTACTTCTTGTTGTTAGCTTTATTTCTCAAGAATTTGTTGTGCTAGCATTACAAGTTTATAAAGTGCTCTTAGTTTTAATGTGATGTCCTGGTGGAACTTTCGTGTTGAGTTTTTGTGTTTCCGGATTTTAAAGTTTGCTTTGTTTATTGCTTTAATTTATTTCTTATTGGCGCTGTATTCATTCATTTATTCAAATGTTTCTTACTGGGAAAGGTTGTTATTAATTGCGTACCAAGACTACAGTGTACATTCCAGTCTCATTTGAAATTTAGTGCATGTTTTTTTTACCCACTCGTCTTTTCGTAGATTCTCTAACGGATTGGCCTGAAAAAGCTCCGGTCGAACGGAAACATCATACTTCAAGAAGATGATTGACCAAATTTCTGTTCGACCTAGTTGTTAGACGAACTCGGTTCAGTAGTACGTGGACACCTAGTACAGGATGCGTCAACATAACTTCTTTTTTTTGAAAGGAACTTCTCGTGAAAAAAGGAAGTTATATTGCTGCACCCTGTAGTACACACTAATACATAAACGTCATACTCTGCACTTGACAGATGCTTGTTGCTATGCGCTCGCCTGAGTACTGCTTTTTCAGCTTATTCCAAATGAGGAGAAATTCGTTTTTTTCAGTTTGATCACAACGCATTCTTGTGTAACTAGCGACCTGGCTTGTACTTAAGTTCGAATTATGTTATCTATTATAATTGCCGTTTTCCAGTCCACAGTCTCGCCCACTTTATAAACTGTACTTCTCTATTCTGAGTTACAGTTATGCTGTTCTCTTGCCCTGTTACCACTGCAGAGTGGTGGCCATTGATAACATTTTCGGTTTACATGCACGGTACCGGCATGCGGAACACTCTAGAATTCATCATGGTGGTATTCCAGTCGAGAGAAAATAAAAGTCTCGTTGCATTATTGAATATACGGTGATTTGATCATACAAATTTGATGAGTTCTTATGCTAAGTGCGTTGTTGTTGTTGTTGAACGTGTGCTTTTTTATTTATAGATGGCTGTGCGTGCAAATGATATAATTTGCTTCTGCTGTAAAAGACAATCTTAACTTCATTTGTACATGCATCGTCGAATTATGTTGGCCTTAAGCCTTCAACGCATCAGGATTTTTGGGAAAAGAATGAGACTCATAATCAAATATAAATAGGGCTTGCGTTATGGAGTTCTGTCTAATTTAATACTGATTTCAATATGAGATAAATGTTACGGCTAAAAACGAATTTACCTTGCGACGCGAACCTCTCCTTTAGATTCGTCCGTCGTTATTACAAAGCTTTTATTAACGTAGACATTTTTATGAATGATTATTTTTCATAGGAAGCACTTACTATGATAAAGGAAAACTTTGAACAATAGTCGCTTACGTACAACATTACAGTAATGCTCGTGTGATCCGGATGCTG
The DNA here is from genome assembly GCA_006783055.1 of Trinorchestia longiramus. NCBI lineage: Eukaryota > Metazoa > Arthropoda > Malacostraca > Amphipoda > Talitridae > Trinorchestia > Trinorchestia longiramus. The sequence continues at coordinate 110,653 of VCRD01000546.1, forward strand.
GTGCTTCATCGTATTTGACGGGTCATAATTCATGCACTCCATTTATAAGAGTATTTATTTTCAGGAGCAGTGTTCTGTAGGGCAGATCATCAATATTTTCATTGGAAAGAATTAGATTTGTTGTGGTAGGAGGCGAGATGCATTAGTCCACTTGGCAAAGATGTTTTTTCTCACGTGATGGAGACTTTTCTTAGTCGACATGGCCTGTGTGTGCGTTTGTACGTGGTTTTTGTGATCACATTGAGATTTTAAATAAAGTTGATGAAGCATTTCCCTTGTTTAATATGAACATATTTTAAAATGTGAGAGTAAAGTTAATTGATAATTCAACATAATTTTTTCATTGCGTATAGAAAACAGGAGATACGCGATTTCTCTTGCTTTTAGGTGTTGCCAGCAAATGTAGCAGATTGAGATACCTGGACCAGTGTGATCGATAAGTCGTGAGATTGAAGTGCATAAATCTGATCAGTTGCAGTCATCTACCATAAAAAGCGTCATCCTTCGTACACTAAACTTCGATGTTCTGAGGGACTTACTAGAATTTTTTTGAATTGCAAATTATTTTTCCTCAAAACCTTTGAGTACTATAATCTTGACATGTACTGACAAGGTCGGAGTTACGATGGGTCAACGTTTCAATTGAAAGAAAAAAAAACGTTGAGAACCGTTTCAATGGAACAATCGTAATGGTGTTGAATTTAACGCAATTAGAACTACGTGCATATCTGCAACTTCATACTGAAAATAAGTACGCTATCGGAACTATTTGTACGAAATAATGAACTAGTAAAGAAAATTCAAATCTCAGGTAGATCATATCATCAGAAGCATCCTAAATGAATAAATATGTAATAGGCCAGGCTTAACCTTGATGTTTCTTAGTCGTACGAAGAAGAATGAATGAGTGTTGTCTTAGAACAAGTGAAGCCACATTTTTTGCATTTTTCTCAGACTTCTGCGGCTAAGGTAAAATTTGTTCAAATACACTTAAGATAAATTTCATAGGTGTAAATAAAAATTTCAGAACACGTGTTATTTTCAGTTAAAATTTAAAAAAAATAAACGAAGTCTGAAAGGATCCCTGTACAGTAAAGACTGATAAAACCCGGTACATATTTTGTTCAACGTCGAGAAAGACTAGTAGAGGTAGTGTATAGTCTTCAACGCATAGTTGTGGTCAAAACGGTATCGAAATGTTTCAGTGAACGTTTTTCTGTTACTGTACTCAAAGCTATACCAGAATAGAATATTACTAGACTAGAATATATCAATTGGAATCAAAAAACTAGCACCCAGAAGTGTGAAAAGTTGTCTATGCACACGATTTAAGAAGTTATTTCACCTGAGCATTATTCGAAACTTATGTTTACTATATTTGATTAGAAGAACGAACGCTATTTTGCTAACCATTCGCATTTATTATTGCGAAATATTCCACCAGAACAGGTCATCATTTTCCTTGAATCACAAATTCCATAAGCGTTTAAAAGCAAAAAATGCTGATAATATTGATTATTGTAAGAGTATGCTCAAATTGTAATGTTCGAACTTGTTTCTTTGCACTAGCAGTAGAGTAGAATAGAATAAGGCAATAAAAAACGAGCTCTTGGCCCATTCTTGGTTTGATACCCAACTCCCATGCCGTCTAAAGTAAGGGCATCAAATCTTAATCCCTTAAGTCAATTCAGTCACGTACACGCACAAGCATTTCCGTCACGCACATTTACCTCAATCATACAATGGCCCTGGGAGTTAGGGACATCGAATCAGTATGTTATAATACTGGTGAGTTAGTAATCCAATATTTGTTGAGACGAGTTTTGAATGTACTCACAGTGCCAGCAGAAACGATGTTTTCGGGCAGCTGGTTCCAAGTTGCGACAATTTTAACGGGAAAGAAGTTTATAGCTTGGGATGTCTTAAAGTTTCTCACTATTAGTTCTTGGCCGTTATTTCTGGTTCACATGTAACTCTCTCTTTCAAAGAGCCCTTCCAGGGTAACATCGTTAAGGCAGTTGAGATAGCTATATGTCTAAATAACTTATCCTCGCCGTCTTTTTTGTTCTAGGGAGATAAGTTCAAGGTGTTGAAAACGTCTTTCGTAGCTGAAATTGCGGAGTTCTGGAATCATTTTCGTTGTTTTACGTTACATTTTTTAATTTTATTAAATAATTTTATCTCTTTGCAGGATAGGAGAGCAAAGTTGCCCAAAATATTCCAAATGCGATCGGACTAGACCTTTATAGAGCGGTAATATTATGTTCTTTGACTTACTGTATATTCAAAGTTTCGTGCTGTGAATCCAAGAATCCTCCAAGAATTTCTGACGCTTTTTTCTACTTGTTTGTCATGTTTGAGATTTTCAGTGACAATGACACCTAGATCTCTTTGTTTTTGAACTGCTTCAATAGGTATGTCATTCATCGTGTATTGAAAATTCCGATTATTTCCATCAACGTGCATTATTAAACATTTGTCAATATTGAAGCTCATTTGCCAGGTTTCGGTCCACTAATAATTATTCTAAAATTTGGTGTATTTGAGCCTAACATTCAACTAAATCTTTACACCGAGTTTTACTTTTATGATTATTATTTGGGTGATTGTTATTAAACCTTAAATACATCAAGAGTTATAATATATAGTTTTTCAATTTTTTTCTCTCATTTTATAACTTGCTGAAAACAAGATAAGAGATAAATAGTATTCCAGCATAAACATAAATATGCTTCATCCGAGTCGTTGAATGTTTCCATGCAGAAAGTCACTGCTTGGTCATTTAAGTTAGAGATTTTATTCTATAATTGTCTGGTGAACCTATTTCGAGCCTCTGACAGAATAAGAATAAAATTCAGTGTTTTTTTCATGTGTATTTAGTAGAAAATTGTGCAAGCGTATTGTGTATCAGGAATATTTTTAGAGTAAAAAACTTGAATACATATTGAATAGTTAAACTATATCCGCTAACAGAACCCATATTGGTAGTGAACAGAAGTTCGACATGTTTTTCTTAACAGCATAGAAAATTCTCAAGAAAATATTTTCTCATCAAGACAAAGTGAATCACTACTGCCACTACTAATATTTATCGACTTTTGCCCATGAAATAGAAGTTAATAATATCATTTAGCAAACTGCTTAGCACAAGTTCACTTTGCTTACAAATTGACGTACAATGTTTCCTAAAAGTTACAGGGCAATTGCATAGATTTTTGTCGGCAGACATGTTCAAGTTGCGTTTTTTAAAAACGAAATAACGATGATTCAAGAGTTATTGATGCTATGGATTTTACCTACAACACTGTTAGTGACTTTGATACATGTTCGCCTCCTGTACTTTATAATGAAACATGGGGGACTGAAATTCAAGTGCGCAATGACTTTTCGGTTACCCTTTGAGCTGCGTACGAAAGCAGTCAAGACGAAACGTAAGTACAAGAAAAAAATACATTTAGCGTTTTCGAATGCATTCACCAACTTAGATGCACAGTAAATTAGGTTACACCATGAACATTTCAGATGGTATGTATGTTATAAAAATAACAATGGAATTTGACATCATCTTTCAAATCAATACGAGTGCGATGCGCAAAATTTTTAGTCCTAATACCGCCATAACAAAATTATGTTACAGCAGCTGTTAGAAATAATAAACTAAAAATCATTTAAGATTTAGATTAACACAAGATTTCCTTCAGTAATCCTGAAATATTATAGAAGTGACATTAGTTCCTTGATTGCTGAGAATGCACAAATTACATTCTATATTACTCTTCATTAAAAAATCCTAAAGGCTATCTGTTTTCACTTGTATGTTCTATTTGTAAAAAATTCAACTTCTGACCGAAGGGAGAACAATCACATCTTCCAATGGGAAAGTCAAGTCCTGTGTATACTGCAGGACAAAGCCATGCACAGGCCTTTACGGGGTCATGTCCTGTTGGATGAGGCACTGCACGTGGGTCGTCCTGAAATTTAACGTCTAGCAATATTTTTAAGTTGGAACAAGTTATTAAATGCTTAATTTGCCCTCACAATCCATAAGAATAGAAACCGTTGGTATAGGATATTATTTTGTTTCATTTTTTAATGGTAAAGTGCTTATAAAGAATAAGCAGTGTACTCCAATTAAAACTTGCGGCAGAGGACTTGGGTTTCAACCCCAGGAATGGGCCAAACGGCTCGTTTCTACTCCCGTATTCTGTTCTAACTACAACCTTACTCTACAGCGCCCATCCGCCGGCTCGTAAGATTTTTGTCAGTATTGCACAATGCATTTACTTTACTCCACTATTTGGCCTAGCCTAGTTTTACGAACACACTTTTACGGCTCTCTAAGCTCAGCCATTCGAGGAGTTGGAGAAGACTTCTGTTTACAGTGCAAGAAAGGACGTCTTTGAATAAGGGATTGTTCGGTCTACCTATCCTAAACGAAGGTAATAGGAGCCTTCGTCTGAGAATCTAGGGTTATAAACAATTTACCTTTCATCATCGGTTACCGATAAAATTGTACTTTGATTCAGATTGTTTTACATTACCATTATTTTTCGAGGAGTACATTTCTGTACCATAAATTGCTCAGAAGCAATCCATAAAATTGATTTTAATAATTAATTTCTAGTTACTGTATATTTGCCACCTAGGCTTCATGGTTGCAACATAAAGAATTAATTCAAATACTTTTAAAAGGACCAAGGCTGCTTTTCAATTTCAAAAAACACATGTAACTACTCTTTTAATGTTCAAGAAAAACTGGACTGTGAAAAGTAAAGAACTATCGAGCGTCAAGCGACTGAAAACCATTGTTCTACAAAATCTAAGGAATGTATCAGCTTTAAAAGATAACATGTAGAATCAATCAAGCAGTAAATTTCATGCTCTGAAGTATCGTGATAATTTTAAAGAAGTATCAGATATATTTTTCTAAAACTATAATAGTTATTTGAGAGTCCTGATTTTATTAGCAGTGAATCACTGAGCGAATGAATCGTCACTTATCGTAGATTATCCATGTATACATATATGTTTACAACCATTCTCTGAAACGTGATTAAGCTATCATGCTACACTATTGAAAATAAATACAATAAATACATTATTCACAACCTTCATTAACTCCGTATTGATATATTTTTAGCTGAATTTATATGTATGTAACTCAGCTTTTTATTATACAAAATATGAAGATAATACGAAAATTTTCAAAATACATCTTTCGTTATACAGAGCTTTGTTTGATTTTTAGACCATGACCGGTTTGTTTTCTTGCGGAACCTTGTAAAAGTGGTCGTCAGTCTGTCTCTCTGGTTCAGAAAGCCTAGGAGCGGGTCTGAGGGGCGGAGACGGCGGAGGTATGCGTATCAATGTCTGATGCCTCTCTCCTAGTCGCCTGTAGGGGCTGTGGTGGTTGGAACGATCTGGGCTCTTTTCTGATCTTAGATGCGAGTTTCTTCTCGCTTCTCTAGAGCGTGAGCGGTCAGCGTTTCTTTGTTTGCGCTTATAGCGATGTTTATGAGATTTTTCTCTGGAATCAACGACTGTGGAAAATGCTTCTTCGTAATCTGATTCCATATCACGCAACACAGCCGCATCAAAATGACGATCAAGTGTTCCGTGAGGGGATTTGCATCGGATTACTTTGCTGACTCGTCCTTGAGAGCCGTATTGGGAATGTGGAGCCTTCCGAGGCACTACCATGTATCCATAATAATTTAGTAGAGCAGGACAAGTAGACAGTGGCAAAGTGTTGGTCTGAAACGTATCCATTAGTTCTGTGTTAAGTTTGCGCTTGCGTTGTCTTACCGTAGCTGGAACAATTACCTCGGGCAGCCAAGGAAATTCTTCCTCTGTATCAATAGGCTCCAAAATTTCAGATTTATTCGATGAGGGAGAAAAAGAACTGTTGCTTGCTTGAGTAGATGATTTCGAGTCAGGAGTTTGAGTCCTTCTTTCACAGGCATCGATTGAGCTGGTTGACGTGACAGTCGATGAAACAAATTTCTTGAATAACTTTCTCCGCTTAGCAAACAATGTGATGACAAACACAGCCGTTGCGAGGAAGAAGGCGCATGCTACTCCGACGGTCAAGAAAAGATAAATTTCGCACTGGGGATGAGAAAACGCTTGTTTTGATTGAGCAGCACCTGCAACAGTAAAATAGTTCTAGTAACTTGCTTTTCGCCTCATTTTGTCAGGCTAATTTTTAAGATTCCTAAATCGACTTCAGACTTAACGCTCTTAGCACTTATACACTACATTCTTACTGAGAAATATGTATGTTCAAGTACTTATTAACTTTTCCACAATAAAAAAACAAAAACAAGCTCATTTTCGAGTTATGCTCAGGCATTGCAGTTAAGATAATCCACATTACATTCTGGAATGAGTCACAAAAAACTGGAGTCTCTTTTCATAAAGTTTTTCGAACATCCCTCAATTTGAGATTTGTAAATTAAATAAGAATTTCGAAAGCAGGTTTATTAAAAACAGATTTGTAAAAGTTCTGAAGAATTCTGGAAAACATTTTTGTACACCATGAACATAATTCAAAGTACAAGAATGAACAACTGCATCAAGAAACCTGCGTTCGTATAATGACTCATGGATATCCGAAAAAAATTCAACTGATATTAGAGCGGAAAATGGCAATGAATATATAAAATGCACGATGCGAAAACATGACCACAGTCATTGAATTCTCTCTGCTTGCATCCTAGCTAATGCACCTCACAGTCAAATTACATCACAAATGATCATTCAAAAATTGAAGGCTATAGAAATTAGCGAATTTTATCATCCATTTGAGTTGAGCATATTTCTGCTCTACCTTTTTCAATGGGAATTACATTATTCAAATGTGTAGATAATGTATTTGAAAACGTAATTAGTCGAAGTATTTTCTGAGAAGTGTGTTTTTTATTTTTGAATGTGTAATTTGGTCATGCTCGAGTTACACACGTCATTTCCTTTTACCACTTCATCGAACTCTACATCGTATCATGCACTCATCGCGTTAATTTTCACTTTGTCGTGAGTCTACTGTAGCTCATTTTGAACTGCCGAATGAACGCGGAGTGACGTGAATTTAGTTTATTTCTTTATACCCTTCGTCATGCAAAAAAATTCAACTATGTTCGATGAGCTACAATCCCTAAAAAAATAAATTATTTCATTCAATATAATTTTCGAAACATATTTTATGCTGCTTTGAAGGTAGAAGAAGTAAAATATTATTTTACCTCTTTAAATATATGAATTTGTTGTTGTTTATAGCTATTGAATATACGTAAAAACAATATTCATAGCCCTTATTGAATGGTTTCTCAAAATCAGCCCTAACTTGATTTAAAATTCAGATGTTCTTAGTATACAGTACTTACTCGGATTTTTAACATTGATGGCGATGCTCCTCTGCCAGTCCTTGGTGGAGTTGAAAAGTAGGTGGTGGTGCATGATGCCCGGGGGAGCAGAACCTGTCTTGTATGGGGCACGTGAGGGGGGCGACAGCCTTGGTGGAGGGCTTGTGCTCCCTACAGAGCCGGAACCTTCAGGTGTTAGGGTCCCGCTCGCCGGTGGTGGAGACGTCAAAGTAGAGGCCGTTGCTTCCCGAATTTCTCGCTTCTTCCTGCGGCCTTGATCGAAGCCAGCGCAGTGTGTCTGTTGAGTAGAAATTTATATTCGGGAAGTTTACTATACCAGAACTCACAGAAGAGTCATGAATAACAATCGTCATCAACATATTGAAAATTTATTCATCCAGCTGTCCTAAATAAACTGAAGATGTCTTTTGAGATCCCTTCCGTGCTGAGCACTGTTGAAGGTAAGATTTTTTCGGTCTAATATTTTTTTCAGGATTATCAGTAGGCTAGTAGCAGAGGGCATTATTATGTCTTTACTAAGGCTTTCATTAATTTACAATCTTGGAGAACCTTCGACTCAGTGTCTATAAGTGCTATTTTTGAATAATGTTTCCTCAAGCTCTACTTGCTAACTTTAATCCTGAAAGCAAAGTTTTCATAAATGTTTACTTCCTTTTGACACGTTTTTTTCGCATAGCATGAACAAATTTATTCGTATTTCTTCAAATGAAGCTATTTTCGCTAATGTATTGATTATTCTCGTGATTAGAAAATATCATTTACTTAGTCAATTGGCTTTGTTCTTCAACAACGACCTCTGTCTATCCAACTAGCGTTCTTAATTGACAGTATTAATAGTCCACCATCCCAAAAAATCAGTTAGAATTAAATAAAAAGTTTAACACAAGTGTGCTTCACAGAGTCTCCAGAATGCTTACAATACTTGCAATATATATGCATGTTCTGAGTCAGTTTTAAATAAAAACTCAGTCGGCATCTGTCTACAGGGTGTCTCAAAAAAATGTACTCACCCTTTAGCCGTTGCTAACATGCTGTCTTCTTTGTGTTGCAGGTGTGAGGTTCGAACTTTTGCAAACATGATTAAATGTGATTAAAGAATCATGTTCGCAAAGGTTCGAACCTCACACCTGCAACACAAAGAAGACAGCATGTTAGCAACGGTTAAAGGGTGAGCACATTTTTTTGAGACACCCTGTATTTAACTTAACAACTTTGTATCACATATATTTTCACTGAACTTCGTTCAAGTTGCTCGACACAAACTCACTGGTTCTAAACAGTCCTGCTCCTCGACGCAGCCCACGACCTTGGCGGTGATCATGATGCTGTCCCCAGGCTGCATATCTTGGAAGAGGAACACTCGGAACGTGAACTTGTTGAGTAGACGATTGCGGGAGTTTTGTTCGGGCTTGTCTTGAGCAATGGCCTGCATTGAGTCAAAATTTACGATAGAAGTTTAGATCACTCCAAGGTAGGGGCTGTATGAAAGCTGGATATCATATTGACAAAACTGAGCCTATTTTACTAAGAACAGAGTTTCTCACGCAAATCTCTCATAACAACATCTTGATAGGTTTTGAACCTTAGAAATTAGCCACCCATTACACTCGTTCTTTGCCAGTTCAATAAGCATTCAAACTCTGCCTTAAAAAAGACAATAACTGTCTATTACTTCATGTCAGGCTCTAGCACACCATGTCAGGCCAGTCACACCATGTCTTAAGTCTTTGTTTCAGAATTAGCTTCTCACGCAATCATACGATTTACTGAAGATGGACTTGTATTTGGTTTTCAATACTCATCACTAAATGTACAGTTGGGAGAAATAAAAATAAAGCAAGCGACAGGTAGATGAAGCTCGGGACAGACTCCTGAAGAACGGCAGCCCTAGAATTTAGGGGACTAAGAAAAACTGAAAGCTTTAGAGGCAAAGAGGAAATCACAAGCAAGCTGTCATGCAACCAGGAAGCTTGAACATAATTTTTAGAACCTGACATGAATCACCAAACAAAACCTCGCACAAAGCATGAGTAAAGAAGATATGGAACTAAAGTTTACCAAGAAGTGTGTGCTTGTATGATACACCATGAATTAGCACCAATGATTCAATGAAAATTCCAACTTTTATTCGGATTATCCCTTCAGAGTTGTTTCATACAATTTTTAATTTAAGCTCCTTCTTCGTTTCCGATAATAATACAACTTTGAGACATGCACTAATTAACATCATGGGTTAACTGAAACTATCGAATATCAATTATATGAGCATCGGCACCACAAATATACTCAAAACTTTTAACTTGAATAACGTGTATTTCAACATTATAAACTATGAGAAACAAATGACCGTCAATTGTAAAAATTCCCACAGCACCAGGATGCCACGCCCAACAGCTCAGCCCCAACACAGCAGTCTCATACCCTGCACAATGCTCATCAAGTATTAGTTAGAAAAATAATAATTGGTTGAATATATTTATCTATTAATCATGCCCTAGCAATTTAATTTTATTCTGCGTCATCGTACACATGTGTTAATGAGTGATAAAGTGAACAGAAAATAACGATACGTTGCAACTGTTTTCATAAATAATTCTACTCTAATTTCTTAGTTAAAAATAATACCATAAATTAATCGAAACTGGTTCTAACTCATAGTTTGTCTCATATTGACATTTCAAATGACCAACAAATTTATGCGTAACACACGTGTGTCGTACTGGATAAGTAAGTCGTATAATTACGTTGCACAAGTACGTTGTATACAGTAAGTTGCACAAGCACGTTGTACGTGTTCGTTGTATACTCAATTTTATGTATTTACGTTATAGGCTTAGGTGGTACATGGACATTGCAAATATGTATGTGATACATGCCTACGTTGATGACTCATTCACTCTCTCCAGTATGTATATCAAATCTTAGTGTAATCTTTGCAGCTAATGCTCTCAGTACAAAAATATTTTGGCGCAAATTTATATTTACTTGTCATGCCTTGAAAAATGACTTGCTCTCATTAAATACCGTCAGTTATGTTTGTAAAAATATACTGATTGTGTAAATGTCCAGTAATATTTACTACACCAAATAAAATCTGTATTTTTACTACAATTGTACAGTGTGAGTAATGAGTTACTAATTATGTTTGTACCTATGTTTGGACTTGAACGTTCCCTGTCAATGAAATTCAAGTTAAACATTAGGCCTAGCTTAAGCACTCGATAGAAGAACTCAACATAGGCAAAGCCTGTTCATATGGGTGATATTCACCCGGAGAAACTTTGCATGTAGATGTTCGAGCAAAAATAATTTGAAAAAATTCCCGAATTAACATTGCATGTTTTAAAATGTGCATGAACTCCATGCAATATTTAAAGATCTAAGATTACATGGGCATTCATATTTTACGAAATTGAAGCATTTTATTAACCAAATACAGGGTGCGGCGACATAATTTACTTTTTTCAAAGCAAAGGCGGTTTAAAAAAGGAAAGTTATGTTGCTGAACATTGTAGAATGTTTAAAAATAATATGATTAGATTTTAAAGTTCACTGTCGAAGGCGTAGTCCATTGTCACAGAATACGTTTTTTCATTATTGATATCAATCTCTCAAAGTTATTTCTCATCAAATCAATCAACAATTTCTAAAAACTGAAAAATTACGTATAAAAGATCTTTTCCTTCAGTCTCCAGCAGGGGCCATTCTACCCTCCTCGTGAGGAATTGCCCTTACCTCGTAGGTGGGGTTGTTGCAGCCATCGGGGAAGACAATCACTGCCGTGTTTCTGGGGTTGCTGGACGGACTGCTGTCGCTGCGGTGCACCACGACCTCCACCATCCGGCTGAACTCCCACCCTGCATTTCACGTTAGTACAACATTTACAACAATAAAATCATTTTTCACATCAGAGAATACTAATGGATAAACATGTATCTGGAACATAAAAGTTACGCTGAATCAACGTCTTACTGAACTCCCAGGTGTTCCATAAAATAAATGTATATTTGATCGTACCAGCGACTTTGCTAAACTTTCCCCCGCCACCCGAAGATTTTAAAAGAATTGGTATTTCTATACCTACAAACTTGCTTCATTGTATCTGTGTCAAATTGGAACTCCAACACATTAAATTGTTCTTTACGTGAATTGAGAATTTCCGAAAGAAGGAATAAAGCTCTTTGAGCTAGCAGCGTAATTGCGTCTACACTTTGCATACTGTATATCGTTAATGAAAAATTAAATATACTCCAGCTTCATGGTATAGTGGAACATTGACCGCGAGAAAAATACCACAAAGTTTTATTAATCACATAGTACCTCCTTCAGCCAGCTGAATTTCTACTAAAGATAGCAGAACTTTCACAATAGTTAATCAGTAATATTAAGCAAAGGTGAAACGTTTGCATGTGCCAGTTTGTTTCCTCGGAAAGTATGATTCTCGCTCATGTCTATTTATAACAAAAATACCTATTTATAAATGCTCTGTGAAGTTTCAACGCAAACTTCATTACAATAAGATAAAAAATATTTATAACTAAAAAGGATAAATAGTTTAATAATACTCTGGGTATCTATGTAGAGTATATAAAAAATTCTAAAACATAAAGTTTGCATGGCTCACCATTTCATCTCCTACTTTCATTTCATCAATCTAGTTTGGATTCATTGCTTAGACATAAGTTAGCTAAAATACTGGGAAAGTATATTAAATTGTTGAATACCTACATTTATTATTTACTGTTTCGTATTTGTTTAGTAAAAATTTAAAAAAGTAAAACCATAGACAGAAATTATAATGGGGTGATTATGCAAAATATGAGAACATAAATAATGAGTCATAAAACTTGTACGCAGATGATGTTACGTTAAATTATTTCGACTGTGCAGTTGGTAACATAATCAAATGACGTTTGATGATAACTTTCTGCAATGTAACTCCCCGATGTGTCCCTTGAGAAACAATATAATTTATTGTAAAAAAATACAAGCTTATGCTTCAAAAGTGTTGTTTTTTAGTGACGCAATCTGCTACCAAATGTAGAATTACACTCAAATTGAAAACGTCGTTGCATAAACCGTGTAAAGCTTGGCGTCTGTGGCCACCGTATAGTGCGTGAAAAGATTGCAAAGAGTCCTTGTGGAACTGCATACTTCACAGTTCCAGCAACGCAGCGTTCGGTTGTTGTGTGCATGCGCATATCTCCGAGATACAGTGTCTCTTACGCAGTATCGACATTTTTTTGCAAGTACGAGGTTTTGTGTCTTCCAGAGTCAGCTTGAGTTGTACTTAAAATTGCATACCATATTCTTGCATATGATACGGTGTTGAGTTATAATAGATGTCTATCATTCATTCATTCAATTTATAGGTTTTTCGTTTTTTCTGTTTGAAATAATTTTATAGCCGCCTCGCAGCCCTAAAAAATAATTTTTGTAATTGTGAATGAACTCCATCACTTTAAGTTTTCACATATGTCTTTCTATCAGATATATGAAGTTCAGAAATTTGGTAGTTCAACACCTGACATTGAAAAAGCAAGGAATAAGTTGCAGTAAGAAGTATATACATATGAGGTGTATAAATGTATTTCTTGTTGTGGCTTTCTCTTTTGTAGTTTTTATATTGTTTCTTTTTTCACATGTTTGTTTCGTTTTATGCTATATTTAAACAATGGCTAAAAATTGCCGAATCGTTACTCCTATGCATATAAACTACGAGCCACCTTTCTGACTTCCATCAGTACTATCGTTGATAATGGGCCGCACTGTTTCTTCATTACCATCATTCACATAATGAGGAACAATACGTATACGATCCCCCACCCAACATCATTTGCTTTGACGGCAGAACACATTTATTTTCTACAACCATCATTCGCATGATGATGGACTATACAATACACTGACTTTCCTGGACAATTCCCCACCCACCGTCATTCGCTTTGACGATGGACCAGAGCTGCACCTCTTCTCCGAGCTCCAGTTCTGTGTCCTCCAGCACCCGCTGGGTGAAGCCCCCGGACGACGGGTCCTTCCTGAAGAGTGCGATTTCGCACTGAAAATTTTGCCCCCCGCCCTCGAAAACGGAAGTCTCGCGCTCTGAGCTGCCCAGAGAGCACAATCAGTCTATACAGTCAAACAAAAGACTTTTTTAAGAGCATAGAAGTTTCAATAAGTTTGTTTGACTAAAATCTTGCTCAAGAGCTGATGGGCTGAGACTGGAAGAAGGTACGTCAGTAGAATATAAGAGAAGGGAAACTTGGGTCCCTGCATGCCGCAATGAATTCAACTTTGCCATATATATTCGTAAAAATGTCAAATAAATATTAAATGCGTAGAAAGAGAATAACAATTGAATACAGTTCAAAACATCATCATCATGTTAGTGTGACCATTAGATGAACTTTCTTGAGAACTTACTTTTGTTTTGAGGTATTAACAGTTTGGTTCCATTTTATTAACATATTATCGAGGTATCAATTTCCATCTTGATCGCGTTGCATTAATTGAAATCAATTGACCAAGTTTGTTCAGCTTATTTAGACGAAGAAAACTCTCCCAAAAAGTTTGATTTACTATGAGAACAATATTCTGTTTTCATCTTAACATATACGTGAAGCTTTTTCAATGCAGTATCCTAAGTATCGCTACTAAATGGATAATTGGTTTGTTACAAAAATGTTACACCGCACTGTAGTCGTATACGGCAGTTTTGTCCTGTACATAATTGAACGTTCTGATAGATGCTTTTGGTCTGTTCTTCTCGATTCTGATATGCAAAAAGATAAATAATCAGTAGGATGAAAAAAACATGATCATTTCGAACCTGAGGTTCCTCTGAAGGTCAACTAACTCTTTAATAATCCTTTTCGGCATAAATGACGAGCACTCAAAGTTGACTTGTTTTGGCGATAATTTTTTTTTTTGTTGAGACAAATCAGATCTAAGAGGGACAATTAAAACTTTATGGTATTTGTTCGTGGTTCTAAACTGTTCTACTGGCTTATTAGGCAAGTATGAAACAATCATTTAATTATGCTAGTCGTGACACTATGAGCAAAGGAATATTTGCTCCAGAGTACTCCTTCCAAAATTTTATAGGACGAGTCGTATGCACTTTAAATCACTTTATGTATCTGAATGATGGTATAGGTGGGTAAAATTTATCTACTATCACTACTATACTACTATCCTACTATCACTACTATCATCCTATAGCCTCATTCTAAAAAAATATGATTACTAAAGGTATTTTTTCTATCGATGAACTTAACGAGTAACTATCACCTTCATATGTTCCTCAACGTCGATGAGTGTCTTAAAACAAAGCAAATTATATTCAACCCTTCCCCGACCACATTTTCCCGATGAGAAAAATGCAACACAATCACACGCTATTCATTGACTGATTATACTGCCGAAAACGTCTAAACAAGCAGAACCGTAGCATGTTCTTAGAGTTCTGTAGCTGCCTAGTGCAATGTTCGGTTGATAAACATCTAACAGTTTGCTTTAACCCCCTTTTTCAAGCGGATATCAAGGTCTATTTAGTCGTTAAAGGGTGAATAAGTGCTCCACCACTCATACCATAAAGTAGCAAACTCTGTTGATAAGCCCTAATGAACTATTGGCAAAGTGCATAAATAGAAGAGACTGGGTGACATCGTACTTGAACTGCGGGGATGTGTTGATGCTGACTGCGTGGGTGTCTTCAGCGGTGGGGTCCTGCGGCTCACACCTGATGTCCACAAGAGGGTCTTCCGGCAGCCGGAGGCCCGCCAGCACCGGGAACCGCAGCGTCAGGCACAGATAGGGCTAAAGGATGATCTTAATAAATGTGGGAGCAAGGCTGCAGCAAAAATTTGACTTATTCCGATGGTAAGATGTATTAACCTTCTTCAACGGAGACGAAAAGTTTAGGATAAGGCAAGATTACTTACAAAATTTAGAATAAATATTATACCAAGAACTTTTTGAAGCATTTTGTCAATAAATGTTTTCAATGTCTTCATAAATCTAATGGAAATTTATAGTTGAGCAGCTTAGAAATAGTCTGACTACCCCTGTGATTTTTAAATCGGAAAGACAGCTAATATTTAATAAAACAATCATCAAAAAACAAGTGATCGATAGTAGAAAGTCAAAAAAGACCTCGACCGTGACACCAGCAGCGTCTGAGCGTTACAACTTGCTAAATAACAAAAAGACGTCTTTAAGAAGATTGTCAATAAAATTGGTCAACGAAACCGAAATATTGGTGACATCCTGAACTAGAATATGTCTCTCAGAAAATATCAGTTTATAAGATTAAAAAAAACAGCTGTTTCTAAACCCTTATCATTAAAAAAAGGCTTGTTGGTTGTAAGCTATTTCTGTACCAGGTTAACGACGGCATGCTGTTGAATATCACCCTTTCAGATAAAAACTGTTTACTGTTCAGCATACGTTCATTTATCAAAATTATCTAGTCCGTTCAACAAAAGCGTGAGTCTGTCGCTTTAATGTTACAAAAATCTTCATAGATCAGAAATTGTCTCAGTGACTGCTTGAAAAGCGAGTTTTGAAAGAAGTCCTCTCTTGTTTTCTATGAAGTAAAAACCAATGAATAAATGTACCTAAAAAAAAGCGTATGGAGAGAAGGTACAGTATGTACCAACTGTACATTTATGGTGCAGCCTGATACACTGGCGAACCATATTGCCAATGTGAAACTATAGTGTGAGAGAAAATAAGATCATATGTACCTTCCTCAGGAAAAAATCGCCTTATATATTACCAAACCCATATGCTCTTGATCATTCCTTGTATTAAGTTCGTAGGAGTAAAAGAGGCTCTACTTCAGGTCGTAACATTGAAGCTAAGAAAAACATGCAACAAAATACCCATATTAACTGTGCATGTTGTCGTTCTCAACTTTCTAAACAAAACTCCAAGGAGTAAATGAAAGCTAGAAAAAAGTTTATATGTTCTGGACGAAATTTTGTCGTGTGATTTTATAAAAAATTATTTACTTACTGTGAACGTTTGCGCTCAAAAAGTAAATTTCTAAAAAATTATGAGTGTTTAATTTCGAACAGCAGAGGAGAGTGGGTTAGTTATGACATGGTAATAGCTGCCGAGGTGAGATGCTGCCTTTCAGGTGGACAATAACATCCATCCACCATTTTAGTTTCATGAAGACGGAAGCAAAGATGTCCTTAGGAGAGAGGTATGTATGATTTCTGAGAGAGTAAACTTTTCACCATAAGTGAAAGTTGTCGTACAAAAGTAGTGTCAATATGAGTATGATGCCTCCATGTACTTCAGAAACTAGAACTCAATCACAATTTGAGACCAAAAGAATGTCTGTTGCTTGACATACACGCAACTGTAAAACGGCTGTTCAGGACTTGTTGCAACATTAAAGGCGGGGATATTTGGAACATAATCTCAGCGCTAAAAAAATAACAATGTAATCCTAACGAAGTAGTTTTTCTTTATTTTTTCAATGATGTAAATTACATGTGAGCAAAAGAAATTACTCATAGAGATAAGTTTTAACTAGTGAGAATATTACGTGGAAATTCTGTTGGAAGAGCTGTTTACTCCTCACGGTATTTAAGTGCACAGTTGTAGTTTTTATGTTAATTTCTAATACAATGATATTTAAAAGCTACTTTCTTACCGCCATTGGCATATTTTACACTAATGAGAACAATTCTCATTAATCAACTCATACTATAAGAGA
Source organism: Trinorchestia longiramus (assembly GCA_006783055.1). Classification (NCBI taxonomy): domain Eukaryota; kingdom Metazoa; phylum Arthropoda; class Malacostraca; order Amphipoda; family Talitridae; genus Trinorchestia; species Trinorchestia longiramus. Next base: position 127,765 of record VCRD01000546.1, read on the forward strand.
CTTAGTAATAGTCAGAGGACATAAATATTTTCTTGTGTTAATTTTCTTCTAAATTGAAGCCAGATCTAAAAATTACACCGTTCACTAATTAAAATGGCTTCGTGTTAAGACTATCTGGCCTTGACCACAATAAACAGAATGTTGCTACCTCATAATATTGAATTATGTAAACTAACTGCATTTTTTCATACATCGTAAATATGCTGCATCATACTCCAGTTTTTTACAATTAGAATAACACACAGTACACCTAAGATATATTTGCCAATTAGCCAGAACCCTTAATGTTTTATTTTTCAGTGTTTTCACCTTGCTACCCTCGGAACACTCTTCGACGCCGCAACGTTCGAGGTCGGTGATGGCCAAGTTAACCACGTTGTTGGAGAATGGCTTCACGCTGCACGATGGGTCAGTCAAGAGGTCAATGGATGGGTTCTTGTGAAGGAGAGGAACGGAGTTTACTCCGGATGGTATCGTGATGACTGCCTTCAAAGTGCCGATACGCCGCCCCACCACACACCTTATTCCTGTATATTGATGGACCATAGTAAGGATCTATCGTGTGTAAGTTTGCCATGTTAGTGCTTATTGCAGTCACGTTCTGAATCAAGTGTGCTTGTTAGTGAACTGGACACTTCAATTTAGAACTCTACTTGCTGAGCCGTACACTGTGTGGCATAATGAGCTGAGTTTGGTCTTTCATCAATGTCATGGTGGGATCAGCTGCTGGATTTCCTAATCGAATCTGTTTTTACGATTAAGATATGAAGGGACAATATTGTGAGGTGGAGCGATAGTTTTTATGACGCCGAACTAAGCCATATTTAATGAAATCACATATTTATGTATGTATTTCATTCAGTATTTACAAATTTACATTTAAACGAACAGGATTTTGAAAGAATGTCTCTCAAGTAAAGGAAAACAGATTATGTACTGTATTAACTACAAAACGTTAAAATTATGATCATTTCAGTTTTATGATTGCACAAGTACATCAGCCCTATTTGTCCATACCTGTAACTTGAGGATTATCGGAACTAAGCATTGTTGCAGGAGGCTTGATAGCCGGAGGCGTTGGGGGCGCCGGGGGTACCGGGGGAGCTGGGGGCGAGGGGAGAGCCGGGGGCATGGGGGGAGCTGGAGGTCTTGGTAGAGAAGGTATTTGAGGAGGCTTTGAGAAGGGACGACTGAAGGAAGGTGGCCGCGGCGCAGGGGGCAAAGCAGCAGCCGGAGGACGCGGGATAGACGAGGGACTGAGCGACGGACCGAAGAGAGAAGTGCCGTCACCAAGGGTGGATGATGGAGGACGAATAGATGGAAGTCCGATGGACGGAGGTCCGATGGAAGCAGGGCTGATGGATGGAGGGTTGATGGATGGTGGGTGAATGGAACCAGGATGACCAAACCCAGGTGGGTGCGACTGGCGTTTGCTGTTGAACAGAGACAGCTCCGTCGTTGTTCCCTGCGCAGTCAATGAGACGCAAAGAAATGTAAAATACAGTACCACAGACTGGAGATTCATATTTGTAAGTAGAAATACATAAAAAAGATGCAATTAAGGACGATAAATTCAAGTGATTTATTAATTGAGTAACTCTATTATAATGAATTAAACCTGGTAAAATGTAATGGCATGGCTGTGATTACTAATAATACTATGAAAAAATTAATCATAATGATCTCTACTAATCATCATCCATCAGAAACAAAAACTTTCGTCGTTCACTTTGTCAATCGATTATTAGTCAAGTCAGCTTTGTGTCAGTCCTTTGTACCAGTCCGCCTTTATTCCAAACTATTTTCACTACAATGAGTGTAAAATAATAGTCACTACTGTCCTCTACAAATGGAAAAGTAGCTATTAAATGTCAACTGAATCTTTTAAATTTTATGTATAGAAATAAATTCTGTCCCGTCCTTGCCTAGTTCATTCACTTTCTGGTATTGAAGTCACATAAGGGCGAGTCTTCTGGCACTGCGATCATATTTCAATTTGCTCAGATACACCGCTCAGAAGATCATCTGTTTGGCATAACTTGCAATTTGAGAGTTTACAACTGCTAAGAGAAATATAGGGTGTCAAGACTTGTGCTAAAAGTGGCAGTTTAGAACATCAATAGGAAATTTCAACACGTGCAAAGGTTTGCTTGCCTCATTTGGCTGGAGGGGTGGACCCAGAGGCACTGAGACGTCCCTTGTTTGACCAGCATGGCTGCCTGCACCGTCGCCCACGCTGCTGCTCACAGTTTTGCTGATACTTGTTGATGTCTGACGCCAACGGTTACGTCTCGGGAGACGAGATGAGATGGCAAACAGCAAACGCCCTCTGCTCGTCACAGGACTGGCGATGCGTAAATAAACGGGTCTTGAGTTAAGCAGGGGATTATTAGCCGGCAAATTGATGCTCGCAAACCATAGGTTAAGCATCATAGTATTTCTTACTTTTTGCTTGTCTAATCTGAGTGTAAAATTAACACAAAGTTGATATATGACCCTTTACTCCGGAAATCATCAACATTGTGGCGTTAACATTGTTATTTTTAGGGCCGTAATCTAAAAAGCCGTAGTCGATCATTTTTGCCTAATAAACCTTCTATATAACTGTTCCTCTTTCAGTTTTATGTCAAACTTAAATAGCTTTTTAAATCAAAATTTACTTTCAGATCCTTCAATAAAATAAATTCATCTACGACGATAAGAAAGAATAAAAATACCTCATTAGTAGTACACATAAACTGTTCTGAAAAAACACGCTTAAATCGAAATAAAGAACAAGCATACATCTCTAAATGATTCACTAACATCGTTTTATTGGAGTCTGGTTCCTGAGTCGAATTGGTTACTTCATGGGACTCGGCGTCCACGGCTATGCCGGTCGTCAGCAGTACAACCAGGAGCACAAATGCAAGCATGAGGCAGTCTGCAGCGCCGTGCCTCACTCTTAGCGTCATCCTGGCCATGGTGCAGAAAACATCAATTTCATTTTTGCACTGTGAATTTCATTCATCATACAAAGACTGTGATATCGGTGTACTAGATACATACACTCTAAAGTTCTCTTTTACTAATTAATTTATACCTGGCTCTGATTTGGCAGCCCCTTTCTTACGTTTGACTGCAAGCGAGATTGTTAAATCCAAGACTTCAACAAGTGAATTTCACTTGTGGTAAATCCAAGCTGATTTTAAATCGAAAACAGAATTTGAGCTTGTAGCTTCAGTAATTACGAAGTTAAAGTCATACTGACTACTGTAATAGATGAAATCTATAGTGTAACAGTAAAATTAAAGTGGATATTGACTTATGAAAATAAATAACAAATAGACTCTAGGGCAATAACAGCAAAAACACAAATAACAACAGAAACAACTGGCAATTTTTAAACTACGACGTACATTTACTGAAAATTATAAAACAAAAATTTATATGAATGAAAGTTTCGAAAATAAATCTTTATTTCTTCAATCACATGTCTATTGAAGGTTTCGAAGCGGAAAAAATGTCGAGACAACTGAACATCTCTATTCGTAGATGGTACTGAAGCCAGCTTTATTTCCCGGCAAGATTTTTACTTCTTTGTAGTCACAGGCATTTATTCAGCCTATCATATAAGCCTAAGGATGACTCATTTGAATGCAATATAATCGAAAGAGATCATTTGAAGTTGAGAGTGAAACCTCCTAAAAGTATCGTTACCACTTTCAAAAAATTTCAAAATTTTATTCGATATTGTATCACCCCTCAAGTGCTGAATTTTTCACGGGTTGTCACAGGTTCTAAAAATTAAACAGTACATTACAAAACCAGTGAACAATGATAAATATTTCAATTTTTATCGTGATCACTGATGGTGACTATACATAGAGCTGCCGACAGAGCTGGCCTACTAAGCCGAGGGAGCTTTCATGTTAAATTTTTGCCTATTAAAAAGTTGTAGACATTATTTTTCAGGCCAAAAAATATTCATACAGGGTGGGCCAAGAGTAGTGTTACAGTTAACACTGAAACAAATAATGAAGTAACTGTAACCCTACTTTTGGCCCACCCTGTATATGCATCAAGTGATAGTCTGGACTAATCTTTATTTCACCATCCTTGTAAATTGCATCGAAACAAGCTGTCCATCATAGCTAATGGAAAACATATTCAGGAATATTTTGAGCATTGTTTCAAACTCAATACACAGATGGTCTTTCATGCAATCAAAAATATGCTGATATCTGAGTTATTCATTGTTTTTAATAATAGTTGTCATGGTTGCTGAATAAAATAATGATAATGTTTCAAAATACAGTAATGGACAAAATTATCGGTTTTCAGTAATGTGTAAATTTTAAAACGGTGATCTCTTCGTGGGCGAAACTGAGAATCATCGTTTGAAGCTACCATCTTCCAATGCGATAGCCTTCCACACCAAGAAATATAAAGTACAAGCATTGTTTATAAGTGTCAGCCATGTTCTCCGTCCGTCCTCTGCATTGAAACATATATTTTTATAAAAAGTATAAGTTTATGGGAACTTTTCAAACTGCCTGTAAGATTCCATCGGTGTGTTGCCTCACAATTTCCTGTGCGTCACAATTTAGGTGGGGACAGTCAGTCCTGTGGTAGAATACAGCATCATTTTGAATGAACGGATGATGTTTGTGGTGGCTGGTCTGGCTCACATGTTTCTAGGACTTCAAACTTTTAGCGGTGATATTGCGCAACATATACCAATTACAGTTTGCTTGCAAACAGATAAATGCTACACATAAACATAACACATAAACCTTTATAATACTCCAACAAAATTTTAATAATGCGACAATTTTTTTGAAGATTCCAATGACCTTGCCTGTCAAGCAAGTAAGTTTTCAAACCAAGCGCTCCATTGTTTATTTTCTACGTAGCTTAATGTTAGAATATAAATTTACAAACTTAGGAGTATTTTATGTAAACTTTGCCCTAATTATGTTAAAACACCCCACAAAGTTTTTGAAATATTTTCATATATACAGAAAAATCTCAAGAACGCTTTTGCAACATCAGTTATTCCTTGATCTCAGCTCACAAAATCTTCGCTCAGAGAAAGATTTAATATTTCTTCTAATTTATCTATGCAGGAAAGGTCACTTTCAGATTATTATCCTTTTCAAAATTTGCCAAACATCAGTCAGGCCAATTACTTTTTAATTTTATGAGCATTCGATGAACACCTTACGCTAGATGCTTTTGACTTTTAGTAATTGATGGGCTTTTAAACTATGATAGCTAATTTAGAAAATTATAATTGAGCCTTTTCGTACCTTCTATACGCAGGCGAATATAACTTCTTAACAGGGTGAAAAATTCTATTCGGATTTAATTTTGCTGTTTATGCCTTGTCATGGACTATGTATTGATATTAAATAACTGTAAGTTGAAAGAAATCATAAATTTCTTAAATAATTCTTTAAAATATGCATTTTGTTTAAGATGAAGGTAAATTTTTGGTAAAATTTAAGCTGTAAGGAACTTGACGGGCTAAATTAAACATAGGGCTCTACAGAAATAAATGTTCATGAAGGGAAATGATTATAAAAAAGAGAAGCTCAACTATTGATGAAGAGCTCCACGCCCACGAATGACGCAAGCATATGCTAGAACCAGTTTACCCCTAGAGCCCACGAAAGGCTTCGTACCTGAAGTTAGATAGCTATAAGGGAGTGGTATAGATAACATGCCAGTTAACTTGTATCGCTAGAAGGTAGAACACATGTTAACCATTTTATCGGGCAAACGATATGAAATTTTGGCCTGTGGTGTCATTCAGACTTTTTGAAATTAGCTTTTATTCATGGCAGTGAATTATCAAAAACTTATGGTATTTGTTAGGATTTATAAGCAGGCAGAGCAGTTAGGAAGGGTAATGAAATCGTACTTGAGTAAAATGAATGAGTTCAGTTTTTGCAAATACTAAAAGTCTTCACTTCTTTGGAAGCGATTTAGTCGCCTCAGTTGTTTACTAAGGAACTACTAAACTCAATATATCGTTTTATTTAGTTGTTCAGTTTATGTTTCATTCCATTATCATAGTTATTCACTTAGTATTAATAAATCAGAAGCTTCAAATAACTCATTTATCTACTCCATGAATCAAGTTTAAATTTTAGACTTGAAAAATAGTCAAAACGAAAGAAAGATCATACAGAAAAAATATTTCTACTTTTCGTGTACTTGAGCCTTAGTCATTTGTTCTATCTTATTTACAACTTTAATTTGAATCAAAATCGCAATACACCTTGTGTCATCGTTTGCTTTGTTCTGACATGGACTAAATGAACGGTTAAAATTCATTTGTACACGACACATTTATATTTCCTTAAGTTCTTTACCTTTATGAATACATTCCTACTTAATTTTTCAGCCGAAAAAGAGAATAAAACGAGAAAATTCATGCTATTTTCTTGGATATTTTGAATTTTAAATTCACCACTCTCAGAACCTGTAAAATCAATGTCATATATCATTCAAACTTTAAAATGGATTTATTGTAGCAATGAGAGATTTTTTCTTCAATTTCAGGTTTGTCAAGCAATCAACAGCCCATATTTTAAAAATATAATTCTCCATTTTTGTTTATTTATAAATGCTAGATTTATTGGATTGCTTGGTTCCTAACCATCATATACTGCAACGATCTTTTAAGTTTCGCTTAAGGAAACTTCAACGCATACTAGGTAACAATCCTTTCCTAAAATACTCCGGTGTGTGGTATAATATTATACCTAAGATTTTAAAAATGAAGAAAATTGTAAGAGAGCTCAGCATTTTTAATTTCAACATTTTCAATTCCAGCTCCATCATCAATTTATAGATAAAATATCTGCAAAAAGAAAGATAAACATTACTCACGTTGTAGAGCACATCATAAAAAAAATTGAGAGGTGTATTAAATACAATTATCTGTTTTTAACCTAAAGTTCGTTTGAACCTTCTGTTTGATTGAACACAGGCTTCTTTATAAAAATGTGTAGGGATCCTAAAATTTTAATATCCTGTGTCATAACCTGTCGCAAGAATAATAACGCATCTTGACTTGACGGTCTCTCAACACTCAATAAAAGATGATGATTCCATGAGTTAAAACGCACATCAACACGTTTTCTAAGTATTCATAGTTTTACTGTCATTTGACATACAGTAGTTAGATGCAGACAAATTAGGTCATTGTTCATCAAGACGAGTTGCATTGAAGGAAAGATGGTCTCTACTACAGTATCACAACTCGGTTTCGTTGAAAATTTTTGATGTATAATTAGCATCAATTAAATTTTTTGATACGTCATGGATACATGTCTTCTTTCCTTTTCTTCTTTCAATTATTTCTTACAATCAATAACACTATCTATTACTATCTGTACTATTTCTTGTTAGTCCACTCAAAATAATTGTTCTTAACTCTATTATATTCATTATATGACACTGTCTTGCAAATATTCATTGTTCTCTGATGAAGTAAAACTATCAAAACAGAAAAATAGTGTCATCAAACGCCCTTTTTTCATTTTTTGGGCTCTAAATGTTTCAAGCCTCCATCGAACCAATTTTTCCTTCGATAAACGAAATAAAACGTGAAATGAAGCTCTAAAACTTGACCTGCATCGCTTTCAAAAGAGACCATAAATATATACAGGATACCTGTTTTTAAAGTATGCCTTTATTACATAATACATCACTTTCGATACCAACCTGAACAGCCACTCTTTTTGGTATTGGACCACAAAAAACACAGTATCTTCATATATGGTTGTATAATTGAAAGAAAAAACATAAAACGTTTGCCCACATCTTTAAACATGGAACCTTATCTGACACAAGCAACAAACATTTAGCTCTAACGCCCTAGCTATTTATGGTCAGTTAATCACTTTCTACTATCTTTATCTTGATCTCCAGACCTTTGGGAGTGTCAAGAACCTCTGTGTAGCTGCTGGTTTACGTCAATTTTTCATCGTTTCTGCTAGTAGCGAATTTATGAAGAGTTCTTAGTCTTTGCCTACAGCTGCTTTTTAGAGAAAATTCAAGTTTTCCTTGTGGGTGGTTACTTACTTCATGAAATCCTTTCCTGAAATTGATGTTAGCGAAACATCATTAGCATGTGCGTTTAAAGTGAATCCAACGTACGTCTTGTTGCTTTCCATTAGTACTTTCCCGATTTAAAATAATTAATAACTACTGCCAAAATCTTCATATTGTGCTCGAAATTTTTAAAATATCAGATAAAACTTTCAAATTTGGTGTTTTTCATAAATTAGAGTGGGATTCTGCGTGTATATATTAATAACGAGAATCGAACTGCATATTTTCAGCTAATTTGTCCCAGAAAACTATGAAAAAAATTTTACCAACTTTTACAGTCGGTGCTACATTCATTCTCTAATTTTTCAAATACATCGCTTAATGGTACGAACGCGTAATGTGGAACACTTGCTTTCATTTCATACGCTCTCATCGATTTTCTTACAGAAAATATATTAAATTTTACTCAAAACTTTCACGCCTTCAACATTAAAAAACAAGTGAAATAAAACTGTTCCGTTGATGTGATATTTTCCCAGACAAGTTTTAATAAAAATATCAAGCATAACAAATGAAAAAACGCAAAACTTGAAGCTTCGATCATTATTGTGTTAGTTTTGTTCAAACACACGAGCTATCAGTTAATCCACACACACATATATATATATATATATATATATATGTATATATATATATATAATCCTTGTTATTACAGGCTTCCATTTGGCATGATCTTTGATATAATTTCATGTTGTAATACGCAATCATCATTCATTATAATGATTACTTTTTATTATCACGATTATAATTAAAATCAGCACAACGTCTTAAAATTTCATTTGTGATTTTACAAAATGAAAGCCAGTTTAGTCCCATTTCACCATATTTCATATTAACCCTAATTATACAACATTACATGTAATACTCTATATCATCACACAGATCGTTATCGTACATTGTACAAAGCATTCATTTGATCAACGCTCACGATATTATGACAACACGTCTTAACACGTTGACTCCGATTGCCTGATTGGTGTAAAACTTCACTTTGTACGCATAGTCACGAGAAGGATCTGAAAAATTTACAGAGCCTAACCTAAGTGGTACAAATACGTACCACTTCGGAGTCAACGTGTTAAATATCTTCTCCTGTGGACCTACAGCATGTTACCCTAAACAAGACGTGATCCTAACCTATTACAAAACTACAGCAAAATAATAGCGCCATCTGAAGGCTGTTTGTAGTGTATTTTTATCACGTTCATGAAAGCATATTTTCTCGTGATAGCTAAGTACATATGATTACCCATTGAGGAAAAATTCTGAATACATATTAAAATCCTAACTTCATCAACACTTTCAAACTGGTAGTTATTCATATAATCTCAACTTCATCCAAAAGAACATTCAATAGAATGTTAAAAATAACAGTATTTTTCCAAAATAAATAATCCAAAGTTATTTCAGCATGAGTGACAAATTCAAGTTACGACAAAATCTTACATGAATCTGCACTCGAAACATTGTACCAACTTTTCCTGTCTCAAAGTTGATAGTTTAGATCTGCATTGTATTCAACTGTTCGTTATAAGCTATACATTTTTATTTCCTACGTATTTTTTCATACCTGCAGTAATTCATGCACTGTGAAATATGATATGATAAGGTTCATGAATAAGAATAAATCTTGTCAACATATATAATAGATATACGAGTACAAGCTCATAGAGACACAGATACCTAGGTCGGCACTCCTGTGACCACTCCTGCATGAATATACAGCATCAGGGCTCATTTTTCTTTTATGCATATTCAAATTATCTACTTTAGCATTCTGCAATGTTTATTTTGTAATATTTTAAAAGATTCAATTACGTGAACTCAGTATAATTTCATGTTTGGTTATAATTTAAAGACACCTCTATTGCAAAAGTTTTTGAAATGTTTCAATCATAATTCTGCTATCATTCTCTGTGCGTGCAGAGAGTGTTTTCAATATATCTTAATTTAAAAAAAATGCAATTCACATCATATGAACATAAAATGCAAATTATCATATACCTTTTTCAAAACTTCCTTTAAAGGGTTGAATCTTCATTGAAGAAGAATTTAAATGAATATACATTTAAAGAATTTTCTGCTAAAAAAAATTTATTTACGGTCAGTCAATTTGTTGTTTTTTCTTGTGTTCAATACTTTTTAAAAGCGTACATTTACCTCCTAGAGTAGAAACGTACAAGCTGCAGAACTTGAAGGTTCGTCCTAAAACGGCTTAATCAGTGTTTGAAACAGCGTGTCACAACCACAGAACTTGACTAATATTTTCTTCCTTCAAGTTCAATTTTGACACAATGTACTATTTAAGATTTTTTTTATTTACTCAACATTATGAAGAGTGTATATTATAAAATATTAGGTTGCTTCCGAATGATTTTAACGCCTTAATTTTTGAGTTTCTCTAGAAACACAACTTGAACCCCTTTATTATTTTCTATATTAAGAATTTTTTTAATTCAAATACTCTGCTAAACATCAAGCCAAAGACTGATGGACTCCCAAAAATAAATTATTGGACAACTATAAGTAAAACTCATTTTCTTATGACTATGATTGAAACATTTCGATATTACTATTGAATAGAACACACCGTACAGCTTTGACGCTGCTCCAGATCTTGATACCGATAATGCTACGTAAACTACGATCATGCCTTATTCATAAAACCTCTAAAAACTTCGTAACCTATTGCTTCATTCATTCTCCTTGCGATTGAGAATAGTTAAAACTGCACAACACGCACCTCACTGTTCTCCTAATTTTTGCTCCAATATATGAGGCGGTTGCCACACACCAGTGGCCTCTTGCCTGCACGAAACACCAACACCTGTTGCTTTGCCTCAACTGAAGCATCACAGGAACCGAAGCTTCCCCAACAAGGCTGTGACGAGCGCAAGGGGAACGACCTTCCCCATAAGGAGCCACCGACGCCTACATCAACTCCCACAACCTTGAACGCTGTTGGTCCCTTGAACTTGAGTGTATTGAACTTGGATAATATAACACCAGTCCAATACTGTCCATCGCTATATTTTCAAGAGCACGAACAAAATGCAGACATCGAAAAGTAAACAAGCTAAAATTGCGGAGAACTGGAAGTCGAATACTTGCATGGCAACACAAGATAAAATAAATTCAAAAACAAAGCGAAGCAAACCAGTTTTGAATTCGCCTTCTATTGCTGGAGAAAAAATTGTGTTAATACATTCGCAATATACAGGCGTTATTGTAATAAAATGTTCACCACTTAACTGAAAACGATATTATTAAATATGATTTGTCATTTGAATTGATACTTTTTAAATTTCATCATAGGAGTAGCACATTCTTATTTTATGTTCATATAAAATTGACAATAAAATATGTTAAAGATGAATTCACCAATTGTAGCACACGTTTCTCCTCGACATTTTTTTCTGAAAAGCTTTATTTGTCTCAAACCCAAAGAGGAAATCCATTTTTCTCCTAAATTATTTAAGCTGCATGGAAAACAGCGTTAAGGTTTTCCGGGTACAACCCGAACTGGGCACAGCATCAACTTCATCATCCTTCCCTGAGGGTGTTTCTCTCTCGTACTACAATTGGGAAGTAATTGGAAGATTTATTTTTAGGGTCCTTAGTTCAAACTTTGCAAGGAAAGGACTTTTTGAATTATAATCGTGTCACAGGATTGCATAGGTAGCATACAATACACTTCTGTACCTTATTTGTTCTTCTAACGCTTTATTGTTGCAGTTTAAGGTGTGCAATTATGGACGTCATGCAGGGCCGGTAACGTACATGGCAGTAAACATGTCAAGCGAAACTAAAATTTGACATTTAGTAACCCAAGTGTTCAATCTAACTCCTTTCAATTATTCCATAATTACGCACTCGAGTTTCAAAAAGACAAATTCAAACACACCTATTTGTCAAGTGACTCAATAGCATGGGAAACGTATTGACTTGTCACCAGGATCCTTTCAACCTTTTACGCGCAGCGTGTAAATTTGAGCTGCTATCTTCAAATATCTTGGAGTGGAATGCAATGACAAGCAAAGCTTCGAAAATGGTAATAAAGAAATATCAATACCCTTTCAACTGACTTTATCATTTATCAATTTGCAAATAGCCATCGATTACAACTCTTGCCATGTGACATTATACTGCTGTATAGTTGGACCTTACGAAAGTGAAACCTGAAGTATCACTAAATGCTTAAAAAGGAAATTTTATTGCGTGTACGAACATGCCACTATCGATGAAGCTCGTACAGTATACTTCGTAATATACGAAAAATCTCACTGACCGGTTCTCGATCCGCATTCTATCTTACGACGTTTAAAAAAGTTGATGTATAAATGATGGCAGGCGAGTAATTTGGCAACGCCAAAACTGGATTGCAGAGAGCGAAGCGTAAGCTGTTAAGAGGCTTGTCGACTGAAGATAGATGCTTTAGGTATCTGCTTTTCTGCATGAATATACCATAAATAATTGCCCAGCTCTACAGCTAAATGATTTTGTACTTAAAAGAAGAAGAGTTATTACTCCAATATTGTTGATTGGTGAAGAAGTAACTTTTTTGTGTTTTTCAGCTTAAAAATATGATAAACAAATCCACACGAACTTCGTAATAGATTTCAGGCCCTCTATTGTTATATTCGAGAACGATTTCACCGCTTGATAGAGCAGATACAGTGATATAAGTAACGAATAAACTGTGTGAGATCTATAAACTTGGGCGTAAGTCAAGGTTTTCATCTCTCTAAGTCTAAGGCTTCGATAACTCTGTTTTCCAGGCTCCTTTATCATTAGTGTTCGTGTTTTTCACATATTAAACTGCTGAACTAACAAAAATGTTCCCAGCTATCTCTTGAAAAGCTAGTTTTCTTCAACATGTACTGTTTATGATTGATTTTTCTCCCCTCTGCAAGCTCAAAAAGAAATTCTATGTAAGTTCTTATACTAAAATGTTTCGTCAAGTTTTGTCCACAACTGATCCGATAACAGAAGCTTCAATAAACAATCGCATTCAACAATGAGATGACCAACTTATTTCCCTGTTTCAGTAGCAGAGCCTGGTTTATAGATTTATCAAATAAGATATAGTTAAGGAAAGCATATATTTTCTTACCATTAAATCTACACTTGATAGGGGTTTCTTATTCATGAGTATTGAGTATTTCAAAAAGTCCCACCGTTAAATTAAATGAATAATTACAGGTTCCAATTGGTCACTCCTCTCCTTGAAATATACTTAACCAGAATGTGTACCGATACCAGATCGTTTTCGTCGAACTGATGAATAAGCAGAGTTCAATTCTGTACTTTTGAAAACTAAATGCCCAATATTCCTTTGATGCACCATACTGACCACATTTAGAACTATTTGTATTACCCATATACCAGCCATTATTTTTACTGTAATCATATTCATGAATGAACATGTACCCGCAAATAGCTTTTCTCTTGTCCTCCAACCTTCTGAGATGTGACGCATACTCCGTACAGTTAGCTGTAATTATATTCTAGAGCTACGGCTTGATGGTCCATTTTTACAATCATTTTAATGATGTATTTTGTTATAAACACTTTTGCTGACGTTAGTGCAGGGGTTCCCAACCTGGGGTTCAAGACGATATTGCAGGGGGTGCGAGAAAGGTCCAGGTAAATAATTGGATATCGGCTATATGTTAGCATTTTTATTTTCTTTTGCAACGGAGTAACTTTATTTTCATTTTAGAGTTAAATATCGTTATTTAGTGGTCGTCACATACATAGTTGAAAAGATTCAATCCTACCATACATTTAGCGTGTTCAGTAGTTCCTAAAGTATAGGACCTAAAGTGAACATGTTTGTTACCGGGATGAAACAAGTTCAGGCGTCAGCTGTTCCTCACTGCCTAGCAATTTTTTTTGTTGTATATCAGAAAAGTGGAATTTTCGAAGCATTTGAGAACTAGTCCTTGTGGTATTTAGTACTATTTTTTAGTACTTAGTTATTTGTTCCATTTCAAGTAAGAGATTAATTTTCTGAGGTTTATTTCAATGTTAATATATTATATGTTTCAGAGCTACATATATTGCCAATTTCCTTTATAAATTTTTATTAATTAATAAAATGTCAATCTTTTTTAGAAAATATTTTTCTGAATTCGCATAATTTATCTTAGAGCAAAATATAAATTTCAGGGGCTGCAAGGTTCGAATAAAATGTCTTTAGGGGTGCGGGGCGATAAAAAGGTTGGGAACCCCTGCATTAGCGGTATAAGTATTAAGAATGTATTGGTTCGATAGGACTTTCCTTGGTGTCAGTGGTATCTTAAAAACATTATTCTGTTTGTTGTATTCGCTCAGATGGTTATTTGTTGGCAACCAAGGGATTTGCATCGGCGTTCTGCAAGCATATGTGCTCTACACTCCTAGACATTTTATTGTTGCAATATGAAATCATATTTTGTACATAAATTTCTTCTTTGTAGTGATTTATCCCCATATGTATACTGTAGAGATAGAAAAATTTAATTTTACAAATGTGAACAACTATAGTATTTTTACGACATCTGTTCATGAAAAAATGAATTCAGGAGTAATTTCAAGTTTCTTTGTTTATATTGTTTACATGTCGCAGTATGTTCGAAATAAATTGTAATTGACTTAATCAACTGTTGAATCTTAACGGTGAAGGAACATTTATTCGGTATATCTAGTGCATCAGATCCTGAATTAAAAATTAAACCACAAATTATAGCAATATTTCATTTAGAACTTTCTCATGCTCATTCATTTCCAAGTATCAAAGTGTAATTGAGCCGTGCTGCTAGAGTAAGTACAATCAAATAAACTGCAACCCATTCATCGTCCCTTTCAAGCTTTTGAACTGTGTTCATGAGCTTGACCTACGAGCTACTCATCCTGCCAATGATTTATCTCAATGTGGATAGAACCATGACGATGCCAAAAGTAATCTATAGCCTAGAGACCATTGACTTACAGCGCCTTAGTGCAAGGCTGCAAGAAAAGAAACGCGGTAGTTATTTATCTGCTTGTCTATTACGCATGACCCCCCAGTGCAAGTAATATTACCTTTTGTGATTTAGTGGAGATGCGTTGTTACCATTTGTTAGGCAACATTTTTTATTCAGAAGATAATTTGTGCCATGTAATGCAACAAAATAATTTCTATAAATTTACATACTGAAACAAAGTATGTATCTACTTTAACTTAATCCTCCCCGCATATTTTCACAAATATGTTGTTACTTTTACATATACGGTATAATTTTACATATACAGTATTATACAGTATTATTGATACTTAATACCAATGAAATTTTATTTCCAATTTGTCATGGATACATTTTTATGTAAACCTTTTCATTTTATACGAACATTCGAGAAATATTATTTACGAACAACTAGAAATTATTTTTGGCAGCAGAATCTAAGTTAGCAGAATCAAATTTATCTTGCTTGGAGATCATCAGTGAAAAGAGTTTTTTCCTCGTTAAAAATTCTTGCAAGTTCCATTTTCTCAAAAAAAAATTTAAAAACACGCTAGGCTACATTGTGTTATAGAATTGGTGACATTTTTGTTTGGTACCTACCAGTTTATCGTTTGTTTAATTAATTGTACAACTCACAGTCGTCAGAAGTCGATGGTGTTTCGCTTCACTTTTATGCATATAACTCATATGATTGCTTTTAAATCTTCAAACATTTGTAAACTTCATAATAATTTCCGTTAAGGAAACTAGAGATCATCAAAAAGCTCTCTTGAATGGACCAGGCAGTGTCATAACTTCCACTAACTCACGGCAAGCCTGCGCGGCTGCTGAGAACACCAACGCCCAGTTCTGCTTACTTCTGCGTGGTGGTCTTTGTTAGAGGAGACAAATGGCTTCATTTGTTGAGGCTTCAAAGGGTGGGTAATTTTGACGCCCTATCATGCAAATGAGTCACTAGCGCTGAGTGTTGACTACGTGCAGTGAACGGTCACCATCGATCAGGGGAAGTGGTAGAAGAGGCATGGTGAGGACAGGCTCCTGTTGCCATTAGATAAGATATCAATGAGAATAAATTTAACGGTGAATGCCTTCTGCATTTAACCTTCACAAATAAGATTCTGATTACTTTGAAACCAATATGCATAGTCATAAAATAATAGCACAAATAGTTCTTTGATCAAAACCTACTTCTTATTTGCCTCTTATTCTCTAAAAATGGAAATAGACGCCCGAAACTACAGTCATTCTGGCCCACAATTTTTGGATTTAGCACTCTGGATTACTTGAAAAACTTTTCAGTAGAAATTATTTTGACTTTAAATGAGACCTTTCAGATGGTGTTTCCTAGGCAGCTTCGAGGGTGTTAATAAATTTTAAAATTAGAATATTTATCAACTTGTTTGCATGTAAAACTCAGGAATTGCGAATGTCATCCAAAATTGAGTAAAGTGTCAGATGAACAGCTAAAGTTTCCGTGAGTGAACTGTGCCTCTTAGGAGTTGTGAAATTCCGATGACAATTAATTTTACATGCGTGCAGTAACATTTAGATGTTGTTCGTATGTGATCATAATTAGCCCTTTATACGCATTTTACAATGTGTGCTTGCATTGTCCATGCGTGTATGAGTCGAACAAAGGCTCGAATATGCAGTATACAAGTACTTTGAAATAAAATAACAGACGTCTGCCTAACCATGTATTTACAACGGTTTTCTTTTTGAACAAAGAAGAAAGTTTAAAATGGCATTTTAAAAATTTGTATTTTCGATAAATTCGATTTAAGATTTTAGAGTTTCAGTTATGTCAGCTGAGAGATGAATGTAGTTATTTTCCTATTTAGACACTGACAGTTGGGAAATATATTTCATGAAATGTATGCCAATATTTCAACATCAGCACATATTTTCTTTTACGTAGAATTGATTCTCCATTGAATTTACCCTTTCAATTCTACAAAATACTCGGCACTAAGTCAGCCCAGCAACGAGAAAACAGCATTAAATACCACTCCTGCAATCAAACATGTAACTCAATAAATAAAGTTACTGTAAACTATTTATTCGTGCAGTAACCTCACTCTGGACCATTTAATTGTTAAATTCCTTTTCATTGTTGCAGTCCACAGCTGCATCCATGCTTCCACAGCTGTTCTGCACCATGCACAACAGCCAGCCAGAGACAGACGCTATCCCAGCCCTACATGGGCAGCAGCTATGAGAGTGCCTTATTAAACAGCGGGCGTTCCTGCACCTTTAAGGCAGAGATCCTTCAATAAACAACACCCTGGTATTCAAGTAGTGTCGTAGGATTGCAAAAGATTGTGGAAAGAAAACGCAAAGCTCACATTTTATATGGTCATGAAAATGTGTAAATGAAGAAAATGAAGCAAACCTTCACGTGTATAACTGATGCGATTTGTAACGAAAAACGATTGTTCTGAAAATCAAAGCAGTAAAATGAGATGCAACTCTCAAAGTTTTACTTCTATTACGTTAATTTAAGTTTGCTGGTGTCCGATAAAAATATATTCATTAAGTTTTATCGTAAAAGATGTACAGAATTTATTTAACAATCTGAGACAAAAATAATTACTATAAATGTGTAGAAGAAAAAAGACAGCTAGGCTGTGAATTAATTTTTGTGTCACTTTACATATGTAGCAGTCAAACACACCAAGTGCAATAGACATCAACTGTCACAACTCAATGGGAGCCGATTTTATCAGTCGCATGTATGCATGGCCGTAATGTTCTAATCTTCTTGAAAGATTCTGTGTGCGACGGAATAATATAATCATTGTCTTATTAGGCAATATAGTGCCTCATTTGACACAAATGACATGTTAGTTAGATATCGAAAAATATAACATCCATTGCCTCAAATGTAGAAATATACTTCAATAGCGCTGTATTTGATACAAAATCGATCTTTAATTCAAATGAAACTTTTCCCTGACCTAAAAGCTTCCTATTATTCTTTTGCTGAGCAATGGTTTATTAAAATGTCCAAAGCTGCACTCTGCATTGACTGTTTTCTAAAGTTAACGCTTAATCCTTCGCTGTGTTCAGTGTAGCTAAATTTATAGCTATTTTTGTCAGTCAATGAAAGACATTCAGAACGCTTGAATTATCTTTTTCAAATTATAATGTAAAAAATTAAAAATAACTTTGCTGCTATTATATGCTATATGTATGTATACCATTCGAAAAACTCTCGAAATTCCAAGTTCCGAATCAGCTTACGTAATGCAAAGTAATTAACCAACAATTGAGCTTTACCTTGTTATTTAAAATCAAATTTGTTGTTTTTCGAATGGAGAACAATTTGTTTCATTGTTAGTGAGATGCTTATGATCGGTTAGACAATGAACTTTTGCAACACTTAATTATTACATGGAAGAATCAACCAGTTGGTAAAATTCTTTCAAATGCTACATATATAAGAGTACGAGCGAATATTATTTTAAAATTAACGAGTATTGGAGTGTCAATTTAAGTATATTCAATCAGGTAGTAACTCAGTTTCTCTATAAAATAATTTATGAATGTTTTTCAGTTTGGAATATCTGATGTCAGAAGTTTACAGCTTTTTTCATGACAAATTTTCCATTCTCGGTAAACACCTTGAACGTGTTCTGAAATGAAATTATACTTTCGATTACTCTTAACTGTTATTTTCTGTGTTTCTTCCTTATTTCAGGTCAAATGTATTGTACTACTTTATAAAACGAGTTTCAATGCCAGAGAACACACGTTCTCTAACTACATGTATAGTTGAATGCACTTCCGTTTATGGAAGTTTGAGTGACGTTTGTTCATGTAGAGGCCAATGCACCTGTCATAAACAAGAGAAAACATGTACATCTTTATAAAATTATACTTAATGGTTATGATAAACTTGAAAAAAATTGATCTTTTCTCAAATGGGAAGCTTAAATCACAAATTCTTAAGTAAAGATTGATTCTTAACTATTGGGAGACATATTCATGTTAATTCTAAAAATGTATTCTTCAATCGATGGAATTAGCATAGTTAGTGAACACACAATGAATGTCGACACAAGAATAATAGCTCGTCAGGAGACAACAAAAGTTACTTGAGTGCAAAATGAGAAGGCTGCCCTGACTCATCTTCAGCGAAGACGCTCGCCTGATCAACAAGCGGATAAATGCAAAGCAGCTGAAAACAAATGCCCTTAGTTTTGAAATTATCTTGTTAAAACCGACGAGTTGTGTATCTGTCAGTCAGTACGATGCTTCAAAGCAGTATAGTCAAGATTTAATATAAGTAAATAGAAAACGGCGTACAAGGCAATAATCAAGTGCAGTCATAAGATCCTATCGTCGTCGTTGGGCGTTTCCTGCTAGAGAAGCTCGAGCAAACTACCCATTCAAGGCGGAGCTAATTCCTAAAACGTTATGGCTGCAGCTGCTCGTTTATGGACTTGACAGTTCAATCAATGATTCGCAGCTCATTAGTCTAACACTGTTGCTATTCTTCAAGAATTACATACTCTTGCTCTAAAGAAATGCATATTTTCATTCTTCGCTTGAAATAACTTGAAAATTTGTCGTTGTCCAATGGCTCGCTGGTCAACGCACTACATATGTACAATGCAGATTTACTAGGATTGTTCAAGAAAACTGGGATTCATTTTCTTTTCCAATCACCTAAGGTGTTGTATAAAGAGTTCAAAATTATGTATAAAAAAGAAATTTTCCCAACGTCAGAGTTCATTACCTCCTGTAATGATATAATAGTTTAAGTGATTTAATAAGAAAATCCATAAGTAAGCCAACTTCATGATCGGCAAATCTTCAGTATGTTCTCATTTGAACTTCTAGTTTACGTTCTTCGCAGTTGAAGTCTAATTTAGGCAACTATTATCACTCATCAATCAATAGATTGAATTAATTTGCTCAAAGACCCAATAATAAAACAGTTGGGCTTTCCATACCTTCCCGACACTACCATTAGGAAGTTATCTCCTGTAAACAATAAACCACGGTTGCATGTCGTCTTATCATACATTAAAGACACCTCTGAAGATTAGGATCCTCTGCTCCGATAACATTACACGAGCAACCATTGTGAAGCGCCTGACGCATCCATCTTTCTGAGCACACCTGTGATGAAGACATTAGAAGAGTCTCCAGTAAGGAACCCCACGCATCCAAAATTAAAGTGCGTCAGTTTAGCAAATTAATGTTCTTTAATTCCTCCCCTAGTTTTGTAAACTTTAATTGGTCAGACTGATTAACTTGAGTATTTTCTAATTATTGGCTATTGATAACAATAATTTTGTCACTTATACCCTTTCTAGCAGCAAGCCTAAGGAACAGAGTTCGGGGCTGTAGTCTGTAGTATGGCATCTTTGATCGTCGTGTCAGAAAAACAAAGCTCACGCTATTGCATAGATGTTTGTGCTGTGTGGCGTGGGAGGCCGAGTGAGCTCTTCCCTCTGGAGAAATATTTTCATAATTGGATACTTCTTTTATATACTGGAAAAGTTCCAGGGTACATCACAAGTTAACGGATATCAAAAAAAGTGAATAATCTAGGTTCTACATATGATTTTCATTCCCCTACTCCAATGTGTACACAGGAACAACTTAAATGTGATCAACCTTCTATAGAACATCGTAAAATATTTCATCTTAAATGTTTGAAATCAAAGAAATCACAATATACCTTCATCGTGATGCCTTATTATGTTAATATATTTTTTAAATCAGTAGAGAAAGAAGGATGTAGAAAGAGAGATCGTCTCGCCTACAAGCTTTCGTCCAGTAGAAGAAAACTGAGTTGTACGTTCAATTCCACGTATTATTTACGAAGGTACTTCTGAAAATCTTAGTTTCCTAGAAAAAATTACGTTTTAATTTATCGATTGTTCACTTAAACTGAAACTATTTTTCTATTAGTTTAAATTAACGAATTAAACTGAAAAATTCACTATTTCATCTCTTTAATATTTTTGTCATAGATGATATCGTACTTGGACTCCATGCTCATCATTTATAAAAAAATTGAAGTGTTCAAAAAAAGCAATGTCAAAGTGCTTAACCCAGGTTGAAACAATATATAGAAGCACTATGATGAGAAATTTCTACCTAATGTCAGCCAAAGGTGTAAAAATATAATTTTTATAATTAGAACTCATGTAATCATTACGTATGCATTAGGAAATAAATTGGGACATAGACACGCTCAATTGTATCATCAGAGCAAAATCAATTTATTTTTGTTGTATATTATTGCTGATCAAATGTAGAATATAATATCTAAACAGAGACGAACAGATATATCTATTCTTGGGCTGCTACCCAAGTCTCATGCCTGAGTTACAGTGCAATTTATTTGTTTAATTAATTTATTCGTATACCTATTTATATCTTTGAATCCAACAGGAGCATGAAAATTCCAGAAATCTCATTGTACACTGCTCTTTTTGTAATGTGATTACTTTTGACTATTTACGATTCTGTAAAAATTTTGTGGGGCTTCAGAAGAGACCTCGCATGATTTTACGTTCTAAACTTGACTCACAATGATGTAATGTTCTTAAATCTAATCTTGTCTTAGAAACTCCATTTGACGTGGTGCTTTTTAGGTAATTTCTTCAACGATGCTTCTTCTAGGGTTGAGCTACTCCAGCGTTTACTTATAATGAGTTTCAGACACCCATCGGTCTGGCATCATGTCATAAGTTAATTCCATAATGAAAGAATAAGTCTGAATGGCATGGGAATTACCTATCGAAATTTGCGTACATCTGCAAGAATTTTGCCATTAAACGCAATAAATTTTACTAAGAATGCTGAATATCCTAGAATATCCTTTTAGGATATTCAGCATTTTTCTTCTTTACAAATTCGATGAGAATGCGAAATATCATGTACATCCGTCTCAATTAAGTCCTGATAATTTCGATCCTGCTGCGATATTGTGCTAATTTTCCTGAAACGCTTGCTGGCTGCAATGATTTTAACAAGATTTGGCAATGCTTAACTGCTAAATTTTTGATGCATAGGGTACTCCATCAACATAAATTAGACAGTTTTCTGCCTACAATAAACTACAACAATTATTCCTAATAACGAGATTTAGGCATTAATGGTTTCTTAGATGAATCGTTACCGTAATTACAGTACGTATAAACGTAGGCTTTTATGAGTGTTTGAGACTTCCAACTCATATTCAAGTACATACTTTCAAAAATCTAGTATAGACTCTCAGCTGGAAACTCAAAAAATTGCTCTTGTTTTTTGAATTGAAGGTATTTTAGAATTTTATAGTAAAACTAAAAAGTTTTTTATAACTCGGAAATCATATATCGGAAATAAATTTTCTAGGGCATATGATGTTTTAGTTTTTTATCCAACGACTGCGCTGTATTACACTCTTGCCAGGAATTTATTGTGTTACCCTTGCATGATATATAAAATGCCAAGTATTATTCATTGCATGTATGCATACATAAAGTACTATTTTTACCAGATCATGTCCTCGTCTTTAACTCTTAGCTATCATTCCCACGACAAAATCCTAACGGAAACCTCTGTTTACGATGATGGCTCGAGAAGAATGATCAATCAAAAAATTTATTATGACTTGCTTGAATTTTTGTTGCTACTGGTATTATTATCATAATTATTTTTTACTTATTGTCAAACTCGTGCCACGGAATCATATCTGCTCATTTCAGGCGACCATTACAGTGTGATTCAATAAAAATTCAATTCTAGTGGCTCCATGAGGAGGCAAGAATTTCGTTGCCTTCATTTTGTACATCATATTTCAGTTGATAAAATTAGACAGCGTAATCAACTTTATAAGACGAAGAAGTAAAAGGATCAAAATAATGATACATAAAGATAGACAATCGTCCAAAAAAGATCGGTTGATATAAACACCGGCTTCCCGCTCGAGAGAGAAGTGTTACAACCTTCATGTGATTTATTCATGTGAAATGCATCCACAGACTGAGAATTTGATTGTCATTTATTTATTTGGTCTGCACCGTCGATGCAGAGTTGTTTTTACAAAGAGAATAAGACATTTATACTCACGATCATGCTCGTATATAATGTATTCAGAAGCCATCGCCTAAGCATGCAAGTAATGAACGTTCCTAGAGTGGGTAAAAAGTATCTTTGATATCAAAACCAGCGAGCAGGATACTTTCGTACAGTAGGCGAAATTGTTGAAATAACATGTCAAAAAATATCTGGTACACTTTAAAAAAACAGCCAGTGCATTGTGGTAAGGAATTTGTTTTCAACTACCGGTTAAGATAAATATTTATCAGGTTCTTGTAAACATCTGCTGGTATTTTGGATCACTCTTTTTAAATCCTTTTGATTCCTTGGATCTCTTTTCTGAACTCTTAGTTTGAATTGTTGCCAGAGGTTTTCAATGGGGTTAAGGTCAGGTGACCTATTTTGCCATTACGTTATTTTTATTTTATTTCAATGAAACCACGATGATGTGTCATTAACCGTTTGCTAGGGATCGTTGCTCTGTTTAAACGCGCCTCCTCATGGCAAGTTTAGGTCTGTTGCAGACACGAAGAGATTATCGTTATGGATCTGGCAATACATAGTGTCTTTCAGTGTCCCTTCAATATGAAGTTTACCAGTATCTGCAGAGGAAAAGCAGCTTCATATAATTTTGCTAAGTCTGAAAAATTTTACAGTTGGGATGGCATTCTTGGGAAGATACGCGGAGTATTTTTTCCTCCAAAAGCGACTAACACTAGTCCAGTCAAATAACTCGACCGTCTTGTCAGACCATAGTACTGTGTCTCAAAACTTTTCAGATTTATCCAAAGAATCAATGGTAAATTTTAGAAGATTTTAAACGTAAATACGTTTCAACAAAGGCGTTTTCTTGTGTTCAAGACCTGAGCCCTTTGCCTCGGAGTAAGTTTCCAACTGTGTTCTTAAAACCTTTGTAACAGCCGCTTCGAAATCTTTTTAAAGTTTAGATCGAGATGTTTGCAGGATTTTCTTTACTTTACCGACTATAATTCTGACCATATGTTCTGAAATTTTAGATAGATGCCCAGACCGTGGTAGACTAACAGTTGACTGACACAACTTGAGCCGATGGATCATGTCCCCATTGGTTGGAATTGACATTTCTAATATAATTGAAATTTTATACAACCCAAACTTCTATTATTAAATGCAACAATATATTTCAGTACATTTTGGTAATTATTTAGACGTCGCCATTGTAGAAATGAGATAATCTATAATTAAGGAATGAGATACCTCGCTCCTTATCCTGCGCTGCAACTGTCAAGCAATGAATAAAAGCATCTGTTGTGCTCGACCAACTTCAGATTTTTGCCAAAAAAATCTCCTAGACATTTTTGTCTTTTTGTTTCAGTCTCTCTAGAAATTTCAAAGCTAGTTTATTTTTGCTGTGAATTTATGTTTTATTGGTGCTGCGGAAACTTTTTAATATGTTACTCTAACATTTTTATTAATAGAATAGTCATGCTTCATTTATTTAAATACGATTTTAAATTTGAATTTGCCGTGCAAAAATACACACAATGCTCAAATTTTATTTGTTACAAAGTTGTATAAGTATACTTATAATAACAACTTAAACTTTTGCCACTGTGATACATATTTATTGGACCAACTATATATACGACGTAACTTTCATAAAACAAAACGTGACACATCAACATACATATAGTGTTGAAAGAAAGAAGTCAGTTTATTTAAATTAACCTATTTTCAATTATTGTCGCTGGACAATAACACCATAAATTGCAGTCAGCGGGTGCCTGCAGTGAGGTCTGTGCCGCGCAAGATAATCATCACTTGCTCGTAACAGACGATGTTCTTAACGCTTCAAAATATTTTGTGACCAGAGTTAAAATTAGCTTAAAATATCCGTTAAAATTAGCTTGCAAAAATCCATTTTACCCGTTTGGTCATTAAAAAATTGTGATTAAATTATGCAAAGCCGAAAACTATAATCATTATGTTCTCTGAATCAAGTTTTTCTGAATACATACAAATCTTTCAAATACAGATTTATTGAAAAAACTTTTAGTTTACAATACACAACCCTAATTTTTTTAATATTGCAGAGCCTTCAGAACTGAAGACAAATTGTTGAAATTTTCTGAAGAAGATACTTCCCATTACGTTATAATTAGCTCTAAATACTTCGTCTTACATTGACCATGATACTGAGTTCATGTAACAAACACTAAATTAGGATGTGTGTTTCACAAATATTTATGGTTTGCTTTCTTACGTTTAGAATTCTATGAGTCCCAAAAATATATATTTAGCTTCCATGAAGAATGTACAGCCTCAAATCTATAGCAAATAACTGCTACAAATATGATCACACTATAGTTAATGATCACATTGTATTAGAGAACAAAAATTAAAACATTTATTTTAAAATATCTCGTAGTATAGCAAATAACAACTAGGGGAATATCGTGCTATTGCAAATAACCATGATGCAGCAAATAACCACTATGCAGATAATTCCTAATATAGTGAATAACCCTACGTCTATTATTTATTTCCCCAGCACTGCAAATAACCACGAAATAAAACAAATATTCAAGATCATGAAAAACAAGTTCACTAAGCACAGGTCTCACTGGTTCATCTGAATTGATGTATACACTTCAGCTTTGCTGCCATGGTGAGGATGATGTTGATATATGAACACTATCTGCATTGACTGCTCGCTACAGGTACAAGTTACAAGTTGCGGTCGAGTAATGCATTCCCCAGCAAGTTTTCAGGTGTCCGTTAAAATTGCATTCAAGGAACTGTTTTTCTTGGCTGCACTTGCTCCATCCAAAGTTGCCAATTGGATGCAAGTGCCTGTTTGGGGACTTCATTATACTCTGTAAAATTAAGCCTAAAGACCTTTGCATTAATATTTGCTTGACTGAGCGATGCAGAACATCACGAATCATGAAACAAAACTATTTTTTACTGTCATAATCATTGAAAGTATTCATTTTCATTCAATCTTTGATACGTGACATGTTTACCTTTGCCGTAACGGGGAGAAGTTTTTTGACAGCCTGTCAGTTCGAGGCTTGATTGTTACACGACATCACGATTTCCTTATACAAGACCTCATTTGCCCTCAATGGCACAGGTTCGGCTTGCAAGCAGCTTGAGCGTGAGGTCCCTTGAATATGTTCAGCACTTGGCAACCAGGTTCAAAGTTCGTCGCTGCATGCTGTCCCATAAACAAAAATCAATTGATAAATACTCAAACTAACTTTCAAATCCTCTAGTCTGTTCGACCACAATTCATTGTTCAACGGTACTCAAGAATCAGACAGCGACTGTTCTTATGACAGTCGTAAAGGCTATCTCGATGAAAACGCATACTGTAAAAATCTATCATGTTTTGTCCGCTGTCCCTTGATGCTCTGTTGTGCCTCTTTTATGTGACTCGTCCGCTGCCTCGTCTGGAGTCTAAATGGTCATTCTACGGAGTTGCTTGTGGGCTGAAAAACACACATCTCTCGGAACAATAGGGAGCAACACGCTGATCTTGAAAAAAATTTTGGACTAGCTACTGTATATAATAAAATAAAGTTGAAACAATGCAAAAATTCTGCACTAATTTTTATTCAAAACAAATAATTCATTTAATAATTCAGAATTATTATTTAAAGTGTTCAGTATTGCTATCCAGTTCACCCTGCCAACATTGAAGACGTTAAACAGAATAATTAAACACTGTTAAGTTGTAATTAGAGATGGTATTTCATCTGAGTAGGAATGATAAAAAGTGAATTAACGTATCGTTTTCATCGCATTCAATACAGAATTTTTCCCTGGGCTCTGAAATTTATTTACGAAAATATGGACAGGGCTGCAACTTGTGTTACCTACGGCATCTAATGACATCTCTACAAGTCAGAGATTTAATTTTATAGCCATTACAACTTAATAAGAAAGTTAAAAAATAATAGGGGAATAAAAAAGTGTATCATTGGGTCCGATTTGCTGCATCATATAAGCACTGCTATCTACAATTCATTTATTGAAAGGCGTACTCAACTACTATTCCATTTTCAGCTCTTTTTTAAGATACCTTAAATCACAGATACCTTTGATAAACATCAAATTTAAGTCATTTTGGTCAACAGGCCATTTTTCAAATAGGATTACTGCAGAGACGTTTTTGTGTTTAATCATTACAAAATCTGTTGCACCGTTTCTTCTTTTTCTGCCTTGAGCTGCCCGAATATAATCAATGAATTCGTCTGCTACTGACATCAAATAAGATGAATGAACATTCATATGAGACTGATCAATTGAGATTGAACTACCAACCGTTAGCACACTAGTAAAGAGTGTGTGATTATACTATACGTTGTACCTGAACTAGATAATTGTAAGAATTATTCAACTACTAACCTGTAATTCCATGATAGAATTATTCAAAGGAGAGCTATTGGAGACACAACTCAAGATATCTATATAATACATTAATAATTAATATCCAATTAGTTCTCGCGCAATGGACGATTTTATGTCGGCGAAGCTTAATCCATACCATGATGAGAAAAAATGATTCGAATGATTAGCTCGAAGCACACACTGTATGAGATACAAGAAAGCCCTCAAACTTGATGTATGGTATTTCAATAGATGTATGAAATGACCAAACAGAATGAGCTTAGAATATTGTTGAATTACAACACAACACCAACGTTATTTTGCAGAGGCTTCGAAAATGGGATTGAATTTCTTTAAATAACTACAAAATCAGAATTTAGCCTCGTACACACTGAAAGCAGAAGCTTAGTTGTGTGCGTACCGAAGAATGCACTGCATGCTGAACTAAACCTGCGTTGGTTACTCACCTCTTTTATCAGGTGAAAGCTATACAAGGAGAACCCGACGTTGCGGTTGCTTTTTCATGATGAACTGTCCTTGTGTTCAGTTGCTGGAGGTCTTTGGCGGAAAGACCAAGCACAACTAGTTTACTTGTAATACTTTAAAACACAAGTTTTTATACTTTGAAAGTTATACACAAAGAGGAAAGAGTCATGTTTGAGTATTTCTATTCACTTCGTTCACCTACAATGCTTAAATTGTTTTGAGAAATATCATACATGACACTAATCCGTAGAAATGATCATAAGTATTCTACTGGTATTTTTTTGTTCATTTTGTTAGAGGATAAGTCTGAAAAACAAAAACCAATTATATTTTCTGCACTCGTTGCTAGCTCGGTCGCTTCAACGGGTATTATAGAACTTAAGGCAATGTCAGGAGAGCTCAAATTAAAATACAACACAACAAACCATTAACTAAAGAATGTGTTATATTTGTTCGTTCCCATGTAAGGAGCTTGGAGTATATCTCAGTGAAGGGAATCTCAATGAAAGACCTGCGGTCACTTGTCCTGCATGAGGTCAAGGCCCGAGAACTTGCGCTGCTCTCCCTGTATTAATTTCTTGTCCTGGTCAGTGTACTGCAACGGCGGCTCCTTGTACATAATGCTAATGTGCAGATGATGATGCCAGATACATTATAGCGGCCGCATGCCACGACAACAGACTCAATAATTTAGGACCATTCTTGGAACGCAAGCTCCCAACAAAAATATTTTAGGTTAGTCTTGCCTCCTCTTTAACGATACTTCTTGTCTTCCCTATCTTTCATCACTCTTTTCTTTCTGTTTCTCTTTTTCTCTCAATTTTCTCTCGGCGTTTATTGCTGGCAGTTTCTCGCTTTATAATTCTGTTTCATTTGCGTCATCAACTAGAACGGAATCTACAGTATTGCGTCTCCAGCTTACTGTAAACTCGTTTAAATACTATCCAGTTGGAGCATCTCCTCGTACGAGTCATATTTAGTTGCCCCGATTTTAATGTAATATGAAAATTTTAATTTTCTAGAAAATTATTCTTCTGTTGATTCCCAAACATGAAATGTGTACACTAATATGGCAAAAATTAATTTCTAGTCAATCGTATTCCGAAATTTTAATTTTGGTCTTTTTATTATACATTATTCAGAGTTAGTTTATTTTAGTACCAAAAGGTGGGACTTAGCACATGCTGTTCATAAACAAAACAAAGCAAATTAACACACATGAGACATTTCAAACATTGCGGTAGATAGTATTCGTCACCGCGCTGGGCTCCTTTAGGCAGTGGAAATCGCAACTGCCGCATGGATAGATGCGGGTTCATCAGTCAAAAGGGTGCATCCTTCGTTATGGAAAAAAATTATAAAAGCACCATAGAACATAATATGTTAGGTATCTGATAAGCAAGAAAAACAACTAGCTGATGAAGGGCTCTCTTGCATGTTGTTAGATGAAAGGATAGATGAAGCCAAAGTTATCCATGCAGTAGAAGCAAGGGACAAAAAGTTTCCAGATTTAATCAAGATAAAACACTACACTGTCTTTTCTGAACCTTGTGGTCAATTTTTACTTCATTTTACAACTTAATCAAAAGGAAAAAAGAAGAAAATACGCGGATAATTGCTGAGAATACATGGCTTGAAAATTCATAGAGATTCAACTGCAGTGAACACAGTGCTGAGAAGAGGTAAGATGACTTATTAAAAAAAACTTGGAATAATATTGATTTAGATTATACATGATTCCTATGACCGTGAGGGGCCTCCTCATCTCCAAGAAATTGATAGTTCTACACACAACAATAACTGGTCAGGTACGCTCTGGGATGCTCTGAATGAAGCAACACAACTGGAAATAAAGGCAAAGTTTCCCAAGAAGGAAATAGATTTACCCAATCCGCCGTTACCTCAAGTAATGATTGAAGACCTTAGCAGAGATCATTCCAATACTGATCATATTGCTCAAACAAAAAGATCCGGACAACCGCCTCAGCCACTGGCTCTCTTGAAGATTGAACCTGTCAATCAAAGTCTTCTGTTAACTACAGCTATGCGATTATGCAGGATATAGATTTCCAAACACAAATTAAAAGAAAAGATACAGAAAAATTTTATGGTGATTGCTGAATTCATGATTGGCGTATATCATCCCGATCGGTTTCTCGTGAAGCTCAATTATAAGTACATAGTTCGATTGGCCCAATCACCTCTTGTTTCGATTCAAACTTTTAAAAAATTAAAGCAAGTTGGTGATTGACGCTGTGGTGCCTGATCCGCTTTGAACGCTCGATCAGAAGTAGAGTCGCAATCAATGCTTTTCTGTTAATGTTCAAAATTTCCTAATGAGGTTATGGAAAAAATTCCAAGAAATCATTAGATGTAGCCCATTTGAAGAAAACTAGTTGAGAGACTACAACTAAAATCAAAGAAAAACTACCCGATTGTGTCAAGGCAACCATACTTTCAAAGTTGCATAATTTGAATTCTGAGACTTCAAGGCCACAATCGATTGCATCATCCTCTAAGACGATTTAGAAAGCTTTAAGAACACACAAATGCAGGTGTCGAATTAGTTTATAAAGACACAGTGCGGAGAGATGCGTTAAAATGATTACAAAAGTTACTGGCTATATTTACAGTCACGAGACTCGTGAAGGTTACGTCAGAGCACAAGCAGTAAAAAACAGCTGATAAAAATAAACAAATGCGAAAAAGATATGGCAGTTTTGGCTACTTTATAGCCATATGTATATAACTAAGTGACACTTGATCGTAAGCGTAAAATTAAATTAAAAGTTCCCTAAATGCATGTATCTTAACTAATTCATATGTAGGTAAGGAGGATTCAAAATCAGCTCCCAAAACAGAATTTTGTTTTGTAAGCCAAAGAACTCCAAAAAAAATTCCTGAATCCTTTTTATTGGTCCTATTTTAATCTCCATATCGAGACACATTACTATACTTTAATTCAACAGCTTAGAAATTTATTTCATTGACCATAACTTGATTAATCATTCAGTCATAGATACATTTAAAAAAACTATAATTTGAATTCGTCTATATACTTCATGATTTGAGTTTTCAAAAGTTGGGATATTCTAGTACCACAGTTCGAGTTTTCACTCCGCTCTCAAAAAAACTATAATTCAGAAATTGTGATGCCAGCTAATTGCAATGTTAAACTTTTATAAATATCTAGATAAAAGCTATTAGACGATGTAGCGTAATTGAAGCTGTAAGAGATATTTATAAATTAGCCTGTGAGAAATACTGCTCTGAAGTATGGCTTTAGAACTTGCTGTCAAAGAACGGGTATTCGAGTCAAAGCTCGACGATGGCTGAAATGTTTGCAGTCACAAATTAAGATTTTTTCTCTGTGATTATAAACCCTTAAAACCTCAATTGAGCATAACAGTTGCCTGTCAAAAATGTGACTCTGATGTAATGCTGAAGAATGTCTTGCAGTTTAGCTCACAATTTTTAAAATTTTCAAACAATTTTTTGCTCACAGGGTTACTAAGTAAAGATGATACAATTTCAATCCTCAAATAGAATATACATCTAAATAACTTACTACATGGAAGAATATACTTCAAAATTCACAGAACGTACAATAACAATAGAGTTTTTCAACCCTATCCAGAATTTTTATTTTCTGAGCCTGAACACTGCAATGATTTCTCGTCGAGATCCAGAGCAGATAAACATCAACCAATGCCTCATTTCTCTAAAAAATAAGTGTATCTGTTAAAACATTCTGATTCGAGAGACATTGACATAAGAAGTTTTGTAAATATTGGATAAAATTTTACTATTTTTATGTATGAATTGTAACCTTCTTGTTAATGAAAACTTCATGTATTTTTACTAATTTCAAATACTGTGAATGGAAGTATAAAGGCATAGCTATTTATGCTTTCACTAGAATACGATTTTTGAGTGGGTAAATTATATCTTTCAAATAAAATCGAGAAGCACGAATTATATTATTTAAAAAATTTAAATTTATTTATAAAATTTATTTAATTTAAAATTATAAAAATACCATTAGACTACACTGATCTTAATCAAAATGATCTAAGAATGTTGCACAAGCTTGAAAAAGCGGTGAGGCTTGAATTTGAGCCTAATGAGATCTGAGGCTACAAATCTTTGCTTAAAATTGAGAGCAACAATTTCTGTTTTTTATTTAATCAAAAATAATTTAGCAAGAATGAACTTATGAATAACATTTTCAGGACAAAGCATGCAAGCTTGATATAATATTCAGCTAACTGAAAAGGTTTTTGAGCTGTATGCAGTTGCAGCTCATGTTGATGTGAGTGATTACATTTTCTCGAAAAATACGAATAAAGAATAGACTGAATGTATTCGTTTTGAAGTTTCTCAAATCCCAGGTAAGACTAAGTCTTCCACGAATTCTAAAACTACATTTAATCCGCTTATTATTATAAGAGCAGGTTCTTATTCGTTTAAATTCAATGATGAACGTTGTTGAAAGCATTTTTTGTCCGCTGAACCAGTACGTGGTCTTTAGGCTCACATTAACAAAACACCAGCACGACCATGTCGGTCTCTCTATTTATACATTTTGTACATTAGGAAAAAAGTTTCACATATAACTTTCTAATCTCAACTGATATTAAACTTCGTTAAAAATATCACTCCTTTTACACATTATTCTGATTAAAATTTTAAACAGTGAGACATGTTCAAAAATATACGTTTATAACTTGTACATGTACAGTATACATTCTAGCAGTACGGCGTTGATAAGAATGACCTATACTGAAAATTTATGATATTAAAAAAATAAAATGATAAAATGTAGAACAAAACGATTGAATTTTCGGACTTTCTAGGATAGTAACACAACGGAAGTCATAAACAATGAAAAATTCATATCACGTTATTAGTAATTCCTGGCATCTTTTATTTTGAAGACTTAAAATGACGAGAACATTATGACCTTCTCAACACCACTTACTGTCACAGAGAATCCTGACAATATCTTAAAATTCATATTGGACACAACCACGTGGGTCCCTATCGCGATTTCTTTAACTTTATTTGCTGACTTTGGTGTGGATTTTTTCGTTTTTAAGGCCGTAATTAATTTTTCGTTTTGTTCATGAAAATTCTTCAACGCCATTCTAATATGACGAAATGTTGACGAACGATCTACTGTAAATAAACATTACAGAGTGTCATTCTTCATGAATATTTTCTTTTCTCAAACATTTCTAGAAGCTAATATCTGCCGTCAATACTCGGCAGCGTCTAGCAGCTCAATAAAAGTCGTTTATCACGCAAAAATGGGCAATAAATTTGGAGTATAACTCAGGGTAATAGTTTCATGAACAATCAAACGGTTTCCTAAGTAGCGCCTAAATTATACCCTTCCCAGAAAGGTCCGGCGTGCTTAGAGCTTTTAGACAACGTTTTTTGGGGGCAAGAATTTTCGTGAATTTTTATTTCAGATAAGCCTTCAAATTACTAACTTTGGGCCTGAGTTGAAATTAATGAACTGATGCTTCGTTCCGTGAGACACAAGGCATTCACGGTACGAGACATGAACAGCTCTCTTCACAAATACACGTTTTTATTCAAGTTATCTATGAAAGCAAGCGGAAATGTTTCTAACTGCATCACCTCATGTTATTTCATTACTATCCCATGCAACAAGAACGAAATTTTACCGATCTTGGGAAATGAAATTGCGTGTAATATACTGGGTATCCATAAAACTACTTTGTGATTTCACAAATCTATTACTGAGACAGTTATTAAAATATCTTGCATTTGCATATCCGCATTGCATTTGTGTCATCTTATCGATATAGAAGGCACAGCCAATGTTGAATGAACCTCTAAAAAAGTGGCTACTCCCTAAGAAAAAACAGTTAACATACAGGAATGAATTTGATGAAATATTCCTCTGAAAGCTTGTTTTAGTGATGGACTGTCAAAAAATCTGGGAATCAGAACACTCTCACGTGTCTAAGAAAGTTCAACGAGATAAGTACAAAAGTGAATTGGGGTGTGGGATCATCTGCAATCGAAACATCGGTCCATTCTTCTTCAATGAAACTTCAATTACTGCAAATGTCTACTTTGACCTTCTGACCGAATATGTGGCCCTACGACCTTAAATAACCATTATTTTCCAGCAAGATGGTGCACCACCACATTAGGAATGGTATGTTCGTGGGTTCCTTAATCGAACATTTTGAGACCGGTGAATTGGAAGAGATGCGCCAATTCCTTGACCGCATGGTTCGCCAGATATCCCTTCTCTTGACTTCTTTCTATAAGGTTATTTTGAAGATATCGTGTATCAAACAAAGATGCAGCACATCACACACCTAAAGCAAAGGATTACTGGTGCCACTGCTGTCATGGATAAGGTTAAGCTACAGCAAACATGTAAAGAAATAGAGGACTGTCTTGATTTGCTTCGTTCAATTGATAGTGCCGATATAAAGCTGTAATAAATAAAGAACAAAAACTTCAAAATCTAATTCGAGTTTTGCGACATTTTTCACATATGTGTCTCTTTATTTGCTTTTCGAATAAATCTAGACATTTTGAGAGACTTTATGGACTTTAATAGTTCTTTCATCAGAGGAGTAACATATGATCAGACTGTAACTTATGAGATCTATGTTTTAAATCCAATAGATAGTATGACAACACGTATGGATCACACATTTCCATGGAAAAAATGCGCCAGTCGTCGAAAAACATGATGTAAATTTTAATATGATGATTACTCGATCAATAGTTAGAAAATTTGAGGTTGAAAAATGCATAATGGATTCTAGAAGCAGAACCAAAAATGTTTTCAACAGATTGGATGCATTTGCTGGGTGTACTCGTATAGAACTGCAGGAAAGTTATGCTGTACGAATCTTTATTGAGTCTGGATTTTTGGATTGTACGGTAAAAATGAATGAAATTTTCACTCAAAAATATTTAATATTTTGGAAAATGCAGCAAAGCTTCAAATCGGTGTACATGGCGTCAATTTTCCTACAATTTTTTACGCTTATTCTGTATTTTCCTCTGAAATCTAATTATTTAAAAGCTTCTTTATATAAAAATTACTTAAGTGTGCTTGCATTCATTGCAGAAATAATGACTTCTAATTTATCCTTTTAAATGCATTGTGTGAAACATGAATGTGGAATTATTATTATTATATACCTAGTTTAACCACAGCAGCCAACATGAATGTGGAAAGGATTTAGCTGGTTGTTATGATAAAAGCAATATTCATATGTACCATACCGAAAAAAGTTAGCCCAGTACGTCATTATAGCACTTTAAATCTAGCAATGTATTTGAATGTTCGGTATGGCGGACCTTTTCAGGCACTTCAAACCTACTCCACATTTACATGAAACTCTGTTCTTTATTGCCGAGCTGAAATTTGATAAAATAAAACAAATAACCTTCTATGCACAACCTAATCATTTGAAAGTTAAAACAAAAACAGGGATTCTGACTTTTTAGGTTGTCCATATTCGATGTATGACCGTAAAAAAACATTTATCGACTTTTGTTCACACCAAACCAAATCTGGAAACATCACCGTTTGAATTTAATTAATCATCTATTGAAAATCTTGTGTGATGAGTTTTTTATTTCACATATCAGTACAATTGTAAATACAACAGTAACTGACATGAGCAGTGAAGTATTAATGCTAAATAAAAAACAGTAATAACATACGGGTGTATTTTGCGCTATATCAAGAAGGAAGCGGTTGTACGACTCGAGTACGTTACGAACAAAAGGTGAAGTCATTCAGTTATCACGCACTTAAGATTAAGTTGATGACTAAAACAGTTAAACATCAGGGAATCCCTCAAACTAACTATAATATGTTTACGGAGAAACATTTGTTCAGCTAAGCAGACTCAAAACCTAAGCTGATCCTCCCACCTTTAATAATATTGCTAAGGCAAAAAGCCAGTGTTAATAAGGAAAACATAGAAAACACATATGTTTCAAACATGAGCTTGAACCATGCAATATTGTACGTGACCGGACTGTAATTTCATCTAAAAATCATAAATATCTGCAAAATATACAAACGATTTTATGCAAAATTTTCAGCTTAAAACTTTCCTTTTTGTTATTGGTTTGTTCCTCAATTATCTATGCAACGTTCTTCCCTTCTTACTTTCGGTCATATTTAAAAAGCAGCTTTTATTGGGCTACAAAAAATTCCACTTGCTCTAGCATTATATCGATATGATTAAAAACTTCTTTGAGTTCTTTAAATATGTATTAAATGACACATAACGCCTACACATATATATACTTTTCGTAATTTTAAAACTGCACCCTGAGAAAATAATAGTGTCGTTATATACTTCCGTAAGCAATACATCCTAATTTTCTGATTTGAATAGAATAAGTGAGGCATTGTATGGAAATTAGTACTACCAATCGTAAAACTATCCCTTCCACAGTTCTAATCTGCCAATTTACCACTACCATTTTCATCAGGTTATTCAGATGTTTGCGTCCAGATAGCATCCAGATTGCATCTATATAGCGTCCAGATTGGGCACAGATTGCGTCCAGAAAGCGTCGAGATTGCGTCCAGATGATTGCAACTCTATTGTCGAGTCAAAACATATCTTCAATTAAAAATTACGAGGGGAGAATCTGAAGGCAATGTTACATCAAGATAAAGGGTTCAAGTTTAAAAAGTTTAGTAATTGGAACCATTGGTTCATCACATAAGTATGGTAAACTATAAGTTCTTATTTGCAAGGAACAATTTTGCTGACGTAGTCCTCAGATATGATTTTAAACCTCTTCGCTTCTTTTGCACCCCGCATGACTTCATATTGGACTATTTCCATAATTTGGAGCCTATTAGCGTGCCCATAAATCTCATGAGACCGTAATTATCACGTGTATGATAATTAGGGTCTTACACCCGGTTCCCGAGTCCTTATTAGGTACATCCTCCTCATCTCCTTGTGCATCTTTATCCAATATCGAAGCGAACTTTGCAATGCTAAACTATACTCGAGGATTCATCACACTACTATTTTTATTTTTTTCGCCTTCTCTTCTGTAAATGTCATTAGCTACAACATCATACCTCAGTTTTTTTTTATATTTTCTTCATTTTCTCAGATTAAGACTTGGTCATAAAACTGAACAGATGAAGATATTTTGTGTGTGTCAGTAACGCGTTGAGTACATCTGTCATGTGAGTCCAACTTTATTTGCAGGCGCAACCATTTCGTAAACAACAATGCAATGAAGCGCTAATTTCGCTGGAGCATTTAATGTCATTAGTGTTGCTTCAAGGAAAGTCGTTTGTTATTAGACAGACCGAGTTGTCCTACGAAAAAAGTTTGTAGTCGTCTCTAGGAAGTGGTTTCAGTGTCAAAAGTTTGATTGATTTCAAACCCATTACTCAAAATATAAAAAATCAATTGTTTTCTTTTTATAAAAAAGTTAACTAACATCCCCAAGCCAGTTGCTGTACGGAAAATATGAAGTTAAATGTGATACCCTGAGACTTGTCACATCATTCTTTTTTCACGTTTCGAAACAGGATGCATTCGGTCATTGCTGCTGTCGCCTCTGAATTGCTTAAGAATTTATTAATTTTTACTAACGAACTTAAACCAGGGGACCCGATTGTGTTAATCAAAATAGTGTGAAGTCGGTCAAATAATTAAGATGAGCGAATCACTTTCTGCTATTTTTAAGTAATTCTCTGCTAAACTCATATATTAATTTTGTTTCAGTCCGTTCCACAATGTCGACTTTCACTAACATTGGCTGTCTTATTAAAAATTAGAGAGTTTCTTCAAATTACTATGACTTCTGTTACATGTTGTTTAGTTAATCTTTTAGTAACCATCTTCTATGTAGAGAGAGCAATTCTTTGTTGTCATTTGGCTTTAGAATAATATTCATCTACTACTGCATGTGGGGCATTTAAGATCCTACGCTTGAATTTTTTACTGTTGATTACGGATCTGCTTCTTCTTTTGAACATTTTGATGATTTCAGTTCTTACGATACACATTTGTGTCATAGCCATCTAAATAACGCGCAACTGAAGGGTTTCAAAAACAAAGCGGTCTTTCAAAATTCTTAACTCATGAAATTTGTGGGCTATAAATTGTTCTCAATGTCGAATACACGGCTTCCCTCTCGCTAGCTATTAGCTATTAGCCCGTACATTCTCCAGTCAGCCGAGTATGAAGAAATAGTCCCTGTAAAGTACACGTGCACATTAGTATGCTAGACCTGACACACACAACACTTTCAGCATAACGGGCCCGATCAAGAAAATAACTCGAATTAACTAATGCACACAAGCTATAGCGGCTGCACCGGTCTCCCGTCTTCTTTAAATAATTCCAATGTAACGCCTAGTATTTCTGTCAAGTTGTCGCTATTGCAGTTTACTGCCTTATTCATTCGTAAATTAATGTACTTTACGATGGATCAATAGTGCTCTAATGACAGACCATCCTCACATCCAATGTCGACCTCGTGATCTCATGAGAGATTTCTGTACAATAAAACTTCTCATCCTGACATCTACCAGTATTTATAAATGCTGGAATGAGCTCGATATGAGATTAGTAGAATTTTATGGCAATGATAGCATCAAATGTCTTTGTGAATTGAAAACCACTTGATGTAGAATGAATGTTTGAAGGATAAGTCGTGTTTCCACGAATGCCAGGTTGTCTCTACGAGTATCTTCAAGTGGTTCGAAGAATCGAATACAGGCTTTTGTTTATCGTGGGATGTACTGTACCTTCATCATAACGATCATTATTAAATCATATTTTTGCAGAGAACAAAGTGTCTCAATCTCTGAAAGTTAAAAAAAGAAAGATATTGATTTTGTTGAGCTAGAAGGAAAATTGTTCTATTTCTTACACTCATCAGCGAACAGAGTTAAGAGATGTTGCTCTGGTAATACAGAGTAATGTGGTCAGTAATCACAACGTAGAACTTTATTCTCATACCACAGATTGAACTCCTCACTAATTAGAAGCAGTCTCACAAAAAGTGTGTACAATGGAGTGCTATTGAAAGTCCTTGCTACTCGGCCAATTTTATCCTGAAATGCTTTTTACCCTCGAGTTCTCTAAGAAGAGTAAATTTTCCCGATTAATTTAAAATTTAAGTACTGCATTGGGTAAAGATGTAAGTACATTTCATATGTGAACATTTGTCAGAGACTCGTTGTACTATTTTAGGAGTACTAAAAATGTTTTCAAATGAATTAAATTTGAATTCAATATTTTTGAGGTTTTTGTATAATTTTAAGAATTGCTCTCCTCACAACTGTCAAGCAATTAAATTTTCACTGCTTAAGAAAGAAAAATTTATAACTATTGTTCTTACACTTCTATATAGTTACGTTTTTGTAGGGGTAAACGATAGAAAAAGCCATGATATTTTATCATAATTAACTATACTAGATGGATATTAAGAAATAACAAGTGTAGCTAATGTTTCTGGTATATTAGAAGTGTAATTGCATATGAAAACATCTTCAGTTTCCCATTGTGCAAAAAAATTTTGGAAGTTTGCTGCATTATCAATCATTAAAATCATTTTTTCTCAAGGCTGTCCATGTTTTAGCTCGGAAAAGATTCATATTCTTTCTGAGTCCGTTTCTAAAAGGATGAAAGCCTGTTAATAGATTGAGAAATGTTGATAATCCAAAGCAACAACAAACTGACATGCGTCAGTGGACTTTACCTAATCTGGTGTTGTGGTATGCGTTGTTTCAAATTATAATTCTACTTGATTGTGAAACAAGGGGCACATTTAAAATCGTCAGACGACAGATATTTTTATCGAAGTGACTAGATTGCTCGAAACTCGTAA
This sequence comes from Trinorchestia longiramus, assembly GCA_006783055.1. Classification (NCBI taxonomy): domain Eukaryota; kingdom Metazoa; phylum Arthropoda; class Malacostraca; order Amphipoda; family Talitridae; genus Trinorchestia; species Trinorchestia longiramus. The sequence continues at coordinate 167,649 of VCRD01000546.1, forward strand.
ATATTTCCGTGATGTTCATCGATGTGGTATGGCTGTTAGTTATTATTCAAAGTCTGCGGTGGTTAAACTAGGAATATAATAATAATAATAATAATAATAATGTTATTGTAAGTCATTTATATGTTTTTTCCACTTTCAATGTCATTATTATTTTAATGTAAAAATATTGACCTAAAATACCTAATAATTGTATCAGACTTTAGGTAAAAATGTAGTCTCCTTACACTTATCCTCTAACTTCTGTGCACTGGAAATGACCATGTCTAAGTTCCAAATCAACCCTATCACACAAAACAGTGTGAACAAAAACACAACAAACTTCCTTGTTCTAACAAATATTAGGTTGATTTTGCACTTTTTCTAAATTAGCCTCCGTATGCAACTTTTCATACTATATCTGTATAGATAGTACACAGAAATTATTATGCTATAGAGCCAATTTTCTACGTATATTACATTATTAGTGTATATGTCACCTTTGAATTCATCTATCTTGCTTTGGTAGAGCAAAATATCACAAAATAATAATTATCATCAGAAATCTGTTTCAATCAAAGCTTCCTAAATTTCATGCTGCTATTCTGTTAAATGATTCATTTTTTCAACTGTGTAGCAGATTGCTACACTTTATTGTGCTTGTCTTCAAAATCAGCTAATTAAATCATCTCCGTAGTGAATGTTTCTTGTAATAATGAATCACACGAAATACAATACAAACCCTTCAGTACAGCAGTAGTTTCAAACTTCTGCATTTGAATTTATCCTTTAATTTAGGGTAATGCCTGTCTGTTATGGTACCACTTACTGAATTTTACAAGAATTTTAAAAGTACTTCAGTTAATCAGGCTACGAACTGAAACTGGGTTCCGTATTGGAGACCGTTGGTTTTAAAATGAACCCCAAAGAGAACATAAATTTGTCTGAAATGAAGTTGAAGAAGGTGTTGAAGACAAATATCAAGGCCAAAATACTTTTAGGAACCACTTAAAATTTCCAACTATTTTTATGACTTATCTTTACACTGAAGAAGAAACAGAACGAATATTCTAAGTCCATACCACCACCCCTCGTAAGTCACCCAAAATGTTACTCACCTCCAATCTTGACCAAGCGCTAAATACGAGTCTCTGCACTGTGGTTTCTAGTCTTCGATTTCAAGTTTTAATCTATTTGCTTTTCGCAATTGCGCTTCCTTATGACACTAAGTCAACAACTCAGTCTCAGTCTGCGGAGACTAGATATGCCTCAGTTGAAAACGTACTGAAACACAGATGTTATTTTGGTGCACTCATTCTTTTTCACACCAAAGCATCATTGTGTGAGTACTGTTGGCCGTATTAGTTATTGGGTTTTCAAAACATTTAAATTATTTTTTTTACCTCCATGAATGATATTTTTCAGTATTGTGGGGATTTACTAGAGGTAGCAGAACTGACTCAATAGCATCAATCTCAGTCACTTCACGTCATTCCCACATTTAAATTAGTAGAAAATTTACTAGCTTTGCATGAAAACATTCATACTTATACTCGTAAAACAGTTTTTAGAGCACACATTCAATAAATTGAAATGTCGTCCAGATCATTCGTTACTCTATTACGAATAATTTGAAATTTTGTACATCCGTCTCGTCATATATTCCTGGTTTCCTGCGTTTGTCCAGTCGAGTCACACATTCAGATCAGTAGATGAACACAGGACACCCGCGTCTTGGTGCCACGGAGTAGATAGTTCAAATGAAGCACCCTTTACCAGGATGCCCTCACTATCCCCCACTGTCCCTACCCCTTTGTCCTACTATCCTGTCCGTCTCATCCCCAGCTCCATGCCCTGTTCTCCACCCCACCTCTCCCGTATCTGACCGCCCGGACAATACCCCCGAGCTCCCACACGTTGGGGGGCGCCTTACTCCCAGATTCCAAGTTCCAGTCTAGTGCATGGG